>CM021104.1:433376867-433894130 GCA_007115665.2 Sequoiadendron giganteum
AATGGATTTAAAGAGTATCTAGATGGGTGGTCTCTTATTCAAAAACTATGTTTAGGTGAGTGGTTTCAATTACTTCTAAAGGGTCATTTTCTCATTGGATTATTTATAAAGCTTCAATTTGTTCAACTACTTTGGTAGTTATGGGAGTTGGTGAGTTCTTCCATAGCTCTCTTAAAGTGGCTTCCACTCAATCCTCTCTCTCTAAAATACATGGGCATGAAATGCCTACTATGACCAAAAGGGATAGGAGACAGTTGAAAATCGCTTTGACACCTGTTTAGTTAAAAGTGAAGTTATTTTTGTTGATTTTTTTTTTTATATTTGTGAGTTTTTAGAGTTTGCAAAATTTATGTTATTTTATTTCAATCCTTGAGGTTGCAAGTTAGATGTTTCAAATTTTTATTTTGTTTGGAAGATCACGAGTTTGACTATGTTTGAAGCATTTTTAGCTCAAACAATGCAAACCTAATTTATTATTATTATTATTATGCTTTGGAATGTGTTTGAATATTAAAGAATATTTTTTATTACACTAAGCTACAAAAATAAATAACAAAGGAAAAAATATATATGTATATTTTTCATGCATGTAACAGTTCTACTATTAGAAATGAAAATTGATCTTAAAAAATAACAATGTGTTTCTTCCTACTAACAATTAAACTCGAGTGACTAAAAAATAAAATGAAAATAGGTACATTCAAGCAAATGAACAAAACTTTCTACTATTATCAATCAATAAACAACAACTCTTTTCAATTTACAAATGATTTTAATCCATTTATTAATTTGATAGGAAAAGTGTAATAAAGGAATTAGTTTCCACTTGAAATAGTTTATTCAAATTGATGATTTTTGTCAGTTGTTGGTTTGTATTATTGATTTTTTGTTTTAATTTGTCCTGGAAGCCTTTGAAATAAATAACAATATGTTGTCCTAACAATGAATTTATAAAAATAAGACTAATATATCAAAATAAACTATTCCACTTTTAAATAAAATCCAAATTTAAAAAATAATAGAGCAAATAAATTATTGAACTAAATTATGTCTAACAATTAATTTAATCTATAATAATCAACTTTTCTAGCATAAAACAAATTTAAGTGAAGAGCACACACCTAAGAAGTGAAAGATGTTGGTGATGTTAAATTAGTCTTTAAGGACCCCATTGTCCTACCTCTCCTCATCTCCCAATCATGGATTCTCATTTGATAGTGGAATGAAGATGAGAAAATCAAGTCTAACTAAACATTAAAGATGACAAAGAGGTGTTGTAGCTATCTAAAATAATGATGATGGAGGTTTCAAGCTATTTGAAAATATGAAGACTTATAAATCTAGTTGCCTTGAAGAGTTTACAAATTGTAAATGTTTGTTATATTTCGGTAAAGCAATATAAAAGCTATAGAAATATTAGAAGTTATGATGCAATCCTTCATGGGAGTGAGTAAAATATCAAGCCCACTAAAATTCACAATAGGAAAGATACAAAATATAAAAATTCCCACAAGAAAAGGCCCAAGAGAAGAGTTGTGAAAATCCATAAATAACATGAGATCCTAATTTGGAGGGATTAACAATAGAAGACTAAAGATTATACACTTAGAATTGCGCTTAAAATTGAGTATTATGGGAATAAAGGTGATAAATTAAGTGTATATAAATGTTCATAAATGTAAAAAGGAAACATGCTTTAACAATAATTCATTTATTGAGACGTACAAGTGTTTGTCAAGGTATTTGTATACTCATCATAGCATATATTGTAATTATTAGGTTAATTTGAACAAAAAGGGATGAATGTGTAATTTAAACTAAAAAATCAAATCCTTTGGATAACAATAAGGTATGAACACCTAGAAAATGACTTAACAACAAAAGGCAATAAAAAGAAGGGTCCTAGGGGAATACCTAAATACTTTCACCAGATAACAAAAAATTGAGAGAGAGATAATTCTAATTCATTTCATGTTATGTAGGGTCATGTGCTAGTCTAGTGGATCATTATCAGACCACCATGTATGCCTATCCATTTTTAAGCACTTACACATTTCCCCTTAGGAAAGGTAATATTAAAATATAGGTAGGCATCACTTCCCTAAATAGGTGAGTGACCTCAAAACTTACCTATACTTATCATTCTCAATGTCCTAAATATAGACCTGTAAAATAAAATGAATGATCATGTGAAACATAAAGTTATTTTGGAAACAATTATTTAAAATGAAAACATTGACAAGCTTACTTTCTATTTGGGTGAGGTTTGAAAGAAACTACCTTATTTTTGAGCTCCATTTGTGCATTAAAATTTTATAAAATAAACAAGGCACACAACTCAAGTATGTGATCATCTCAAATTTTAGAAAAGCATAGATGAAAGGACATGCCATATAAGTGGGGTTGAGAGGTATACATGGGTCACCTCACTTAGATCATTTGAATGTAAAATGGCACACCATAAATAAATAAACCTAGCTTATAAGTTGAAAATTAGGGTTTTGGAAGCTCATTATTTTCAAACATGTGGGATTTTTGAATTTATGATTTAATGGTAATTGTGGGAGAAGTTAACATAGAGCTCACAAGATGTTGATCAACATTTTGGCACAAGAAATTGATTAGGTAGACCCATAGGTATATATTTCATAAAAACCTCCTTATGTCTAAGGTTCAATTTTATCACATTTCTTTAAATTTTACCCAATGAAAATTAGGGAAAGTTTAGTTAAAATGTAGGTGTTTCAAGATAGGTAATTAGTTGATGCTTGCGTTTTTATTTTCCACTTCAATTTGTATGTTTTTGAGTCTTTTTTATTTTATTTTGGTGGGTGTAGAGCCTCTCTAGTGTCTAATTAACTTGGTGCTACTAGGTATACACATAACTCAAAGGACCTGAGAATCCTTAACTGAACAATTCATCTTTCACAAGAGGTTGCATTTAATTATCAGCCAAGGACTCATAAAATTTAGATAGTGTTGGCACAATATATGCATTCATAGATCTTATACACATCCTACATCAATGGATTATAGGCAATTACACATGTACAAGAGACTATAAAAGCTGGAAAGTGAAGTAAATTGCTAATTCACAAAACAAGGGAAATGATTATAAATTGTTGCCTTATGTTATGGGTACCTAATGCTTAAGGTTGTAACTGTCAACTATTAAAAACTGCAATGTACTAACCTAGATAATTCCTCCAGAGTATGAAACCAACATGAAGCTACAAAATTCAATTCAAAACTACATAATGACATACATGAATTGCAACACATGCATATAACTGGAAACTACTAACTAAATTCAATAATGCATTATTTAATCTAACAATAGAAAATGAAGTGAATTAGCAGTACCTCAAGTGCCCCTTGCTTGAGTTGTTACTTCCACAAAAGTTTTCAAACACTCACCTACTTACTCAACAAATCATGATATCAAACTAATTCCCTTTATTGCATTCTAACACTGAGTTCTTACATACAATCCAATAGAAATATGTTGAAGATCTCTTATTCAACAACACATATTCTATTGTTGCAACTCTGAGTAATAGATAAATAACTAACTAGCAACAATCAACTTGTCAACTCAATTTTTCCCCCGACAACAAATCCCACTATATAGGGTTTGCGAGGAGTTTTATTCTTCTTGGACTAAAAAAAAACTCACAAAGCAATCATCCACTCTCCCTCAAAGATAGGAATATGCAAACTTAGTCTGAAATAGAAAAAAATAACTATAAAGTAGGAGTAGAGAAATCAATTTAGAATTCTACGCCCAACGGTTTGACTACTATGACAAAGATGTGTTCCCGAGAATAGTCATGTCATGAATCAATCCTACTGAGAGTAGACTCCTTCTCATGGTTGTCTTATTCAGTGATAAAGAGTGTTAAGAAGTGACTCATGAATGACCAATAAATGATCACCTTCATTCCCTTTTGAAAGTGTTGTGCCTTGGTCATTTGGCTTCTTCTCTACAACCATCCATAGTCCTTATGTTGCGGGTTAACAATTCTTCTTGTTGCAAGGTGTTATTCTCATTCTTAAGGAATCCACATTATTAACAATCATAAATTAAACATAGAATCATACTAAATTCCATAGACATTCATGCAATCATACAAACATATATCAACATAACATATTTCCATTTCCACATACTTAAAACTGCTTAAAAGTGTATAAAAGGCATATAAAAGCTATTTAAGGTCTTGGTAATGTCTTTGAAACATATCAAAAGAAATGATAGCATAAAATAGTAAGAGAAAAACAAGCCAATTATTGAGCCCATTATTCCCCCCAACTAAATCTATTGTTTTTCCTCAAACAACTTTAAAGTTGAAGGTTGTATTGCAAGGTCATTTCTCTAAAATCCACCACACAATCCACTCCTTTTCCTCGCTTCAAGTAGTAACCTTTTTTATTTGAGAGCTTTGTCAGTCTCTTGTCTTATGTTGTTGCCTCTTCCTCTCAGTTCCTCCCTATCTAATGTGGTATAGGGAATAGTAGGATAGGGATATGGAAGGTGAGTGGGAACCAAGCAACTCCATACCTCATTGCAATTTAAATGTATTTATGTGACCTACAACTCATTGCTACAAAATTATAAACAAAATTGGGTTCCTTCCTTTTAGTTCTAATGTGAGCTCATTCTATCTGACTTGAGAAAATTTAAAATATTTTGTGATAGTACCTGTTCCTATATCTTTCATTCTCTTATAATAATTTTCTCCATAATCCATAATCTTTGCTTTTACTCTCTTGTGTTGTATAAGTTCAAAACACTAGTCCACTACTGCATTAGGGTTTGCTGACTCCTCTCTTAGCTATAGGGGAGAGATTTCTCTCTCATGATATTCCTATAGAAGCTTCCCCCTTTGATGCTCATTTCTAACATAAGAAGCTAAGGCATTGATCTGGAGATCTTCCATAAACATTAATGGGTTTCATGCAATATCATAAGAAAGAAAAAAATTATGCAATTAAAACTCACATAATTGGTATTGCATTTTAGGTGTAGACCTCTAGAAAGTTTCTAAAAATGAAACCCTTGAATTCATTGCAATAGGTAAATCACTAATTATCTTACTAAACTAAAAACATAAAAACTTTTCTTGCAAAAATAGGGTATACACCCTGGCAGGCGGTCTACATCTCATCAGTTACACTGTCTTGTTTGCTAGTTCCTTAATTCTCACTTTTAATCTCTTTACCTCTATTTCTTGCTTTTCAACTATCTTAGCACGTGTAGATATCATTTCATTTTTCTCTTTTTCCCAATATTTTTCTTTTTGGGAAAACTCTTGTGTTTTCTTCCACAACTCTATGCCCAATGACACAACAATAGGTATAGTTGGATTCTTTATAGGTCCAATTGAGCTCTTAAGAATTGGATCTTTTCAATTTGTTTCAACCATGGAAAGCTATGCCAAAATTTCTAGTTTTGATCCATGCTCAAATTTATGGAGTTTTTCTTCCAACTCCTTAATCCTTGCATCCCTCTCACTATCCTTTTGTTGGTACGTTTTTAGTAGGTCTTCTAACTATTTAATTCTTTGCAGAGCTTGTTGCGGTTCTTTATTTGTGTTCCTTTTCTCTAAAAATAATTCTTCTTCCTTCTCCAAAAACTATTCTACTTTTAACTTCTTTGTATACATAAACCCTTCTAAGACAAGGCTCTTTGGAGATCTTCTTTCTTTTTAGCAACAAAAATATCTTCTAAATCAGATTCAAAAGTACTAGTAAAATACAAAGTTGTATAATTGGTGTTTTTATATCATCACTAGGGATATTTTCCTTTGAATTTGAGTCTATTTCAATCATCACAACATCTTTCTTTTAATTTTTTATCTTTTCTTCCCATGGGCCCCTTCTTCCTCAAGCGATTTTGATCGCCTTCTTGATTGTGGGGCTTCTAGAGTCTAAACATGGTGGGAATCACACAATTCAGAGGAATGACCTAGTTGAACAGTCCACTCAACATTGCAAAGAATTCATTAAATTGTCAACCAAGGCTTGTTAACTTGTGATGGCACTGGCACTATATGTGTTTTCAAAGACTTGATATTACCTAAGTTATCCTATTAAGGTATTCTACTTGCTGGAAAATCATAGAAACACATAACAGTGAAAGAAGTAAACTAGCTCTAATGGTTATGGGTACCTACAACATAATATGTAGTTGAACTGTTGTTAACGGATAATTATTGAAACTAACTCAAAACTAATAATTGAACCTAATATATCCTTCAGATTACTACAAGTCAACTGAATGCATTCATGCTCATGAACAACCATTATTGATAATCATAATATGAAAAATTATTTTAATTTACATGCAATTTATGAAGTAATGATTAACAAAAATAACTACCAAACATAAATAAAACATTATAAATGTAGTGAAGAACAGTTATCTTGAGTGGTCTACTCAAGTGGTTGTCTTCACTTAAACTAAAACCAAATCTAAATCTTTAGATTCCACGCAACAATAATTGTATTCAAGAAAACCATTTTTGAGCAATCAACATGTCTGTAGATTACAACTAAAAACTAATAAGAAATTAATAACAAATCCACCAGTATGGGATTAACCAACTAATTATACTAAAGAGTCAACCACCGACTATACATAGGCACAGGGGAGTTTATTCTAAACACAACTCTAAACTGAAATCATTAACTACAACTCCTTAGATATCAAAGTGTGTAATTAAGATTGAATTATTCAAATTGTAACTAGAAATAAACAAGAGTTCAAATAGGATTAAAACTCTACAAAACGGATCTACAATGTGGGACACATAATCAGTTATCTAGAATCCTATCAATAAAAGAATTCTTCTTCTTCAACAACTTATTATTTTTCATAATGATGTACGACTAACTCCATTAGGTGTCTTCACATGGTATTTATTACACTCAACTTGTTTTGGCACTTCCCTTGTTTCGCTATCCAAGACCTCCTTTGGCTACGGGCTACAACTTTCAATTATTGTGGGCTACAGTGTCTTCTTGGCCTGCAAGAGTTTAATCCACAAAACATATACACAAAGCTAACTACCATGATTAAACACAAAATTTGAATCACATTCCATACATATCCACATATAAATCATGCAATGCTACTATATCATAACTATATTTTCATTACTCTAATTTAGGTCCAAGGTTGTATAATAAACATAAAAAGATATCATAGCATAGGAATATGTTGAAAGGATTATCTGATAACGTCTGTAAACATGCATAAAAACACCAAGAAATGGACTAATAGATGGACTCATCACTCTCCCAACTATCCTTTTGCTTTCCCTCAAGAAAAATGCATGAGGGGTAAAAATTGTAATGCAGTGTAATTTCCCTAAGGTCCATGATGGTATCTACTCCCTTGGTTTGCTTCAGGTAGAACCCTCTGTAAGCTGCAAGTCTCTTCATTCTGGTTAGCTCAACCTCCTCACATTCCTTCATCTTATCTCTTGTCCAATGTGGGATTGGATAAAGGAGCATAGGTGGTTGGAATGTGAGTGGTATCCATTTAGTTTCTTGATAAACAACAATATCCATGTACCTGCGCACTCTTTCTATCATAGATATGAAGTTATATATTGAATCAGACTCCTTTCTTTGTAGTTTTGGAGTCAAACTGTTCCACCTTTCTTGTACATATTTATAACAATTATGAGTTAACCCAACTACCAGTGTTTGCATCTTGTTGTAGTCATGTACCCTTACTTTCATAATCTTTCCTTCTGCACCTTTATGTTTTAGGAGTAGTAACCACTCATCTATTATCTCATTAGGATCTTTGGACTCTTTCCTCACTGGAAGTGCAACTGACTTTTCTCTTTCTACATACTCCTCTATGAGTTCATCTCTAAATTGTTCATTTCTAAAATAGGATGCTAAAGGTCTTACCTGCAAATCCCCTACAAACATTAGGGGTTCCATTGTGCATCCTCTAAAACCACATAGTTGTCCAAATAATACTCACACAGTTGGTCTTGTTCATCAGGGGTAGCATCAACAAAAATATGGAGAAATTCAAGCTTACTGCTCATGGAAACTGGTTTGTTGTTGATCAACCTACTAAATTGAAAACTTAAGAATTTTTCCTAGAGAAACAAGGCATATGTTATGGCTGAGGGTTTGCACCTGATAATTTGGGTAGCCTTATTTTCTATTTCTTTCATTCTGACTGCAAATTTACTCAATTCGATGTTCTCCCCCTCCAATACTTCGGTATGCTCTGCAACTAGAGTTTCTTTTAATTTTCTTTCTCCACTTTTATTTTTCCTATGAGAATTCATTAGTGACCTTCCACAATTGATATCCAAGAGACAAAGTTGTATTGTAAATTGGTGTTTTTGTGGTAGGAGGTTTCTATTTTTCTGATGTAATTTCTCTATCCCATGTTTTGATCATGGACAGTTGTGCCAATAGGTCCAAATTTGTACCATGCCCATATGTCTGCAGTTTCTCCTCCAATTCTTATATATTTATCTCCCTTGTCTCTTTTCTCATAACTCTGCACT
This sequence comes from Sequoiadendron giganteum, assembly GCA_007115665.2. NCBI lineage: Eukaryota > Viridiplantae > Streptophyta > Pinopsida > Cupressales > Cupressaceae > Sequoiadendron > Sequoiadendron giganteum. The sequence continues at coordinate 433,385,411 of CM021104.1, forward strand.
AGTTCTTCCAAATGTTTAATTCTTTCTAGAGCTTCCTAGAGCTCCTTTTTGACATTTCTATCCTCTAAAAATGTTTCATTTGTTTCTAAAAACTATTCATTACCACCCCCTTTACAATCACAGTCTTCATGATTAGGAATATTTGGGGTTTTCTTTCTTATTTTTTTAGTAATAAATACATATTCCGACTCTAAATCATAAGTGGTGGATATATACCACTTCCTCTTTGTAGGTGTATGCACATTTCTAGAGGTATTTCCCTTTATTTGAGTCTGTTTCAACCAACATCACATCCTCTTCCTATTGTTCTTTGCCCTTTGTCTCTTCTTTTGGTTTTTTCACACTCCCCCTCATAATACCTTTCCTTTTTAGGTGGCCTGGCCGCCTTGGTGGGGTAGGTTTCTCCTTTTGAATATCCTTCTTTTTCTTTTGTGTTTTAGAAGGTGTGGATGTACTACCTCTTCTTTTCTTGGATTTGGGTGGTTTGAAGGAAGATGGGATTTCTTCTACTGCTGGTGACCTAGATTTTGGTACATTTTGCTCTTCAGGCTCACCTTGGCTACAAGTAGGTGAAGCCATAGGTGAAACAAGAGAACTTCCTCTTGTAGGTGTAGCTTGTGGTTCTAGGGTTTTAGGTACAACAAGTTCCTCAAGAAGACTACTAATATTTTGACAATTCACAAAGTCTTCCTAGGATACTTGTGTATATTGGATCCTAAGGCTTCATTTTACTAATAGGGATATTAAATAGTGATATGATAAAGATATGTCACTCTATTTCCTCTAGTATTCAATTGCCATCCTTTTTGGCATATTGTAGAGGTAATTGGGCATATTTACTAGTCTATTATGGTGAAGGTGACTTAGTATTTCAAAATTTATAGTATAGAAGATTTTATCTACCATCACAAGTAAGGCATCTAATAACATAATAAGCATAGTTGGCCCAAACCCATGGAAGGGAAAGTCTTTTTGTACCTTGGGATGATGAATCTAGGTTTTATCCTAGTTCATTGAACTCTTCCTTTGCAGCCACTACGTCTGCTCAAGCAAAACATTCTACTTGTCCTTGGCAGACCAAATACTTGTGTAATTGCTCCTTCTAATGCATCCATTGACAATCCTTTTACCATGGCTTCGTCATGTTATAATGTAACTACGAATCTCCTTGCTATGTCATTATCAAACTCTATCAACTTTAGAAAGTAATCCAACCAACCAACCCTTTGTGAATATAAGCAATACCAATGTGTCTTCTAATATTTGTTTGTTTGTTGATGGTTCTCTTCTAATAACATCACCTCCCATTGGTGAATCACTTTACCTCTGCTCAATGTTCTAACCTTATAAATTCAACTTAATTTCAACTTTACCACCTTCAAACCCTTCTCTTACTCTACTATTTTGACATGCACTCCTCACTACAACTGTACTGTAACTGCAACTCCCTCTTTTTCTCTGTATCAACTTAAAATTGGGTCAAATTAGCTCAAAATCACAAGATTTAGGGAATTGGCAATTAAAATCAACAACAAAAGGTAGGTGCAATTTAGAACAAAAAAAGTTTACATTTCATGTCTATTTGTTTTCATTTGGCTTTAGGTGGTGAAAAATGAAAAAAAAACTGGTTGATATAGTACCCTCCCCCAACTTAAGGTTTGAAGTGACCTCACTTCAACTCATGATAATCGAAGGTATGATTAGAGAATATGGAAATAAATGTGATGAATAGATTATATGCTTTATTTAATATGGAAATACATAATGAAAGCATTTAGAAATCCATGATAATTATGGTAATGTACTTCACGTACCTGTCAGAGGTGATTAACTGATCGTCACGCGTGTGAAGTTGAGTAAAATGTATCTGTAGGATTATTTGATGTGACAAGAAGTAATTGTAGGTGAATGAATGATAAGGTGGCGAGTGTAGCGAAATGAAATGGAATGGACAGATGATGGGTAGTGATGTGATAGTTCAAATGCTTGAGTTTGAATTGGCAACATGAAATAAGATGAGCATGTTGTGTGTACTTATAATGATAAGACTAATGTTGCATGTGTGAGAAAAGTGAGTTGAAAAGGTGTGAACTGCAATTAATGTGGCACCAACTTTTGAAATTTCCTGATAAGTAGCACTATGGGTACCTTCGACATTAGGTCCCATTTGAATTGTGACAACTTTTGTGCTATAGGTCCTTACTGCAATAGGGCCCTTATTGAGTGGTGGCAGTTGTATATATAAGAAAAATCCCTCTAAAAAGATTATGTACATCAGTGTGATTGTGTTGGTGTGCATGTGAGGTGAAATAATAAATTAGACCTAAGTGATCTCAGGGGATGAGTTGTGTAACTTAATCACTAAGTCACCTAAAGAACTTGGTACATATGTTTCCAAGTCATCATTTTTGGGTATGGTATTTGTATCTGAATCACTGTAATTATTGGTAGGACCATACTGCTGAGTGAGAGAAAGAGTGAAGTCGTCTCTCTATACTAGTTTCTTGTAAAGTTTCAACTTGTGGCCATTAACTAGGATGGAGAACCTTACTACATCTATGGTCTACAAATTTACTGCTCCATTAGGAAATGCTTGGTTGATCTCATAAGGTCCCAACCACCCAGATTAGAGTTTCCCCTTAAAATCCTTATATTTTGAATCATACAATAAAGCTCAATATCCTACATTAAATTCCTTTATCTTGATATATTGGTCATGCCACTTTGTCCTTTGGTTTTGTACTATCTCAATGTGATGGATTGCTTCCATCGTGATTTCATCCAACCTATTTAAGTGGTGTAACCTCTCTTTTTGAGATGCTGTGAGATCCATGCCCAACTCTATTGTTGTTCTTAATGTCTTGTACTTAAACTCTATTGGGAGGACTGTTGTTTTACCATATACTAGCTCATAGGGTGTGAAACTAGTTGTTATTTTCCATGTTGTTTTGTATGTCCAAACTACCTTTGGTAATCTAGCAACCCAATCTTTTTTGTGTAATTGCACTGTCTTAGAATACTTTCAATTTCTCTATTGGTAACCTCGACCTGGCCATGTTGTCCTGAGGGTGATAAGGTGTTGAATTTTTGTTCTTGATTTCACATTCTTCAACCAATTTGGTAATGAGCTATGAAGTAAATTATGGACCCTGATCAATCACTATCTCCCTAGATATTCCATACCTTTTAAAAATGTCCTCATATAAGAATTTAGCCATATTGCCATGTTTGGAAAATTGTAATGCTTTAACTTCCACCCACTTAGTCAAATAATCAGTGCAAACTAGAATGCACTCTTTGTTGTTAGAAGTAGGTGAAATTGGTCCAATGAAGTCTAGACCCCATTTTTCAAAGGGAGCTAGTGTTAACTGTGGCTGTAATGGAATTTCATCACTCCTTGTTGGCTTACCCATTCTTTGGAATCTATCACAACTCCTTGTATATTTGATAGAATCCTTGTGTAAAGTTGTCCAGTAATAACCAGTTGTGAGGATTTTGAATACTATTCTTTTGGTTGCAAAGTGACCCCTTCATGGTTCATCATGGCAAGCCTTCATGATATCAAAGATTCATCTTCCCTTATGCACCTTCTCATAATATTGTCTAGGCTAGTGTAGAACAAGTAACTAGATATCCAAGAATATGGAAAATACTTATGCAGTAACTGCCTCTTTTCCCTTGGAGAAAAGTGTGGTGGAATCTGCCCTATCACTAAATAGTTTGCAATGTCAGTATACCAGGGTATATGTATATTAAGATTAAACAAGTGCTCATCTGGAAATGAGTCATCTACTACCCCCTCTATTGATTGTGTTGGCAACCTTGATAGAAAATTTGCTACTACATTAGCCTTACCATGATTTTCCACTATGGTGATATCAAACTCTTGTAGAAGGAGCACCCATCTGACTAGTCCTCCCCCCACTACAAGCTTGTTCATTAAATATCTGATAGTTGTATGGTCTGTGTGGAAAAAAACTATATAACCAGTAATATAATGCCTGAATTTATTGATGGCATACACTACTGCTAGCATCTCCTTTTCTATAACAGTATAATTGAGCTATGCTCCCTGAAGATTCTTCCTAATGTAGTAAATAAAATATTCTTTGTTACCTTATTTCTGACCCAAAATTGCTCCAATAGAAAAATTTGAAGCATCTGTGTGTATATAGAAGGATAAAATCCAATTTCTCCCCTCAAATAGGTGCTTGTATTAAGGTTTCCTTCAGTTCTTCAAAGGAATGTTGGCACTTTGATGTCCAATAAAATTCTATGTCTTTAGTCAACAAAACAAATAATGGTGTTGCAATCTTACTAAAGTTCTGAATGAACCTCCTATAATAGCCTGCATGGCCTAGGAAGCTTCTAACATCTTTTTGCCTCTTTGGAACAAGTAATGTGGATATGATCTCTATCTTATGTGGATCAACTTGGATTCCTGCACTGGATATAAACTGCCCTAAAACAATTCACCGAGTCATCATCATAAAGCATTTCGCATTACTAAGGGACAAATTACATTCTTTACATCTCTTTAAAACATTATCCAGATTGCTAAGGGCTTCCTCATAAGTTTACCCATATGTGTTGAAGTCATTCATATATATCTCCATAGAGTCATGAGAATAATAAAAAAGATGTTGAGCATTGCCCTCTGGAAAGTAGTTGTGTCATTGCATAACCTAAAGGGTAGGACAAAATAAGCACAGGTACCCCAAGGGCATGTAAATTTTGTTTTGTCTTGATCCTCTGGAGCAATTTTTATCTGATTGTAACCACTGAAACCATCTAGGAATGAAAAGTACTTCTTCCCTACTAAATAGTCAAGAAATTGATCTATAAAGGGCAATGGAAAGTGGTCCTTCCTAGTGGTTGTGTTCAGTTCCCTATAATCTACACATACTCTCCATTTCCCACCTTTCTTGGGAACAATGACTAAAGGTGATACCCATTCAATATAAGATATAAGATAAATGAAGCCTGCATCAAGGAGTTTTTAAAGTTCAGCTTTAACTATTTCTCTCAAGGTAGGGTTCATTCATCTTTGAGGCTATTTAATGGGCCTATAACAATAATTTATATAGATCCTATGCATACATAATTTAGGATCTATACCCTTCATATCATGGCAGTCCCATGCAAAGGCTGCTCTATGTGCTTGCAATAGAGTATTTAGGGAATTCTTCTACTCTTCAGTCAATGCAGTGTTTATGTTCAACATTTTTCCTAGCATGATTTCTAGTGCTTTGTATGATTCTTGGACACATGAGAGGTCAAGCATAGGAATGATTGATACACACTATTATGGAAGTAAGAATGGAAGATCTAAGATATTTCTTCTGAGGAGTTGATAGGTATAATGCTCTGCAAAAGAACCTTGTAGGCATGAGAGACAATCCTATTGTTGTGGGCTTCTACCACAATCATTTTGTATTATATGAGCAATCAAATTATCTTCATCCTAATCATCCAATAAAGGGATGCATTCTATTGTCATCAAAGTCTATAGGGAATAGTGGTCTTCCTCATCCAAAGTAGATCAAATGGTTTGCTCCTGATTAGCATAAGGTTTTGTTGGAGGATAGAGTACCAATTTCTTAGTCATAGTCCTATTTGTTTATTATCATATTCCCAAACCTACAACCTATGAACACATCGATTGTATCTAACCATGGTTTGCCTAGAATGAGTGGATATCATGCAAGGTTGAACTTTGGCTGTAAAACTATGAAATTAGTGGGATTTTCCTAGGAATCTAATGCAATAATTAAATCCTCAATGATTTCCCCAGGCTTTACTATTGATCTATTAGCCAACTATAAAATAGTTGGTGTAGGTCTAACGTTGGCTAACTAAAGTAATTACATTATCTCTTTAGTCATGACATTGATTGTTTCCCCTAAGTCTATCAAGGTGCTCTTGATAAGGGTCCCATTAATCTTAACATCAACTACTAGACTACGAAGGTCTGTGTACTTAGGGACAATTATATTCCCTAGAATGATATTAACAAGGTTTCCTAGGACATGAACTATTTGAGGATCCTTCCTTTTCCTCCCTAGTTTCTTAAGACATAGGTCCCTGACTACCTTGGTATAGATTAGAATGTCTTTAATAGCTTGGATAAGGGGAATATTGATATTGAAATCCTTAATTTGACCCAATAGGTCTGTCTCAGCTTGGGTATGATGTTTTTGAATGGCTAAGTGTTTAGGAAAAGGAGGCTCTAGACTTGAGGTGGTCTGGTGTACCTGATTTGACTCAGGCTCCAGATGTGATTTTTCTAAGGCTTCAACTGTAAGTTCCTTATCCTCCATCTCAGTGATTTGGGGGGAATGAAGGTCCAACTAGTTCTTTCCCTAACTTGAGGTGGACAGCACTCACCTCTACCCATAGGTGGAATATTGCATAGCCTTGTTAGTATAATCCTATTGGATAAGATTATTGTTAGGGTTAGGTGTAGGTTGGGTAGGTAATTGTGGTGCTCTTGGTGGCCGAGATGTTATATTGGATAGATTAAGTATAATGGACTATTGTTGTGGCTGAGGAGGAAGTAAAGGCTACTGGTAATTCATGTTTTGTTGTTGCCATTGCTGACCTTTTTGCCATTGTGGCTGCAATTGGTTTTGTTGTGCTGGCCATTGAGGATTATAATTGGAACCTTGGAAGTTTTGTTGTGGCCAAGGACTCAGTTGCTATTAGTTCCAATTTTGTTGAGGTTGTTACCATTATTAAGGGTTTTTCCATTGTCTTTGGTTAGTTGGCCAAGGTTGAGAATTCCAAGCAAAAAAATTCTAATTTCCAATTGAAAAAGATGAATTGAAATTAAGAGGGTCTTGTGGCATACCTTGTATGTTTTTCCATGGCCTTCTTTGAGCTATATAAAATAGCTATCCATCCTCTCCTTGAAGTGGATGAAAATCATGTTTCTATGTTTTATCTTGTTGAATACTAGCCACCCTCACATTTACAATTTTCTTTCCTTTTTCTACAACTGGGGCAGTATTTAGTGAGCATTGCTTCAACTTCTTCTTGCTTCTTGTTTATGTGGAGAGTGTCCAATTGAGTTGATAGGTGATTGATAATGTCCTCCTTAATGTTGGACAACAAATTACTTAACTCTATCTTTAAAACCCCAGTAGATGATTTGCCAATGGTGGATGTACTCTGTCCTCTTGGCTTTTTGGTGAAGGTCCTAGAGTAATTTCTATAGACCCTATAGATTTATTGAAATGGTAGTTGAGAAACATACCCTTGCCCAATAAGATTAAGGGTATCCATACAATCCTCATTGAATCCCCTCAAAAATACTAACTTGAGGGATTCTTTAGATAGCTTATTCTATGGCTTTTTCTTCAAAGAGGATTAAAATATCTCCACTTAGTCCTCTAATGGATTATCATTCTTCTATGAAATTCTGAAAATGTCATCTCTCCTCCTATCAAGTCCTCTACAATAGTCTTGATACTTTTCCAAGAACTGTGTTTCCATGGTATCCCAATCTGAAATAACATCCTTGCCTAATCCCATAAACCATCTCAGGGCTGCATCTTTTAGAGTGGTAGGGAAGAGCTTGAGCCTATGAGCATCAGAGGTATAGTCATAGCTCTTACATAGGACATCAAACTCAAATAGAAATGTGTCTGGATCTTAAGTCACCAGACCATAAAAGATTGGTAATGTTGAAGGAGGGATATTCTTTAACACAACAACCCTTTCTTAGTGGGTTATTGGAAACTCAAAGGTCACATGTTCTGGATCATCCCTTGGTGCATCACCCATGGTTCGGTATGTCCCCTTAGTTGGTGTGCTAGATGTTGGTGAAAGGGAAGTTTCTTCTTCAGTAATACCCTTGCTCTAAGTACTGGAGTCACCAATATGGGTTAGTGCAAGATCATGGGGGTCCAAACTAGGCCTCTAAGTGGCAATGAAAATTCAGAAAAATAGAGTTATGTAACTTGACATAAAAATTTGAATAGGTTATTAACATAATTTGAAAAATATGTAAGAACAAAATTTGTAGCAAATTGAATGTAGTTTCTAGGCTACTAGTCCTTTTTTGGAAAAAAGTAAATCTGTTTTGCAAAAAAATGAAATTTCAATGCAATGGTACTAAATTTTCAGGAAAAACATACGAAGCTGGTATATGTCTGACCACCCTAAGTACAAGAAAAAACTAATATTTTTTTTTGAATCTTTCAATATATGTAAAGGACACATGCCTAGATGTGCCAAATTTTTTTCCATGTAAATAATTAGTTATGATTTTTTTATTAGAAAATTTCAAAATTATTAAAACGTGTGTGTCTGACCACCATAACTTGGTCAAAAATTTATGAAATTCATTTTTTTAATCCTATAGTATGTGAAGCATAGAATGTGATGCATCTTGTAGGTTCGAAAAATATTAATTAGTTTGAAAGTTATAGAAGTTTTTTAATTAGTCTATAAATCAAGACTTTAGTCGTAATGTATGTAGAAAATCAATAATAATAATTTATTAAATTCAAAATAAGGCGTATCTTATATTGGTGGAAAGCTGACAATTTTTTCTTTAAACCCTTTTCGTTCATGAAATTCGGATAAAAAAAAAGTCATCAGCCACAAGGGCGAACTTAAAAAAACTAAGCAAATTTTCTAAACATGTTTTTTGGGTTGACTTTCTAGGTTAAGCAATCCTGAACCAAATCTCGAGCCAAATCCTGAGCCTACTGACTTTGTCACAAAAATGGATATTCGTTACCTATATTATTTATAATACATAATATTTAATATTTTAACATATACTAATACAATAATACATTATATATTATATATTATATTATATTATACATTATTATATTATATATTATTATATTATTATATTATATATTATATATTATATTATCTACTATATTATATAATGTATTTACTACATAGTATATATTATATACTACTTGATGTGTACCGAATTCACAAGAGAGAGAGGGAGTGGGAGGGACTTAAAGAGAAAGGGAGAGAGAAAAAGACTTGAGAGGGAGTGAGAGACCTAGGAGAGATGGGGAGAGAGAGATAATTGAGAGGGATAGAGGGAGAGAGAGAGAGTGTGGGAGAGACTTGAGAGAGACCTGAGAGGGAGACAGAGAGTGGGACTTGAGAGGGAGAGAGAGAGAGAGAGAGAGAGAGACCTAAGTAGGGAAAAATTTAAGAAACCCCTCCCTAGTTGAAGGTGTAAAATCCTAGTGAATCTTGTATACTTCCCAATAAAAATATTATTTTTATTGACAAATTTTTTCATTTTTCGGAAAAAAAACAAATCCCAAGTGGTGAATCTTTTATAATCACTAGAAGACTATGGAAAATCGTGGTGAATTGCAAATTTTTTTTAATGAATAAAATATTTTTCATTGGCGATTAAATCCTTTTTTCAAACCAATTTTTTTTTTCCATTGGCGAATTAATCCTTTTCTCAAAGAAAAAAAAATATTTTCATTAGCGAATTACACATAATCTCAAATTAATAAAAAAAGCAGTGGCGATATAAATGAATATGCCAATAAAAAATCATAGTGTGGTTGGCGAAATTATCAAATTCTGGGACAAATTTTTTGCACATTCAAATTCCTTCATAAAGAGTCCGGAATGCAGACAAGTGTCAACACATTTATTATTTATGAAGCCAGATGTTAGTGCAAATTAATATAATCCACGACTATTCGATGAATTTTTGATGGACGATTGTAGTTGCATTCCAAAAGTAAATCTCTGAAGTACTAGAATTATGAATTGAAACCTTCGGAATAACACTAGATGTAGACACATGACGAGATCACAACCCACTGTTCCTTTTCCTTTATATCGCTCATCAATCAAAATAGACAACAAAATATGCACGTGCATAATGTTTCTTTTAAAAGAGGGACCACCTAGGAAGAACGTAGGTCTAGGGCTTAAAAAATTAAGGTTTTACGTAAAGGATGTAAAGGCCAAACAAGGCCGAATTATCAATATCAACCTTATAAAATAATGTGAGTTTTTGATGACGTCACGACTTCTGTAAGTTTTATAACCTAGTTGCGGCTCTGTAGAATTTCCTGACCAAGTCGCCAGGTTCTGAAGTTTCAAAATTGCCTAACCACTCGATCTATCTGTAACTTTCAAGTCTTATCCAATCATGTCCTATGTAGTCAAAATATCATAAGTTCTTAAAACTTTAGAACTCCCGATAGATGGTTATAGAGTTCTGTTTCTCAACGATGGGGCGACCTTAGCGGGATGCACAACTTTCGATGTGTCACTGTCAGCTCATTAAATCAATTGTACGGTGCCATTAAGGGACGTCTTCTCAAATGCTTTGAAACACCAACTCGAGGTTTAACATAATCTTTTAAATCCTCTGAAAGAACAACTCTTAAATAAGGAGGTTGGCAAAATAGATTTAGTAGCAGATTGGCACATTTTGTTTGGCAAATAAATGGTGATTTTGAGAACTTGTCAGCTTGAGGTACAGTTGGCATGTAGCTAGGTGTCAATCAAATTAAACAATTTAATTATACATGTACATTGTAAGCCTTAAGTTACACGAATCGATTAAGTTACTTTTTTGGTTTGCGCGAATTGTGATTATCATTATACCCAACCTCACACAGATGGTAGAACAAGTCACAAGTAAACATGGATTAGGTTGGTAGTGGCACTGGTGGCTCATAAATAGGGATAGTGATAGTGGATAGTGTCATAAGGGTTTTCATTTTCTAGGGTTAATAAGGATTCATGAAGAAGAAGATGTGGTATTATTGGGGATACTGTAAATTCTCCTGCCTCCAGTTATGTAGATACAGAGTAAAATACCAATTTCCTTCAAGTTCAGAGAATCAAAATGGGTGGAATTGGAAAAAAGTTGATTTGGTTAACCTGACTTCTAAGACAGGTTTTGAACTAGGATGAGGAGCTTTGATGGAGATAAGTGCTATCCCAATGCATTGAGGCTGTAGGTAAAAGATGGGAGTAGTTTTACAACCCCTCATCTTCTGCATGACTCTAGTTCACAAAGGGGATAAGTACATTTTGTATCTTCACAACTCCCTTTTCCCCAACATGATTAGAGCCCCCTTTTCCCTAGTGGGAAAATCCCTCGCGTTTATTTTTACAGCCACATTTGTATTATGTTGTCACCAGCAAAAGCTTGGAATCATGCATTTATTTTTAGAGTTACGTTTGAATTAAGTTGTCACTAGGAAAAGCTCAGAAATTGGAATCAATTTGTAATACATTGTCACGAGCAACAACTTGGAATAAATTATTTCTATGTAAAGTGACATATGTTATTTATATAAAACAGGAGCTTGCCTACTCTACAACTACTCATCTTTAAAAAGTTTTGTAATAATGTGACATTGTAATTCAGTTGTAATAAAATAAATGGTTGTGTTGTAACTTGTGTGATTCTTCATTATTCATTTACACTTGCAGTAAAGAGTTATTTAATGAGTTCATAACTTCAGTGTCTATGAATCTATTCAAATCAATTTTTTTCCTTTAAGAAATTAAGTATTATCTATTTATGAAATAATTGCATGCAAATTTAAAAGTAAAATATAAAGCAATCCAAATGAAAAAAGAAAGTTGCCATCATGATCAAATTGACAAAAAACATTATAAACACTAAAAGTTGTGACATTGTCACTCTCGTTAGGGGAAATGTTATTGATTTCTAAATTTCTAATTTGTTTTTGACCTCTTCCCCCGGTTCCTAGTATCATTATTCATTTTTTAAAGTCCTTTGCAACATTAAGTTACCGGCCCCTTGGCCTTGATGTCAATCCTAGCGCACCAAAGTTTAAAACAACTTTAAAAGTAAAATACATGTTTATTGTTTTAAGTTCATATCATAAATTACTCAAGTTTCAACCGTTCAATGAACATTTGATGTATGGTTGTAGTTGCATTCTAGAATGAAATGCACAGAGCGATAGGCTTGCGAACTTAAACCTGTAGAATCACCCTATAACCGTTAGATTTAAAAAGATCAACGGTTTAGAAATTGCAACATGTAGACCTATGACGTTTCAATGTTTTTGATTATGGTAAAAGTAGGTTTTGAAGGGGCCTCAAAACCCTTTAACAGAACATCCTCACCCACAATTTCCCATAAAACTTGAAAGAAAAACATAGCAAAGCCATCAGGCCCAGGGGCTTTATTACCTTCAAACAAGAACACGACCTTTCTGACTTCATCCAAAGAAGGGTTGGCAATTAAAGCTTTGTTATGATCCTCATTCAAAATATTAGGGATAACATCAATAAGGCTCTGTTGAGCATCCACGTCCAGCCTACCATCACTAGATAACAGGTTCCCAAAAAACTGAATAGTTCACTCCTTATCTCATCCTCCTCAATTCTTATCCCATTCTTCAAAATATGAGTTATTCGATTAGTCACTCTATGCTTCATAGTAGTCATGTGGAAAAATCTGGTATCTTTATCCCTAGAAGACAACCAGACCGACCTAGATCTCTGTTTCTAGAATTATTCTTCCTTGGAGATAATGGCATGATGCTTAGTAAGAATTTCATTCTCTTTAGGTAAAAGATCTCCCTCATAGCCATCCTTCTGAATCCTATCTTGAATTTCTTTAAGCTCCATCTGGGTAGCAGCCTTAGAAGCAAAAATGTCACCAAAGACTTCTTTATTCCAATGCCTAACATTCATTTTAACTGCCCCCAACTTCTTGGCCACATGCAACATAGCAGCACCACTAACCTTTATATTCCACTAATTAGATATGAAACTGGAAAAATGAGGGTGAGACATCCACATTTTTTCAAATCTAAAGGGAAAATTTATCTTACCAGAGACAGAATTAGCCACAAAGCTAATAGGATAATGGTTTGAACCAATCCTTGAAAGAGAGGTAAGAGAACATAAGTAAGCCTTCAACTAGTTATCTGAGATAAGTGCCCTATCAAGCCGCACTTGGATGAGATCAAAACCAACCCTCCTATTGGTCCACGTGAACATAGCTCCCTTAAGATCCACATCATGTAAATATTGAGAGTTGACAAAGTCCATCAAATCCAATTTACTATCCATCTGAATCTGAGACCCACCAAACTTTTTAGAATCAAGCAACAGAGTGTTGAAATCTCCTCAAAATCTAGTTCTCATCAGGGAAGCTACTCCTAAAAGCTTCAAGTCTTTTCCGAAAAATTATTTTGGCAGTCCTATTATTGGGGGTGTATATATTAGACAAAATCCAACTAAAACCATCCCTAATGTGCTTGAATTTCGTTGCCACATGGTTGGCATCATCCCAAAGCGGGGTACCTTGGATATGATTTTGGTTCCAAAACGTCGCAAGCCCACCAGAGCCCCCCTCTAAGCTCCTACCCTGAACACCATTATTCTTACAGATTTTCAATTTCTCCACCCTTTCTTTAGGCATTTTGGTTTCCTGAATGATAAGAATATCTGGCTTATGATCCCTAGCAAAATTAAGCAAAATTTCTTGTTTGTGGGAGTTGTTTAGCCCCGTGATATTCTAGGACACGAACTTCATTTTCTTGATGGGGTGCTGATCCGACAGATCTTCGAGATGGTTTTTTGGGTCCCATACACAATGTTTTGATTGCATTGTGCTCCCTGTGCTATCTTATTGATTTTCTACCTGAACTTCTCTGGGTTCCACAATCTGCTTTTGATCTATTTCTAGTGGAAACCCCCAAAGTATTACCCCCTTTCTTGTTTTTTTTTTCTTCTCTACCTTTGTGTATGATCTATCCTCATCAAGGTCAAGGTCCTCAAGACCCATAAATTCTTGCCCATCCATGAAATCATCTACTGGAGCATCATTAATCATCGAGGAAAATCTCGAGGCATTCCCTGACTTGCTATTTTCCTCCAGGCTCCCAAAAGTATCCTTCACAACTACTGGGGAATGATTAGAGTTGTCCCTAGGTGAAGAGAAAGAAACCTTCTCCTCTGAAGCCACAAAGACCTTATCATTGCTTACCCTGCTTCCCTCCTCTTGACCACTGCAAGAAATCTTCTCCAAGTTTTCACATAAATTGTCTTGGAGCTTCATTTCAGCCTTCAATCTATTATCCAACTTTCCTATGCTCTTAACCTCTTCCTTTTCTTCATTGTCTTGGGCACCTTTGGTACCCAAAAAATTGGGTTCCTTGTTTTGACTACAAACAACATTGCCCACAACATTCTCAGGTAAAGGGTCCCCATCATTTATGTCCTCTAGATTGGAGTTCTTATCCTCCTATTCTTGTCCTGACCCACCTCTGATATATTCACGTCATCCTTATTCTCTTCCTCTGAGGGTTTCTCCATTACCTTTGCCTTCCAGATTTTTATCTCTTTAGTACTTGACTTAGCTTTAGGTTTGGAGACATTGAGTGGGCATTTCCTAGCCCAATGCCCAACTTTTTTGCAGTTAAAACACACAAAGGGGAGAGATTCAAACTCAATAGTTTGAACCCACGTTCCAAGCTTCGAAACCATTTCAATGGAAGACAGTAAATCAGTAGATTGAGTGATACCCACACAAATCATAGCATAGACCAACCTTTTCCTTGCCGAGGTCATGGTGTCTATGGATATAAGTTCTCCAAAGGAGTTCACTATTCCTCTAAATACATCTTCATTCTAGAACTCCATTGGAAGGCCTAGAAAATGAACCCATACTAGCACGACTTCAAAAGAAGACTCTGAGAAGTCCATTTTTGGGGACAATTTCTTGATACCCAAAGATGACTTGCCAATGACCCAGGGGCCACCACACATCACAACGATCTTATCCTCTTCATAGGAAAAAGAAAAAGAGAAAAAACCTTTGGGTAAGGCTACAACCTCAATGTGACCTTTTGCTCTCCATTTATTTCTGACAAAGTCCCTCACCACTTCAATGTTTGGTCTCGAACCCATAAATTTTCCCACCAAAGAAGAAGCCATTAAAGAAACGTTGTGGTCTATGACCAGGTCAGGGACAAGGATAGAAAATGTCCCACTTGACGAGACTGAAATTTTACTGACCGAAGGGAGGGAGGACTTACCAACAGGCTTGGTGCCAAATAGCGAATACCATCTTCTTTTTTATTCCTCCCAAGCCTTGTGCGCCGCCTCCTCCACTTCTAGGTTTCCAAAGGCCCTGGTCCCACCATCACCACCATTTAGATTAGGGCCAGAAAAACACTTACCTTTCGAGTCCCGCCTATCTCCTAGGTCCCCTTGCTTCCCTTGACCCGAGTCCTCAGAAAAAGTTCCCCCCTGTTCCTCACCTACCAGGTCCCCTGCTGCTACCGCAAAAGAGCCTGCCACCAGCAAAAAACTAGTTGCCTTCGAACCAAACACCCGTTGCTGACCAGGAGAAAATTCAAATCCTCTTTCCCACTCTCCCATCGCCACATCTAGAGAGCCATGAAATTTCAATGTTTCATTCACTTTAATGTTCCAATTTTGAGGAAAAAATCACTTTGTACTACTAAGTGTGAAGTGATTTTTTTTAAGTCTACAAATTGCTCACTACAGTGCACCACCCTGTTTTAGGTTCCACAGTTCCACTTCCAGTCCTCCAACAAACTACAAAGCCATTCCAATTTCCATGACTGTCAGGATTAATTTTTTGAAGAGTCAGAATCCAAGTAAGTGAAAGAATTCCTATGGCTACGTTTCAATGTTCATCGTTTAATGTTTCTTAAAATCTTATTTTGTCAAACTTTGAAGTTTTGGACCTAGGTTTAGGGTTTAGAGACTTAAGAATTAAGATAGATTAAGGAGGACCAATAGGTATTAGGGAATTCACAATTTCATATTGTATAAGCATGTCTACCACTAGTACCACTAGAGTAATGTCCGATAAAAAAATACATTATGCAAAATTGCTTAAAACACCAGGTTTCATTGATGGGTACCATGATATTTATGATCCAAAAATCTATGGTAGGCGTACCTCGAAACTTAGATTTTCATCTCAGAATAAGGCTGCAAATAAAACTCAAGTTAATAGTATCAATGCACCATGGGTAATTGGATTAGGGCGCATGATGTTACATGAGGTTTTCCCTTGCCCAAAATTTATCATGGTTTGTGCCCAAAATTATCATGATAACGCAAGAGCAATTGTTAATAAAGATAGCAAAGAAGAATTATTATCCATTAATGCAGAAGAAGTTGGAAAAGTGTTGGGGTTTACAACCGAAGAATTTGGAAACGTCCACATTGACCTAGAAAAGGTTGCTAGTCATTATGAAGCAGTGGAAGAAAGGGAGAAATATTAAATAAAATAGTTTAGGATAGAAACAAATTGAAAGTTGATCATAAGCCTCCTTATGATTTGGATATTTTTAAACCATGGGTTCAGGATACTATTTCCATGCTAGCATTTTTCCTCGGTCTGGATAGCAATTCGGAAGTGGATGCAAGCCTCCTTGAAATGGTATATGATATCCATTATGGTGTTCAACATGTCAAATATAATTTTATTTAGCACATTGTAGAATCCATGCATAAATTTTTTTTAATGATTAAATCAGGTTCCACCAAGACATTTAGGTTCACAACCTACTTGTGCTATCTTTTTCTATTCAAATTTAGAGGAATGTTTCAGACCAACAAGCTTTAGATTCAACCCTATAGTGATGCCGAGGAAAAGAAAATGGCTCCATTATATGAATGTACCACTGAGATAAGGATGCATGATTCTCGAAGGAACTACAATCATTTTGTAGACTAATTTGTAGATCCATTGCATCAAACAATTACAAATACTCCAAAGCCTAGATTACCTATGTCATGAAGAAACTGCATTCAACTAGGAAAATAAATACAATTGGCTAATTGGTACTTAATGGAAGAATATACTGTGCTAAGATTTTATGGATCGGGAGTACAACCATACAAAATTCTAATACATGTGACATATAGGGTTTTTGCATTGGAATATGTAAGGCAGATGTAGAGTGCTGATGAACTACACTTTCTTAGTCAGCAAAAGAAGACCTTATTTCTTTCTTTACCTTTTAATGTGGAGGGTTCACATTCGAGAGAAAAACATTTAGTGTGGCACATAATCTTTTGAATTTTTTAGATTTTGATGCTATATGTCACTAGAAGTATGATCCATGTGACATCATTAAATCAATGATTGTGGCCAATAAGAATGTTGCAAGTAGAATTCAACATCAAAGTAAACCCTTGCTTGAAAACTTGGGAAACAAGGATTCTTGGGATGAGGTCAAAATAGCAATGGAGAAAAGTGCTGCTAAGAATGGTATTTCTTTTGAACAATTGTCAGCAGAAATTATGGCATTGCACCGAAAGACAATTAGGACATACAACAATTTTTATGAAAAAAGTGATAAACCATCTAGTAGAGTAAAAATTCCAGGTTCTCTAGAGAAGGAAGTTACAAATACAAATTGGTCATGATAAAAAATTACTGCCTTTTGGTCTATGAGGAAGGAGCTAGGTGATCTAACAACTCTTGTAGAGTATGGAGATAATGAAGAAGATATTGAGTTTAGAAAATTGTGAAATATAGAGCATCTTGATGAAAATGGAAACAAAGAATTTGATGATGAATCTAATGATGATAGGGAAGAAGTAGAACAAAGCCATATCAAAGCTGGTTTAAGTGAGGCCAGAAAAGAAGCATATACTTTAGGAGCAACCATAGCTGAAAAAATGGGTTATGAAGGTGGTGGTTTGGGGTCCCAAGGACAAGGAATTCCTACAATAATAGATGTACAACATAGAAAACCAGTTGATAGATCTGGTCTTGGAGCTAATATAGTAGACCAAGGGTATACAAGTAGAGCCAAAACAATTCAATTTTTTAGAGCTTCTAATCCTCATCCTCATGGTCAAATACAATCACAACTAGGACATGCCCATGGTGGAGAGCTTAGTGCAACTGGCCCTACCTCTAGTGGCGATGGTATGGGTAGTAGTACTAGTAGTGGTCAACATTTGCTACAACAAAAAATTACACACAAGAGGAAAACAATACAAGATACCACAGAAACACCAAGTGATTAAGGCATATAAAAGAGGCAAAGGATTTTGACAAGTCCAAGTCACACTATCAGTGGATCCACCACAAAGGAGTTATTTCCAAGCACTCCCCCACTGGTAGTTAGTGTGGCTGCGACATCATTAGCAACTGCAAGTACTCATATTCCTTCGCCATTCAAGCATTCCATTGTTCCTGCATCCCCAGGTTATGATTTCATTAAAGAGTTTTAAAAAGAAATCAGACTTGTATAAAAAAGAAAAGAAGCAACTGATGGAGAGTGTGTCTGTTGTAACTTCAGAGCCTACAAAAACCATGGTATTACACACATTTGACACAAATAAAGAAATCATGGAGTACGCAATTGTTGCTCCCACAATTCAAAACAAACCAACAAATCAGATAGATCAATCTGAATACCAGGTGACCGATTTTCAAATGGATTTTTATGGACTCAAAAATACTGACAAAATTAATGTATCAAAGAACAATGAATTGGTGTACACATCATTGTTAAACCAAGATAGAGAGAAGAAAAGGTTGCAAACCCAAATAGAAAAGTTACAGGCAAACCTATCAAATGAGAAAACAAAGAAGAAAGCAACAGATAACAAGAGCAATGAATTAGAAAAAAAGAATAAAAAAAATCTACCTCTATATCAACAAGTAAAGAGGATAAACAAAATGAGAGAGAAAGAAATGACATGAAGCAAAGGCTAGATGAGAGAAACAAGAAATATGATGAGGAAAAATCCACTTCAAAAAAATTAAGACTAAGCATTGCGAATGGAAATGAATAGTGGGAACAAAAATTGGAGAAAGAGAAAAATAAATGAAATATTGGAGGTAGAGCTGATGGAAGCAAAAAAAGATATTAACTCTTGTAAAAATAAGTTATCTACATTTTGTAGAGAAAGAATGAGGCATATATGAAACAAAAGATTTGGGATGAAATAATGCAAAGGATTGATCATTTGTGTGACACGTTTCAATTGGTTGATGTTATCAGACAACATTATAAGAAGCTCAACAAATATTTAGTGGACAACAAAAATGTGCTGGCATTAGAGAAATCTACAAATCAAGTTCTACAAATAGTATACAAAGCTAGTGACAATAATTTGAAATCAAAAGGGATTACTAATCGGATTGCTACCTCAATGAAGTTGTCATCTATCATTGAAAAGATTTTGAGAATGCGTGAAATAAAGGAATATTTGCATTTGGCTGTAGACATGATGAAGAAGGTGGATGGAAAGGTAACGAACTTCATAGAGCTTGGTTTGCTAGAGGCTTTTGACACAAATGAGTGATTCATTGGAAAAGATGGTGTCATAAAGAAGATGGAGGGTGCAAGGAAGATAGATTTGGACCAGTTTCCTCAGAACCTAGGTGTGGTGAACTATTTGGATTCCATCATAACATTGATAACTTTGAATGCAAAATTGATTGAATAATTCAAGACAGGTTCCAATTACAATAATGAAATTTTAACAAAACTTCAAGTCAAACAACATTAGTTAGAACAAATGGAAATTCCACCACTTGAAGAGTGGAATTTTCTAGAAAAGGTGATACAGTGATTTGATTTTTGAATCTTTGATAATATGAGTTTTCGAGTTCCAATTTAGCTCTATGCAGAGTTGTCTTTGGGCAAGATTTTGCATTGCCAACGCCTCTATGTACTCTTTCATGTGAAAATTAATAAAAAAGCTCAAATTATCTGTATTATTTATTTTATCATTTGAACAAAAAGTTTATGGTTTCAAATACTAGATACACATTAAATGATTGTTGATGTTCATTGTTGTATATGCTACTAATACTATTGTTAATATGTTATGAAGCATTGATTTGAGTGATGAATCACTGAGTACATTTTCAAGTTTTACTATTAACATAATTAAAATATGAATTATAAGGCGATTCACTGATTTTAATTCCAGGCATCCATAATCTTAGTGAAATTGCATTATAATTCACACATCAATACTCAAACTCCATGACTACTTAATAATTTATCGGATCTGTTGGTGTTTAAAAATACAACCCAACTAGGATTTGTAATTCTCTAAGAGGTATCCAACCTCTATAATAAAGAACTACAAAGACTAGTGGCCAACTAACGAGATTTAGTCGAAAACTGACATCTCCTACACTTCTGGCTCTGCAGGACCAAGGTGGGTAAACCTATACAATGCCCAAAACTTAAATCACTCATACACTGACATTGCTTTATAAAGCAGATAATTCCCAATGAAAATACACTAAGGGAAGCATTGACAACTTCAAACTTGGCTAAATTTTTAGTAACTCAACCCTCTCTCAGCCATTGGGAAGCAGGACACACAACCAACCAAATAGTAAGATTAGATTAATTTTACAATTATAAAATGTTCCTGAGATACAAAAAATTGAAAAATAGATCAGTGCCAATTCTGGGCCATGGAGTCAAACACATACAATGAATTCCCAAAAAACAAACTTCAACCAGTGGATTTAAATTGTTAATGCTTTGCATCAACTATTAGTGTCTTTCACGAATAATCCATCTCTTATTATCAATCAGATTCTTCTTATCAAATCCCATCTGCACACCTGAAATCACAATCACCTGCTCAAAGCATTTTAACCATTTCCTTGAAACAAAACAACCTCATGAAATTTGAGATGATAAACTCAAAGACACTTTGTATTACTAAATTTACATGACTAAAAGTGTACAAATATGGAGACAATCTGAAGACATTCATGAATGTGCAAACACCTTCATGATGTTATTTGCATAAATTAGCTGTATTTACTCATGAATTCAGGAAATTACAGCTTATAGACTCAAACAATGACTTAGAAATTATAATTCTCTATCTACCTAGCCCAATACAAAAACTCAGAACCTTTTTACAATGAGAGAATAAGAGAAGGTATAGAAGAAGAGAAGCAAGCAGGAGCAGCCCCAAATTCGATTTGGAAATGCCATCTGGAAGCTTCATTCACCGTTGATCAAATTGAAAAGAATATCTCCTCATTCTTCCTTTGCAACAACAAACATATTCTCTCAAAACTGCTTTGCTCATCATTGCCCAGTAACTGAGAGCATGCCCATGTGGAGAATCTCCAAATTCACCCAGCTGAAAAATATCCTCTTTCCCGTGCAAAATTCCGTTTCTGCCTCTTTCACAATGTTGCACATTATTTTAATCCAAATATTAAAGTTTCATAACTTTAATATTTCTGCTCTGATTTTATTTTATTTCCCAGCTCAATAAAGTATTTCTCAAATTAATGATGGAAGCTTCAATTTAATTTCCACCATGCACACCATTTGCCCCTGTAGTGTAAAAAATAAGTTTGCCCGTGAAAATATTTTATTCTCCCTTTGTTGCAGTTTATATCTCAGCCAAAAAAAAGAATTCACCTGATGCATAAGACTCCTACTTGTGCCCTTTTAAATTTACTCATTCACACTTTGGTGAATGTATTTCACTAATTGAATAAAAGTTATTGACAACCCACTTTGCTCGTAAATTTAAAATCTTTCAAATAAAGGTAAAAGCCCCCCTCAAACCATTTCAAGGCATCAAATTAACTTACCCAATCTTGTTTTTACTGGGCAATATACATTATCTCGTGCCTTTCTCACTTTCATATTTAACCCTTGCACTTAAAATTAACTTCCACACACTATACCTAGCCAACAAATTTTTTAAAAAATGAAAGCAATTATAATGTTTTGATTTTAAAATTATGCTTTTAAAATCAAATGGGCCATCATTTAATATCTCAATCGGGCCTTTTTAATATTTTAAAATGTTTTTCTTTTAAAAGAAAATGAAGGCTTTGGGAAAAAACAAAGCATCGAGCCTTGCACCTTCAGAAACCCACGGGCCCACCTGAAGACACGTGGCTGAAAATTACTAACCTCACAGGAAATAACAAGTGAGCGACTTCTTCTTGCGAGCTAGCAGGGAGTGGTTGTGATTTGGCTGCATTGACAACTTGCTTCTTCATCCTTGATTTACATTTTGTTCCTCATATTTTCCCTAATCTCCTCCATCGTATATGGTTCTCCCTAGTTTGCTCGACTATGTCAGCCACCATCACAACAACTCCTTCCATCAATGGCACTCACTTATGAGTTTCTGAAATATTTTCAACAAATCTGATTTGGGCGCATGTTGCAAATGAGACAATCCCAAAGACCACATTCATTGAGGCTTTGTCACATAGTTCTTACACCTCCTCCCTCAGGTTGCACACATTATTTTGTGTTAATGGCATCCCTCCACCTATAATATTGGCATTCCCCGAGACTACATTTGTTTAGTTTTTTTACTTTCACGGATCTCCATCCCCTATTCCAGGCCACACCCATCTCATACCTGCAATCTTCGATATTGCTTGAAAGTTTCTAAAACCTTTCAACACAGCCACAGGCTCCCTAATGCCTCCACATTCCTCCATCGAGCTTCCTGCTACTCGCGCTCAACAACCATGGTGGCCTCCTCACATGGTGCGGGCCTCATCTATATGCTTTGATGGATTTCCATCCTCTGTGCTCCAAGCCATGCATCCTCTGCTGATTTCATTTGTTATTACTGCCTACACATATTGTGCTTAATGCAAAGTAATCATGTGCCAAATTGGCATTGGTCTTCAAGCCTTGAGCAAAGGTATTTCATGAAACATACATTCTTTGCTGTGTAAAATATTCATTGCAATATTGGGTCAGCCTTGTAGTGTTAGCACGATGGATGCTCCATCATCTCCCTGCATTCAACATGGGGTCTTGATACAAGTCTCTATCTTATCTTGACTGAAAATGTTTCTTTTGCTCTAGAAACCATGATTGTACTTAGTCATATACCACCAAACTCACATAAGATGCTTGAAGTATTATCTACACTGTCCTCAACAATTGCAAGTTTATACAACCACATCATAGGAAAACTTAACAATAATCAATTTATATGACAGACATACTCCTTTTTCAATTTTAGCATCATGTGGCTATTATCAACATTTTCACCCTTATAAAATAGCCCTATTGTCTTATGTTCATCTTCAATAGAGTACATGCTTTTATAAGAAGTTGTGGTTATAATTAATATAAAGGAATGAGTAAAATAACTCATCATCTATACGCACTTGTCTATTCTCAGATAAGTGAGTATCCTTTTAGTGCAAGACCCAAACTTCCCTTTCTACTTCATATGTGGATGCAATGCCTAATGCAAGTTCAACTATTTCATATTCATATATAGCTTCAAAAGACTTCTTCTTATGTATAATCAATTTTCCATGCATCTTTCCTCTGAGAGAAATGAAAATCTAAGGTATAGCTCATCCTGTTGCTTACATGATCCAGTCGGCTAACACATTCCTGAAATTGTGTTATTCATGTCGGGTCTCCTCGCGAGCCTAACTAATTTTTTTTTTCGTTCTCAAACAAGTTTTACCCAAAACAAACTCAACACTATTTCTGAGTGCTTTTGAAGTTGAAAAATGAATTGGGTCTTCATCAAAAACTATTTCCTGACAATTTTGGAGAATGGTGAAAACTGGTCAAGTTTCCTCAAGAATCAATCTGGGAAACTGGTCGAACAACCTCCGGGAGACATCAAAATTTGTAAGCATTTATAAATTTGATCCAAGAGTACAGTGCAAAAGATGGCTCAGAAAAAGGAAACCTAAGGAACCGGATATTAATCGGCATATTTGCATAGTCAAGCTTTTCTGAAACAGTAGCTGTTTTGCACCAATTAAAACTCATTCAACTGCCAATTTGTAAAAATAGTGAATCAACTCCTGGCGAGCTGTCATCAGACACGTAAGTTCATTAAGGTACCTTGAGCATGTGTGCAAAAGGAATTCACTTGAATAATCACTGATCAAAAGATACTAATGGTTGAAGTTGACCACTTAGAAAGACTGTCAGGAATGCAGATGCAAAACTGAACAAACTGCATTCAGTTTTGATTTGCTAAAAATAGCAAATCAGATCATAAGACTTTGAAAAATGACACGTGAGATCATTTTGATATGAAAAATATGAAACATCATTTTTTCTGACATGTCAGTCAACTAGTTGTGAAATCCAAGCTCAAACAGGAGGCAACTTCACAAAACTGACAATCTGCAAACATCAGAACAGTGTCAAAACCCTTCAGCTTCACTTTTTGAAACTTTGTCAAAACTTATTGTGGGAAGCTGAAAACTGACACACATGTTCACATATGTCAATTGAATATTTCTGCAAATGGGTTTTACATGATAATCAATAGGCTTCAAATTATAAGCCTCCAAAGTGGGTCCCCAAAGTAGATTCTTCAGGTGCACTTTTGAAAGTGCAAAAGCAAACTTTTGAAATAGGCATCTCAAATTTTAAAAATTTGAGAGTGCCATCAGTGGCTCCGACTGGGGATGTATGCCCTCTATGGGTATAGCAAGATTCCAGATCTTTGGAGAGTAGACCAAAGCTAAATCCATTAGGTGTCCTCAAACTACTCCTTCATTTAACCTTATTTTTTAACTTCATTCGGTGACCCCAGGTCACGAAATGAAAAATGGGTGATCAATATTTACCTCTATCGAACACAATTTTATAGAAAGAGTTGATCTCCCTCAAGTCATGCTTGCCTCTATCAAACCAAAACAATATAGGTGACCTTCTTCTTACAAGTTGGAAAATGTGGTGACCACTTAAATTTGCCTAATTACAAACACTGCCACTGACATTTCTCACAAATTTTCTGAGCATACCACTGCCAATACAATCTCTGTCATTCTTCATTGTATACTCCATCTTAAACTACAAGCTTTCATCATCACATGACACATATGTGTTACATTCATCATATGTAATATGCTCAGATTGAAAATAATATTTCCTGTTATTCATCTCATTATCATGTTCTATAAAAATACCTTCCAGCTGAACTGGAAACTGAAAATATTCAAACTCCTCCAAGTAGTTGACATCAGGATATTCAACCTTACCTACAACACATGTTTCAAGTGTAAAATAATCATAGGAGATTCCCTCAAGGAGTTCATCAAATTGTTCATGTTCTTGCTCAAGACTACATTCCAACCATGTGTGAAATGCATCATTAGAACTCTCATCAAAGAGTGGATTATTTCTCCACCAATAGGTTTCATCATTTCTCATCTCTAGTGAAAATGGAGGCTCATCAAACAATGGATTTTCTATTATATTCATTTTTGACATAAGAGTCTCAGCCTCCTCAACAATAATGTCTAAATCCTTCAAGTTTTCATTGCACTCAAACTCACTACAATCACTAGAAGAGCAGGTAGACACATTTTCAACTTCCTTCCCATCCTTAGATTGTTTAGTACACAAATCTAACATTTTTTCCATATCCACATAATCTAGAATATCATGGTCAGAAAACTATTCAAGCTCCATAGAAAAATTACCCAAAAGTGGTGACATCCTTTTACTCACATTTTCATTTGAGTCATATAGCTTCACTGCACATTGATCAAAAGGATTTGTAATGTCAAGACAATATGAAAGTCCATCAAATTGTTTCATTTTACTAATGGGTAGTAATGCTGATCTTAGATCCATATGATTGTCATGATGCATAATTTGATCATTCAAAACTGAGTTTCTTCCTTCATCAATGTGCACTTCATCATCCTTCTTATGTAGAGCTAACATTTCCATCTCTGTCGCATACGAGCAGTCATGAGAAACAAAAGCATAAACAAGTTCATCATCTTCTTCACCATTCCCATCACTACTATGCTCATGATCAACAAATTGAACACACATATGTTCATCCGCAGATTCTTCATCATAAATAGAATCAACATACTCCATTAATGACAAATATGAGTTACATTCCAAGTTTGCATTAAATGCAATTGGATCCTTTACTTGTGGACATGTGATTTTATGAGCAATCATGTCTTTACATTCTTGAGGTGAAGAAATTTCCTCCATATCATCATCATAAGGGAATTCATAATCAGTAGAAGAGTAATCAATTTGACCTTCATCAACATCCTCATCACAAGACGACTTATCACTACATAAACCATGCTCAGATTCCTCAGAGTAGGTTCTTGAACTTCCATCTTCAATGTCTTGATCACTGATTTGTGAGGAGATGTTTTTACAACATTTGCATTATCTTCATGAACCAAAACATGACATGGAAAGATATCTTGTATCTCATTCATTTCTTCATCACATAAGATATTGCAAGAAAAAATTTCATGCATATTCATTTGTTCATCATACCATGTATCTTCCTCTTCATTACTACTGCAAGGATCTACACATGTGCTGATTGTAAGCTGATTACAATTAATGTCCTCATTCATACAACATATATCTTCATATTCTGACACACTCTTTTCATTCTTGTGTATCATGTTCTGATTTTCTTGAATAAGACAACTACTACCTTCATTTTGAGGCACCACAGTTTGATGACGTTTAACATGGGGTTCATTAGGATTTGCAGATCGTGGTGATGGAGAAATCAGAGTAGCAACATCATTTCCCTCTTGACAAACACTGTTATTAACTGATCCATAAGTTCTATTTTCCTGAGGTGTGTTAGGATTGTTGATGGTGTTTTCTGCATAGAAACAACTTAGAAAGAATATGATATCCTATCTCTCTTGAAAGGTAAATCTCTATGAGAAAAGAGATAACCCCAAGGTCTCTAATGTCAGGTCTTGACAATGCAGTAAAACAACTTAGTGATAAATGTGAAAATGCTGGTAATCACAATGGGACCTGTCAGGCATGTCAAAGGTTGCATCAATGGCCACAGGACTGAAACCAACAAGAATCCTTCCCTGGGGACTGATTATATCCTTTGTGTCCCACTATCATAATTTTTGGCACACTCAAGCACCAACTCATAGCACTGCACTGTAGAAGGGAAACCTGCAACATGAGCCAACCCGGATTCCACCATTCTTCTTGACAACAAAGGAGGATTCGATGCTAACATCTCAGCCTTGAATTCCTCGTAATCCCACATGCCTACATTCATATCCGTGATCCCTGACCAAATTGAGGCCAACTTACTCTAAGGAATTCTGCTCTTTATATCTAACTTAACCTTTTCTGCATCCGAGATGGCGGAGGCCTCTGCACCGGGATCGGTTGCCTTTCCCCTACCTCGACCAGCAACATTCTATCCCGATCTTGCCTGCAAACGCATAAAAGTAACCATAATTAGATCCATAAGAAGCAATAAGTGTAGAAGATCATTATCTCAAAATTCGGGATTTAGCTCCCCTCACGGATTCTGCACTAGGAAGGATTTTTGGGAAAATTTGGACCAAGCGGATTCCAACGAACCAAACATACAAAATCCCATAACATCATTTAAATCATCAACTTAATCAAGGAAAAAGAAATGAGAATACTTAGCATAAGCTCCTTAAATCAATCAAATAGATTACCAAGAAACCCATCATTTATAACCATCAAATTCAACATTTCCCAAAAAACACCCGGAAGAATCCGTCGGAGACGGATTCTGGCAAAATCAACAATATTTATAACTAACTCGGGGAAAATGAAGAGACACGGATAATTTGAGAAAATACGGATGGAGTGGATTTTGGCGAAATCCAGATATAACAGTATCAAAGCTCGAAATCGGTAAAACGACCCAACTGCGGACCTTGGGAAAATCCAGATGGAACGGATTTTGGCGAAACCAAATGAAATCCAGCAGAAAGTGATAAAAGAAGAGGAGATAGAAAATTCGGGGAAATCCGGGGGAAGCGAAATTCCTCGAAAACCCGAACCTGTCATCATCTCCGCTACTTTCACCAAATTGATTCAAATCATTTCAGATCTAGGCCAGAACTCCGAAACCAACTCAACCTAGGACCTTGATGAATAAAATGTGAACTAAGGAAACTCTTCATAGAAATTTGAAGAGGATTGGCCATGTCCTAGGTTAGGAACCCTAAATTTCCACCATGAAAGCACATACAACTCGCTCATACACCAAAATGGAGAGTATGAAACCACAACAAGCCAACACTCAAATATGAAGCAACACCAAACTAAAAACGCAAATGCCTAATCAAATAAAAATGGACTGGTGTACCAAATGAAAACCCCAAAATGCTCAATGATGACGCGCACCCAGAGGAATCGACAAACCATGAAGGACTCCCTAAGCAAACAAAGAAAAGCCATTGAAACCAACAGAGAAAAGGGCACATCTACATACCATGGAAATGCAAAGGTTGAAACTGGGGAAGTCGAGATATAACTGTTCAATGCAAATCGAATACAACCCATGCACAGGAAATGAAAACACATAGTCCAAATGGTTTCAAAAATCCAGATATCCAGCAAACACCAAGAACCTCAAGACACAAGCCCAAATGATAGAAAATGCGCAAACTCAAATGATCAATTACCTCTCAAAGAATCAATATATCAAAGCCCCAAGACCTCTGCACAAACGCCATTAATGCATTCGACAAGACAGCCACGACCATAAAAGACTTTTGGGGAAATCCGAGATGCGCGGACTTTCCTGGAAGCAGTGCAAAAGTAGCAATTTCAGACATTGGGAGGAAACCGGGAGAATCCGGCCCAGGCGGATTTTCCCGAAAATGGTGAAAAACCCGAGATAAAGCCAAAACTTCAGATTTTCAATATAGTTCAAAAGTATGCCACTTCAATTGGAAAAATGGACATTAAAGCACAAACCCAAGCAAGCAAAAACCCCCAGAAAAGAAGGGCCAATACACCAAAAAGCAAAAAAAGAGGGTCCCCACAATCAGTGGGGTGTGTGTGCAAAAAATTGCACAACAAGGATGACCAACACTCTCAACCCTATGTCCTTTCATCATTGAAAACCTCAAATTGTTCTCAATATCTATAGCAACTTGATATGCTTGGTGCAGGGTTGTAGGCTCTTTATCCCTCAACAAATAACTTATCTTTTTGTCAAATTCTCCCAAATATACGACCAGACATTCAGCGTCATTTGGCCTTATGTTCTCCAGGATCTCTCTAATGACCATTGAAAATCTAAGATTAAAATATGGGACTAACTCATCTTTTCCTTTCTCCATGTTCACGAACCTTTTCCTTATCAAATTATGGTTAATCCTTTCTCCAAACTGTTCCATGAACACTGCTTTGAGCTCTTCCCATGAATGAATGGAAGAGGCTGGTAAATAAGAGAACCACTCTCTTGCATCTCCTCTCAAGGACTAAACAAATAACCTCATGATCACATCTTCATGGTCAATCTCATAATCATCCATCACATTACTGAATTCTTGCAAATGTTTACTTGCTGATTCAGCCTTATCACCAATGAACCTTGGTAACTTATTTCTGACTTTAGCTGGAATGTCATTTGGGTAACCACTAAGGCTACTGAAATTGACAACTCTGTACCTTCCAGTGCTGAAACCTCTTTGACAATCCGACTGGGACTGATCATAAGCCATTGTTCCATCTGGAACCATACTAGGGTGCATGTATTGAGGCATCTTGATATGTCTTTTTCAAATTTTACATATCAACTCTACAGTTGATCATTCATTGCCCTATTTCTATCTTTCATAACAATATTAGAATACCATAATGCATGACTCAAATGCATTTACACATAATATCTATTTATTGGGAAAATTTCAAGAACAAGCATACTTCTCCAACAAAATACATAGGCTGCAAATTACAGTTCAGAAGTAGGCAAACAAAGTATTACTGTTATTTCCCTCTTTTGGTGCTAATCACTCAATAGGGAACCAAAGTTTTGCCTAAGATGTTCAAATATGGTTTTCATATACAATTTTCTTGAAAACCAATAATGAGGAATACTTGGAAACTTTGCAGTTCCTGACTAGTAATATTTGTAGATCTGGAACTTTCTTTAAATTTTCAATAGGCTCCATTAACAGAGTCGCCATCTCTTTTCAAAGAGGACTAAACTTCAAATATTATGAAGCTCTTTCACATTTAAACTTCTTTCTGAGTTCCTTTCCACCAGTAGAGCACCACAGATTACAAAACTATTCAGGTTCACTACAACAGATCTTACTCCAGGCTTGAAATCCTTCAAACTTTGAACTAAAATCATAATGAAAAATCATTTGAGTCTATGCAATGACTCTTAAGGCTAGATTCTACAATTAGAATTTTCTCAAATTCTTCCTAGCAGAGTCGCCATTCTGTTGGTGTTTAAAAATATAACCCAACTAGGATTTGTAATTCTCTAAGGGGTAGCCAACCTCTATAATAAAGCACTACAAAGACTAGTGGCCAACTAATGAGATTTAGTCAAAAACTGAAATTTCCTACACTTATGGATCTACAGGACCAAGGTGGGTAAACCTATACAATGCCCAAAACTTAAATCACTCATACACTGACATTGCTTTATAAAGCAGATAATTCCCAATGAAAATACACTAAGGGAAGCATTGACAACTTCAAACTTGGCTAAGTTTTTAGTAACTCAACCCTCTCTCAACTATTGGGAAGCAGGACATACAACCAACCAAACAGTAAGATTAGAATGATTTTATAGTTATAAAATGTTCCTAAGATGCACAAAACTGAAAAATAGATCAGTGCTAATTCTGGGCCATGGAGTCAAACACATAAAATGAATTCCCAACAAATAGACTTCAACCAGTGGATTTAAATTGTTAATGCTTTGTATCAACTATTAGTGTCTTGCACCAACAATCCATCTCTTATTATCAATCAGATTCTTCTTATCAGATCCCATCTACACACCTGAAATCACAATCACCTGCTCAAAGCATTTTAACCATTTCCTTGAAACAGAACAATGAACAGACAAAACAACCTCATGAAATTTGAGATGATAAACTCAAAGACACTTTGTATTACTGAATTTATATGACTAAAAGTGTACAAATATGGAGACAATATTAAGACATTCATGAATGTGCAAACACCTTCATGATGTTATTTGCATAAACTGGCTGTATTTACTCATGAATTCAGGAAATTACAACTTATAGACTCGAACAATGACTCAGAAATTAAAATTCTCTATCTACCTAGCCCAATACAAAAACTCGGAACCTTTTTACAATGAGAGAATAAGAGGAGATATAGAAGAAGAGAAGCAAGCAGGAGCAACCCCAAATTCGATCTGGAAATGCCATTTGGAAGCTTCATTCACCATTGATCTAACTGAAAAGAATATCTCCTCATTCTTCCTTTGCAGCAACAAACATATTCTCTCAAAAATACTTTGCTCATCATTGCCTAGTAACTGAAAGCATGCCCATGTGGAGAATCTCCAAATTCACCCAACAGGAAAATATCCTCTTTCTCGTGCAAAATTTTGTTTCTGCCTCTTTCACAATGCTGCACATTATTTTAATCCAAATATTAAAGTTTCATAACTTTAATATTTCTGCTCTTATTTTATTTTATTTCCCAGCTCAATAAAGTATTTCTCAAATTAATGATGGAAGCTTCAATTTAATTTCCACCATGCACACCATTTACCCCTGTAGTGTAAAAAATACATTTGCTTGTGAAAATATTTTATTCTTCCTTTGTTGCAGTTTATATCTTAGCCAAAAAAAAGAATTCACCTGATGCATAAGACTCCTACTTGTGCCCTTTTAAATTTACTCATTCACACTTTAGTGAATGTATTTCACTAATTGAATAAAAATTATTGACAACCCACTTTGCTCGTAAATTTAAAATCTTTCAAATAAAGGTAAAAGCCCCCCTCAAACCATTTCAAGGCATCAAATTAACTTACCCAATCCTATTTTTACTGGGCAATATACATTATCTCATGCCTTTTTCACTTTCATATTTAACCCTTGCACTTAAAATAACTTCCACACACTATACCTAGCCAACAAATTTTTTTAAAAATGAAAGCCATTATAATGTTTTGATTTTAAAATTATGCTTTTAAAATCAAATGGGCCATCATTTAATATCTCAATCGGGCCTTTTTAACATTTTAAAATGTTTTTCTTTTAAAAGAAAATGAAGGCTTTGGGAAAAAACAAAGCATCGAGCCTTGCACCTTAAGAAACCCATGAGCCCACCTGAAGACACGTGGCTGAAAATCGCAAACCTCGCAGGAAATAACAAGTGAGCGACTTCTTCTTGCGAGCTAGTGGGGAGTGGTTGTTATTTGGCTGCATTGACAACTTGCTTCTTCATCGTTGATTTACGTTTTGTTCCTCATAGTTGACCTAATATCCTCCATCATATATGGTTCTCCCCAGTTTGCTCGACTATGGCAACCGCCATCACAACAACTCCTTCCATCAATGGCACTCACTTATGAGTTTTTGAAATATTTTCAACAAATCTGTTTTGGGCACACGTTGCAAATGAGACTATCCCAAAGACCACATTCATTGAGGCTTTGTCACATAGTTCTTACACCTCCTCCCTCAGGTTGCACGCATTATTTTGTGTTAATGGCATCCCTCCACCAGCAATATTGGTGTTCTCTGAGACTACATTTGTTTTTTTTTTGCTTTCATGGATCTCCATCCCTTGTTCTAGGCCGCACCCATCTCATACCTGCAATGGTCTTCCATATTGCTTGAAAGTTTCTAAAACCTTTTAACATAGCCACGGGCTCCTTGATGCCTCTGTATTCCTCCATCGAGCTTCCTGCTACTCGTGCCCAACAACCATGGTGGCCTCCTCACATGGCGCGGGCCTCATCTATATGCTTTGATGGATTTCCATCCTCTGTGCTCCATGCCGCACATCCTCTGCTGATTTCATTTGTTATTACTACCTACACATACTGTGCTTAATGCACAATAATCATGTGCCAAACTGGCATTGGTCTTCAAGCCTTGAGCAAAGGTATTTCATGAAACAAACATTCTTTGTTGTGTAAAATATCCATTGCAATATTGGGTCAGCCTTGTAGTGTTAGCATGATGGATGCTCCATCATCTCCCCACATTCAACATGGGGTCTAGATACAAGTCTCTATCTTATCTTGACTGAATATGTTTCTTCTGCTCTAGAAACCATGGTTGTACTTAGTCATATACCACCAAAATCACATAAGATGCTTGAATTATTATCTACACTTTCCTCAACAATTCCAAGTTTATACAACCACATCATGGGAAAAATTAACAATAATCAATTTATATGATAGACATACTCCTTTTTCAATTTTAGCATCATGTGGCTATTATCAACATTTTCACCCTTATAAAATAGCCCTATTGTCTTATGTTCATCTTCAATAGAGTACATGCTTTTATAAGAAGTTGTGGTTATACTTAATATAAATGAATGAGTAAATAAACTCATCATCTATACACAATTGTCTATTCTCAGATAAGTGAGTATCCTTTTAGTGCAAGACCCAAACTTCCCTTTCTACTTTATATGTGGATACAACGCCTAATGCAAGTTCAACTATTTCATATTCATATATAGCTTCAAAAGACTTCTTCTTATGTATAATCAATCTTCCATGCATCTTTCCTCTGAGAGAAATGAAAATCTAAGGTATAGCTCATCCTGTTGCTTACATGATCCAGTCGGTTAACACATTCCTGAAATTGTGTTATTCATGTCGGGTCTCCTCGTGAGCTTGACTAAATTTTTTTTTCGTTCTCAAACAAGTTTTACCCTCAAAAAACTCAACTCTATTTCTGAGTGCTTCTGAAGTTGAAAAACGAATAGGGTCTTCATCAAAAACTATTTTCTGACAATTTTGGAGAATGGTGAAAACAGGTCAAGTTGCCTCAGGAATCAATCTGGGAAACTGGTCAAATGACCTCTAGGAGACATCAAAAATTGCAAGAATTTAGACATTTTATCCAAGAGTATAGTGCAAAAGATGGCTCAAAAAAAGGAAACCCGAGGAACCGGATATTAATTGGCAAAGTTGCCTAGTCAGGCTTTTCTGAAACAACAATTGTTTTGCACCAATTAAAACTCATTCAACTGCCAATTTGTAAAAATAGTGAATCAACTCTTGGTGAGCTGCCATCAGACACGTAAGTTCATTAAGGTACCCTGAGAACATGTGCAAAAGGAATTCACTTGAATCATCACTGATCAAAAGATACTGACAGTCGAAGGTGACCACTCGGAAAGGCTGTTAGGAATGCAGATGCAAAATTGAACAAACTGCATTCGGTTTTGATTTGCTAAAAAATAGCAAATCAGATCATAAGACTTTGAAAACTGACATGTGAGATCATCTTGATATGGAGAATACAAAACAACATTCATTTTGACATTTCAGTCATCTAGTTGCGAAATCCAAGCTCAAACAGGAGGCAACTTCGTAAAACTAACAATCTGCAAACAACAAAACAGTGTCAAAACCCTTCAGCTTTGCTTTTTGAAAATCTGTCAAAACTTATCGTTGGAAGCTGAAAATTGACACACACGTTCACATATGTCAATTGAATATGTTTGCAAGTGGGTTTTACATGATAATCAACAGGCTTCAAATTATAAGCCTCCAAAGTGGGTCCCCGAAGCAGATTCTTCAGGTGCACTTCTGAAAGTGTACAAGCAAAATTTTGAAATAGGCATCTCAAATTCTAAAAATTTGAGAGTGCCATCAGGATCCACTAAATATTTATATGAATTCATGCTTTAATCAAGGTAATTTAATTGGTTCACTAAACTAGAGCTAGAATTCAAGTTCAACAACCTTTTTGCTGACTCTTATTATATTCATCAATAAGCTCATTATATTTATTTGTTATCCATAACTTTAAAACTAGTGTCAGCAATTTTAAAATTCCCCTCCTTTGGTCTTTTGGGTCTTTTACCTCATTCATTTTCAATGCCTTGCTATTTATTTCTCTTGTAGAATGCTCAAAGTCATAGTTTTTGTGCTTTTCCTAACCTTAGTCGCTAGTCCTCAGAGTTTTATAACCTTGTCGTAGAGTTCTAAATTTTTAAAACTTCCAGATTTCCTGACTTGGTTCACTTTGTTGAACAAGTCATGATTTTTTTACTTTTCTTAACCTTATTCGCTAGTCCTCAGAGTTTTATAACCTTGTCACGGAGTTCTAAAGTTTCAAAACTTCCAGATTGCCCGACTTGGCTCACTTTGTTGAACAATTCTTGGTTTTTCTACTTTTCCTAACCTTAGTCGCTAGTCTTCATAGTTTTATAACCTTGTCGCAGAGTTCTAAATTTTCATAACTTTTATATTCCTTGACTTCATTCACTTTGTTGAGTTGCAAGTCCATGTTGGTCAAATAAATCTTGATTCGTTGTAGTCGGTGAATCAAAGGTTTCCAAAAATTCCAAACTTTCGAGTTTGGTTATAAGGTTCCAAGTTTCCGCGACTAGGTGACATTATGGACTTATCTTGGGTTTGAACGACATTGTCATCTCATTGAATGCTATGTACGGTGTGACCTTGAGTTGTCTTTTCAAGAATTTCAAAAAGCATTCAGGTTTACAAGCTATCTTTTCGAGGAATGAAATTGAATGCCGCATTAAATGCACATCCTATCAAAATTAACGGCATAAGTGCCAATGGGTGGCGAAGTTTTACTATGACATATGCCATTTATCCTGCATTCTCATTCTTTGACAATGCTAGTACTTCTCAATTAAAAAAATTCCATCTCTGTGAATTTGTGCTCATGCAGAGCCAAAGTGGAATTCAAAATCATTGGTCTGGCGTGAGGGACACTAAAATTGCCAACCTCAATTTGGAGGAGTTTTTGGTGTTCCTGGAGCAAAGGAAGAGAACAACAGTAGAAGATAAAGTTTTGCAGAGTGGTTTGGTGCATGCGACAGGTTTTCCTGAGGTTGTACAAAGCGTTGACCTGGTGATTGTGTGCACAAGGGGCTACATTCCAGAGACTCAAGAAATTAGAGTTATGGACGGGTCAATCATTGCAAGAATTACTCCTGAAGTGATTTCCTGCGCATTAAGCATTCCAGAGAGGGAAACTGTAGAGGAAATGTCTATAGTTGTTGGTGAAGAGTTTTTAAGAATGAATGAGGAATGGTGCAAAACTTCCAATGCGAAGAATTGGTTGAAGTCAGAGAAAAAGGGTAAGTCTTAGTTGCCCTTAAAGCTTAAAAGGATTCATTTTAAGGATGAAATTTCAGATGCTATCACATTGCTACATCATGTGGTTGGTAATGCATGTTTAGACTCTTTTGAATTTTGGATGTGCCATTTTATTTTGGTGATTTGTAGTGAAAAGAACTTCATTGACTGGGCTGAGATTATTAGTTATCATTTAAATGAGCAATTGATAAATTTTTAGCTATCTGTTGCCTTCCACATGTGCTCATACTTGGTTTACATTCTAGTTAGTCAAGAGGCTATTTGGGCAAGGTTGGAACCGAAAAGGTCTCCGACATTGGATACACCTGTGTATAGAAGGTTTCCAGAGCTCACTAAGGAGGTTGGAATGAGGAATTTCTGCCGCGTCAATGACACAATTTTAATGGAAATCGTGAGAAGAATTGATGGAAAACCCGAGCTAAGGGTTTCACTTGAAGCAAATTCTCTAGTATTGAGGTTTAGAAGTTTCTACATTCAGTTCAACAAATTCACTTATCTTAGAATTGGAGGTTTTGAGAAGGCTCCAATGAAATTGCCCCATTACCCAAGTGATTTCCTAGTTTTTCATGAAGTTTGGCAGAAAATGGTCGTTACAAATGTTAAATATTCAAACATGGGAAAGAAGGGGTATGCTTTTCCATTGTCCATGCCTTCTTTTTCTTACAAAAGTAATAATATTGCTAGGGGTGTGCAGAAAGCCCTGAATGAATTCAATTTTTAGTGTTTTCCCATGAGAAGTAATTTTGATAGCAAGGGTTATGTTAAGCAAAATTTGTATAGAGATAGCAGCTATGAACATCGCCCTCATATTGAAGATTTTTGGGAAGACTGTACAAATGAAGGTGAGGTGCATAGGAGAAATTTCATGAGATTGACCCTAAGGCAAACACAAGCTTTTGGTATTCCTTTCAATATTCTGGAAGATGCACAAGAAGACTTGATGATCATTGATCCTGAATATCGAGCCCTTGTTGCTAAGCCCTTGTACAAAATTAATTGGTCAGAGGATGAAGTTTCAGACATAATGGTCCTTTCTGCCCTTGTTTTGAGAAGAAGTTTAGACTGGTTGAATGGAAAATGGTGCCAAAGTGCGGGTTCTCCCCATGAGCAAAGATTTTCACAAAGAAGACAGCAAGGGATTGTATAGGCCTCTAGCATAAATATATCAACTGGAAAGCAGTCAATTAGGGCATATGGCACTAGCTCACAGTCAGGAGGAGATGGCGAGAAGCCAGAAGACACTAGGGCCAAGCTAAAATCAATTTGTGAACAAGATAGTGTAGTTGTACCCTTGGTACCTAGGAAAAAGGCTAGTCAAGAAAAGACAGTGCCTACAAAAGCTTCTCCAGTATGAGATACTTCTATTTCACTTTCTGTTAAATCAACTGAAAAGAAAGAAAATGTAAGTGTTGAAAGTAGAGACACTGGATTAGTGGCATCTTCCCTAGAATGGTTAAAGAAAGCAGTCGAGAAGAATAGAAAGAATATTTCTGCAATGACAATTGAAGTAGATATAGTTTCCATGTTGATGCAGGGTCAACAAAAGCCCAAAAAGGCTAAGAGGATGTCATGAATTATCACCAATTCCACTTTTGGGCATCAACTATTGCAGATTGCTGATCCAGAAAAGGACCTAAATGACAATGAGATAATGAAATCCGACTACAAGGTTACTCATGTTGATATGGGGCCATCTACTTTAAAAGGTGATGTATATCATGCTGATTACTTTGTTAATGCATTGATCAAAAGAGCAAAAGAATAGAAAAAGGAGAACCTTTAGTTGCAATCTAATATTCTTACTTTAAATTTTTTTTTTATCATTTGTGAATTTGACCACTATGGAAGCCTCAAGCTCAAATGTTCAAGTTATTGATTTTGACACTGTGCAAAGGGTCAAGAAAAATTTAGGTTATGGTAAAGTTTCCAACAAATGGATAGAAGGGCTTTATCAGGATGGCCTTTTCTGC
This sequence comes from Sequoiadendron giganteum, assembly GCA_007115665.2. NCBI lineage: Eukaryota > Viridiplantae > Streptophyta > Pinopsida > Cupressales > Cupressaceae > Sequoiadendron > Sequoiadendron giganteum. Next base: position 433,423,462 of record CM021104.1, read on the forward strand.
ATTCATAAATTTATGCAATTCTATGTTAATGTGTCTGATAAAAGAAAGGAACTGGTAGCTGAGGTCCAATAGATGAGGAGAGAACATGGTAGCACATTTTTCCTTTCAAGGGAAATTGTAGAATTAATCTCCATGGAGCACATTTTGTTAATAAAAGAAAAAATGGTGGATGACCCTAAAGAAATTGATCCTAGCTGGTTTGATTCCTTGGAATGGAAATTGTCAGTGTATGAAGATTATATCAAGGAAATCAATAAAGTGTTAGAAAAATACTTTGACATATTGGTGAAGATCAAGGAGAACTTTAATTGTCTTGAAGTGGAGTTCACAAATGGGTTTGGTGATAAGGTACTAGATGTTGTAGACATAATGAGGGAATTTAAAGAGGTGTATCATAGAGAAATAGCCAATCCTCAGACAACCACTGGAGACTCATTCATAAAATTGAGTTACTTGCAGACCTATATGAATTCATTTAAGGTGGAAACTGACAACATCTATGAAATGCTAGCTGAGTCAGACCGTGCACTTTCAAAATGGAGGACAAGGCTACAAATCACCATGACTCCAAAAAGCAAAAACATCACCACAATTTTCACCAAGTACAAGGAATATAGGCAAAGAGTAAAGGCACAAGAGGCGTTATTGGAGGAGGAGGTGGAAATAATTGGAAGTGAAGGAGGCGGTGTTGGGACCTAATTAGTTTTTAGTTTTTATGTTATTTTCTTTAATTTGGCTCTCTTGATACTTCAAGTTCAAAGACTTTTTATTTTAATTTCTAAAACAGTTGTCTTAGACTTAAACTATTATCAAGACTCTACTATTTTTACTGCTTTTATATTATTTCAAATTTCATTATAAAAATACAATGGTGAAGTTCATGCATGCGTAATCTTTGAGTTATGGTGTGTGGATTTATTCTGCTTTTGCTGAGTAGTTTGCTAGTGGATTATCTATTATTGGAATGATAGATGTTTGGTTTGTTTCATTGCTGTGGAATGTTTATCTGTGAATAAAGATTTTATAGTGATGGATGCATAAGGATTTCTCAGTGTAATTTAGGTGATTTGGTAGTTTAAGTTGTGTGGATGCCTTTCAAAGCTTTCTGGTTAAAAACTTAAAAGCATTTCCTATGTTCCTTTCATTTTCTTTCTAGTTAAAAGCGATATTAGTTAAAAATCATTCATTGAATATCTTAAGAAGGTAGCTACCACCTTTTAAAATAAGCAGATAATCAGTCTGAAATATTATTATGGTTGATTCAACTGTTGTTATGTTTGTCACCTCCGTGGGCGTAAGAATATAGATTTAGGTGACAAGTCTGTTAACCAACACTTCTATGCATGTCTCTATCTTTAGTAAGGCTCTCAATTGTTGCTTTTGTGAGCTTAGCAATGTTTATAAATTATGATCATGTCAGCTGCTTCTAATGCTGGAGTATCGGGAACTCTTTTTATAATCAGTTTGGTAGAGCTTCTAACTTTTGAGTTAAGGATGTTGAACTATTAGCTTCTATTCAAGGAATATAAGCATATACCTTTCAGTTATTTATCAAAGATTGTGTGAATGGAAAATTGGCAATGCAATAGGAATTTATAAGTAGTGTGATAAGTGTTGTTCTTTACTTCTTTAAAAATTATGCAAAATCACATATCAAATTCAATACCATGGAATACAATATAAAATATAAAATACCACAATTTCATGGAATACAATATATTTGAATATAAAATATCACAATTAAAATATAAAATATCATCAACTACAGTTTGTAATATGATTCATGAAGTGCAATATAAAATAAAATATCATGAAGTCAAAGTGAAATGATTCACAATTTCATGGAATACAATATAGAATATCATCAACTACAGTTTGAACTTTGGAACAATGGAAACTGATTCATGAAGTGCAGTATAAATACCTAAAAGATGCTAATTCTCTTCCATTTTCCAAATAGAGTGAAGGTCCTCAAACTGACACTCATCTTGAGATAAAGTAAAAGAGTCTACTTGATTCTGAGTCTACTCTTCATTTTCTTTTGACTGTGTCTCAAATTCAACATCAACATTCATTGTGTGATTTGTGTCACTGTCAATGACATCTGTCCCACTCCCACTTCCAGTGCCACTTGTACCAACATTTGGAATTGGAGTGTCAGTGTCTATGTTGCACAACTCGATCCATCTTCTTTCACATGTGGAACTCCAGATTGTGAGTGCCCTTTGAAAAGGAAATTTTTTGACATCATACACAGTTCCTTTAATCCTCAAGCTATTTTCCAAATTCTTGTCCAGTTTGTTTCTTAACTTTGATTTCAAAAACCCCAATGTACTGAAAACTCTCTCATCCTCCACCGACCCCAATATCATTGTTTGACATAAATCAACAAGTTTGAAATATTTTGATATCAAACCACACAATATTTCACTCTGACCTAAGATTGTCCAAACCTTTTTTATTGATCCCGGTTCAAAGGCCTTCTCCTTGCCCATGGATTTATACTGGTCCCTCATAGCTATTGCAAAACTCCTACATTATTATCTAAGCTTATTTTCATTTAAAATTCCTTCTATTGTCTACTCATTGTATGTTACCTTTTTCGAAAATTGTTCAATCAATATTTTTACTTGATCATGAAAATATTTTGGGTTATCTCGGTTTATCCAAAATTGAGGATACACAATACCCATGGCTTCAAGTATTTCATGTCGAGGGAATCTTTCATGAATCTTTGAGGAAAGAGATTTTGCAATTTTCTTCAAATTATCACTAATAGATTTAACAATGTCATTAAAATATCCCTCGTTAACAGCTACTTCTCTACTAGAGCACTTGACTGTCTTACAATGGTACATTGGTATCTCATATCCACGCACACAGATACATAAGTGCCCACTTGCATTAAACTGTAAATAATTATCAGGATTATTCAAATTGGTAATTTTCTACCACATGAAATAATTTGCGCCTTCTTGTTTTAGATCTAGATATAGATGATCAAGGGCCAAGCATGTAAGTTTACATAGATTGACATATTCATAAATATACATAGTTATGTCTTGGGATTTCTTCACAAGATTGTTCATCTCATCCAACATGGGGAGAAGACTAGCTAAAGTCAAGAGTGTCTCTATATTGCTTAACCTATGTAAGAGGTCAAGAGATTTGTCTATTGTGCTGCGATGCTCGTACATCACTCCAATCAAGGATTGATATTCTGAAAGAACTCGTTGTGCTGGTCCATACAGTGAAATCCATTTGGTATCAACATCCTTGAGAAGCTTGTTTCTTGGTGTTATTCCCTTAGCAAAATGTTTAAATTCTTGGAAACATTTGGGAATTCGGTAGAAGTATGCGTGAATCTCACGAACTAGATTTTCAACTTTTGATATTGTAGGAAACTTGCTTACAATTTTGAATGCTAAATTCATTCTATGGGCCATGCAGTGAATTCCAAGCATGTATGGTGCACAAGTAGTTTGTAAATTTGTGCAAACATTTCTCCTTTGACCTTGCATCACTGCAACTCCATCAACTCCTACACACACCAACTTTTTGGCAATTGTCAACTCATCCATACCTACAATTTCATTCAAAGATTTCTTGACTAGCTCAAATAGATTTTGCGATGTTGAACTATTCTTCATTTTATGAACACAAAGAAGATGAGCTTGGCGAACATGTTGTTCTATAGTATACAAATACATACAAACCCAAGAAGTATTATCTACTGTAGTAACTTCATCTAAATATAATGCAATGAAATTTGACTCTTTTACTTTCTCCTTTAAATCTTCCTTTTCCGCTGCAGCAAAATAGTTTTCCCATCCCCATCCAACATTTACTGACCAAAGTGAGAAGGGAAAGTGAGGAACACTCAAATAAGATAATAAACTAAAATATTCTGGGTATTTTGTCATAGGACGCCCTCTGGACAAAATATGAAAAACAACACTCATCTGAACAGTTTTTGACAGATTTCCTACTGCCATTGCTTTTCCAAAATGATCCTCAAGTGTACCTTGAAATTTATCAAGCTTCGACATTCTATGGTTATGCTCTTCATAATCCGCAACATACTTAACATGAAGACATTCTTCCTTTGATTTCCATCGTATGATTGATTGTTCCTTTCCGTCTATGATTTGTTTTTCATAAACTTTACTGATATGCTTTTCTATAGTGTCAAGCTTTAGCTTCAACCTCTTGTCTCTTCCACATTTCCAACTACAAATCGTACATTTGACCTCTATTGCACTTTCAATATCATTTTCGTTTGCTACCCCCACTAGTACAATGAATGGGTACTTCGACAACCAACCAAGTTGAAAATTTCTTATCATTTCCCACTCATGCCCCAATTTTGATTTGCTTTTCTTTTCTTGCTACCAACATCATCCTAATCCAAGTCAATTATCTCGTTCTGGCTAACCAGGGTATCCCTTGGAACATCTTCTGCAGTATTGCCATCCTCATTTGATACATTTTGATTTAACTCAATGAGAATCTCACCTTGACCTTACTATGGCGGTGAGGTATTGTGAATGCCTTCTTCAATACTATTTGGTGGAAGAGTTGATGATGTAGCTCCATCTTGATCTGATGGATCAGAAGCTTTGCCAATTCCAAAGTAAGACTATATGGTACCTCTATGTTTTGAGCGTTTTGATGGCCTCCCAGTCTCTTCATTACCTTGAGGAGTCTTACCCTTGCTACTCGACATATTGATCTCTCACTTCGAATAAAAGCTGGAAAAAAATGTCTTCTTGTTTAAGAAGGACAGACTGACAGAGAATAAACTATTATCTTTAATATAGATCCCATTCCCTACTCAAAATCATCTTTAAGACTGAAGCAAGAATGGAAAATAGATAAAGAAATCTTATTATTATAACTAATAACTAATAACAATATGAAGAAATGATCACTCACCTTTAAGTCTAGGTTTTCATCTTTCGCTGACTTCTGAATTGAGAAGTAGAACCTCATAACCAATTTTTTTTTGTAAGAATAAATGATAGTTTCAATTGTATTTATATCAATCCATATTTGGCAAATTCTGTGGGATTTTTAATTGGTATGTTAAAAATTCGGTGAATCTCATATGCTTATACAACGATAATTTGTAATTTTCAAAGCGAAATGTGTCCTCAAATGTAATTAATTTTAAATGATATTGGCGAAATAGGTCCTCATAAGCAACTGTTGATAAATTTTAATTGGTGAAATGGGTCTTCACAAGCAACTATCTATAAATTTTAATTGGTGAAATGGGTCCTCATTTAATGTTTTAATAGTATTGGCGAATATGTAGGTGTTTTATGACATGCTCCCGGGATTCCAAGCAAAAATATTAATCGGTACATTGGAAACGCGTAGTTTGTTATGGCGAATTTATTTCCTAAACATGCGTCATAAAAAAAACCATTGGTGAATTGACATGCATTGGACCGATAGTTCATAAAATCTAGGCGATTTGGACATCCTGTTGGGTATGATTAATTTTCCAATTTCGACTTGCCCGATTCTTAAAATTCTCCAATTGGCGAAGATTCACCACTAAATTTTTCCCTTGACCTAAGAGAGAGGAAGAGAGCGATACATGAGGGGAGAGAGAGAGAGACCTGAGAGGGAGGCAAGGAGAGAGACATGAGAGGGAGAGAGAGAAAATTGAGAGGTAGAGAGAGACTTGAGAGAGAAAGACTTGAGAGGGAGGGAGAGAAGGAGAGAGAGAATTGAGAGGTAGAGAGAGAGAGCTGAGAGGGAGGCAAAGAGTGAGATGTGAGAGGGAGAGAAAGAGAATTGGGAGGGAGAGGGAGAGAGAGAGAGAGAGAGAGAGAGGGAGGCAGAGAGTGAGATGTGAGAGGGAGAGAAAAAGACTTGAGAGGGAGAGGGAGAGAGAGAGAGACCTGAGAGTGAGAGGGATGAGAGAGAGAGAGAGAGAGAGAGAGAGAGAGAGAGAGAGAGAGAGAGAGAATTGTGAGGAGAGAAAGACCTAGGAGGGAGAGAGAGAGGGAGAGAGAAAGAATTGAGAGAGAGAGAGACCTGAGAGGGAGAGAGAGAGTGGGAGAGAGGGAGAGAGGGAGAGAGAAAGACCTGAGAGGGGGAGAGGGAGAGTGGGAGAGAGAGAGAGGGAGAGGGAGAGAGGGAGAGTGGGAGAGAGGGAGAGGGAGAGTGGGAGAGAGGGACAAAGAGGGAGAGTGAGATAATATATATTATATATATTAATATTATATAATATATTAATATTTAATATAAATTATATATTAATATAATATAAATATATATTAATATAATATAAATATATACTATAAATATATACTATATATTATATAATTATATATAATAAATTAATTTAGTATACTAATATATAATAAATATATATATCATAACATACAATATATTTAATATATAATATAAAATATATCATAATATAATGTGAATAATTCTTAAAAATAAAGAAAATGGATATTCGTTTATAACGGATATCTGTTTGTTTTGCTATAGGTTAAAAAGCTAGAAGAACGAGCAGTGACAGGCATGTCAAGTGCAAGATATAACGGATATCCATTTACTAAGTTATATAAAAAATTAAAATGGGATTGCTTTGAGCATTCTAACGGTCCTTACATTCTTTCTGTCACGAAATTCTTGTGCTTGCTGTCTGTATCAAATAAAATTCAGCTTTTGGGAGATTCTTTTACACTTTATTTACAATTACAATCAATTGTGTGTGTTTTTTATTTGTGCAAGGGGAGCATCAGTCATCGTAAGAGAAAAGGAAAAAGGAAACTAACAACAGATCAAATTGAAGCATATAGAGAAAACGATAGAGAAAGTCATAAGAAAATAAGACAAGGTATGAAAAATATTCAACTTGAAGCTTCTTTCACACCGTTAAATGTTAATTCAAGAGAAGATGAAATATAATTTGAAAATATTGAACATCATATTGAAATTGAAAATAAAAAATATTGAAATTGAAAACGTGGAAATTAAAAATGAAAATGTTGTTGAAAATGTTATTGAAAATGAAAATGTTGTTGAAAATGAAATAGTTATTGAAAATGAAATTGTTATTGAAAATGTTGAAAATATTGAAAATAGTGAGAATGAAAATGTTAATAACATTGAACTTGATTGGCTTTCCTCTTCAGGATAATTATGCACTGGCTTGTTTTGATAAGGCAGCGCATGTGGAGGAGGGCTGGATCACTGTAAAGGGAAAAAAAGATAAGTTCTCTAAACCTCCTTTTGACATGACTCTCCACTCCCACAAGAGAAATTCTAAAATGTAAATCTTGATGGTTCTTGTTTGGGGGGCTGGTTTTTGGTCGCTTGCTGGCTGTTTGAGGCTTTGTAGTTGGTTGTGGCTCTTGGCCTTGGTTGCCTTTTTGTCCTTGGTTTTTTGTTCCTTCATATCTTTCATTTTGACAACCTTCTGGTTTTGGGTTCCAGATCCATTCAAAATCTGCTTGTAAAGGGTTTCGGGGTCCCTTCAAAACCTGTTTTTACCTTAATCAAAAACATTGAACTTGAAAATGAAAATGTTGGAATTGTTATTAAAAATGTTGATAACATTGAAAATGTTGAAAATGAACCTTATGCAACACCTAATTACATGAGAACCCCTAAATGGTTGCTTGAAATAGATGGGAACATAATAGATAATATTCAAGGAAAAAGGTCACAACGACGATTCGTTTGTGGGATACAAATGAAGATCAGAGGTGGTGCAACATTCAATGATGCATGTTCTATTTTTGATTGGTGTACTTATGCATTATCATGAGGAGGGACACTTTATTCACAAGTGTGTAGGTTCTTTTGGTTGGTTGAGGAGGGCACAGTGGGAGACAAATTGGAATGTCAAACAATTAGAGGTTCTTCAAATATGCATTCATTTTGAAGCTCAGATGCAGGTGCATGGACCATATGGACACGAGAGTTGGCTTGTTTTTGTTAGAATTATCTTTAGTGTGATTGAGATCAATAAGAGTCAAGTGAATGGGTACATACATGGATTCCAAACTACCTAACCCCTTTATCTATAACTCAATCCTCTTTAGAAGATGAAATGGAAAGTTCACTTGACTACGGCCATCTTTCAGATCTTGTACAAATAGGACATGTCTATGTAGTTGAGGCACCATAGGGGAATGAAGAGGGATCAAAATATTGGTTGGCATGATGTGTACACAAAAATAAAAAGCTAACACAACCGATGATAGATGATAATGGGTTCATGTATCCTATAGGTTCAGTTGTTGCTTCTTGAACTTGGCTGCATTATAATTTCATCATCATTTAGGATGTTTAGAATAATATAGATTTGTTATTCTAAGCATATTTTATAGTTTTCATTACCATTTCATCATCATTTAGGTTGTTACAAATAATATAGATTTGTTATTCTAGGTATATTTAGTTGTTGATAAAAAACTTATGATTATACAATTTCAATTGCTGTTTCTAGAACTTGGTTGTGAAAATATATGATTAGAAAGAACAACATACATGCATTTGAAGACTATGAGAAACACAAAACCATTCTCATATATTTGCACATTGTTATAGCAACATAAGTTAAATTATTGAGACATTATGCTAGACCAAAAAAAAGGAACTATGGACAATTAGTAGTGCTGACTATGAAGCATTAATCAATACTATGAAGGTAAGAGATGAACCTTCAGACACACTTGAGTAGTGGATCATTTTTTGAATGGGATAGGTATGATATTGTTTATTTGCTAAGGTTCATTATTTAGGTTGTTTATAATAATATAGATTTTTTATTCTAAGCATCTTTTCTAGTTTGGATTACCATTTCATCATCATCTGGGTTGTTTAGAATAATATAGATTTGTTATTCTAAGCATGTTTTCTATTGTGATCATATAGATTTATCATTCGAAGTATATTGTGATGTTTGTGGCATGATTGATCATGGAGTTGCTGCAAAAATAGCCAGATTTGATCCTTTGGCAGAGGTATGTGATCGATTAGAATAATATAGATTTGTTATTCTAAGCATCTTTTCTAGTTCGCATTACCATTTCATCATTTAGGTTGTTTAGAATAATATAGATTTGTTATTCTAAGAATATTTTCTATTATGATCATATAGATTTGTCATTCGAAGTATGTTGTGATGTTTGTGGCATGATGGATGATGGAGCTGCTGTAACAATAACCAGCTCTGATCCTTTGGCAGAGGTATGTGACATATTATAATAATATATATTTTTTATTCTAAGCATATTTTCTAGTTTGCATTACCATTTCATCATCATTTAGGTTGTTTAGAATAATATAGATTTGTTAGTCTAAGCATCTTTTGTATTGTGATTATATAGATTTGTCATTCAAAGTGTATTATGATGTTCATAGCATAATGGATCATGGAGTTGCTACAATAATAGCCAGCTTTGATCCTGTAATGTTGCAAAATTGCACCTAGGGGCAATTCCACATTTTTGCATGTTGCCTAGCATTTATGACACCTTAGAAACATTAATGGAAAAATCCCATGAGTCAGTATCTCATGATTCTAACTCCATGCGGACACATGGAAAAATGACAAAAGCCTGACAGAGTGTTTCCCAAAAATCTAGGCTTTGGATGCCTGCACGGTGCGCGAACATCCACACGACACACTAGCATCCTGACGGTTTTCAGAGTTTGAAATGACAAATCTAGAACCATGACCCTTGCGAAATGTGTCCTGGAAATTAGGTCTTAGATGAAACGACTTCGCACTACCCTTGCATGCATGAAAACCCCCTTTTGGCTCTTATTTTGGGGTGGGAAGATATCAATTGAAGCACTACTACTACTTTCTCTAGTATTGGGCAAGCTCCATCCTTGAATAGAAGCACTTCTATAGGCAAAGCCATGACGGACTAAGGTCCGTCAAGCAGCTACAAGCTCTCAAGTAGCTACAACTCTCACACAAGCACATAACGGTGTGCTAGTGTGCTCCAGAAGAGGGTCTTGAACTGTGGGTAACACTCTCCCTATCACTCTTTCTTACTACTCATTTACTACTTTGTGGTGTAGGTTCTACTCCGAAGTGGGTTTTTCTTTCACCACACACTTTGTTTACTTCTTTTCGGCCTCCTACAATGATTTTAATAACTAAGCCCTTACAACCATGATTCAAAGATTGGACATCTGACCCGAATAGCTATCTTAACCACCATGAAGTTACATTTAAATTTTCAACCTAGGGATGTGAACTTGAAATGGGTCAGCATAATATGTGCACTAGGAATTTCAAAGTAGTCATCTTTGTTCTATAACTAAAAAAGACTTAATGCTAAAAGTAAACTGCATGAAAGGAAACAAAGAAAATGTTGAACATCACTCAATCAAATCTAAACTGATTATGCATAACAGGAAGGAAATCTAAGCATCCAACAAGAAACTACTCTACCCGCTTTGGCTGTAGGAATAGTCATAGAATGGAATTCTAGTGGCTACAAGAACAATCAATGCCAAAATATTAACTAAGTATTGAACATAAACTAACACTAATCTAACTAAACTAAAGGATCAGATTACTCACCAAGTGGGCCCCCTTGGATGAGTATCCTCTAAACTAATGCAAACTTAGATACTCAACTCAAAATCTTATTTCATTCATCAGAAAATGCAATTACAAAATTACGGCTGATTATCAGCTTGTACAAGAACTTGGAAATCAACTCACTAAATCGCTAGCTTGAGGAAGGAGGATTCGAGCCTTATTTATCAACTAAATAGGGCCATCAACTCCCACTAACTCAGAGGATGCTATTTAGGGAAAATGAGAAGAAAGTGGAAAGAGTGGTTACGCATGCAGGGGAATCTATTCGGACATGCATTCCCAAACGTGGACTAGACCATTGCAGTAATGCCCGCAATGCTCAATGCCATTAAAGATCGATGCAAGGCGGTTACATGTGGCTAACACAAGAATCTTCCACCGTCATCTTCAGTTGACCTTCACATGACTCCTCCAACTGACCAGCTGGCGGCTACATTTCTCAACTTAAATCATGTCTGCAGAGTAATGTCAGTAGACATAATAATTGCATAATCATAACCACCTTAAAGAAAATTCATCAATCACATCCAAAATAAATATAGATGGTCCACATAATAGGTAAATGTCATTAAAACCAACATGAAATTAGTCCCAAATGTCTTATGACTGAGAGAAATTATATAAAAGTGTCAACATAGAATATCAAATTCTATGGTAATTTTAGCAAATAACAAGAGATTCTACCCCCTAACTAGGCCAAAATCTAGAATCATCACTCCCTCCAACTTAATATTTTGTTGGTCTCCAGTAGGGGAAGATTTATGCTTTTTCTTTGTTAAGGTCCTGAAGTCTGTGACTGATAGCTGTCCAATATTGTTATCTATTGTGGGTGAATCAGGATTCTAATAAAATCTTTCTAACTTATCAAGCCTCCTCCATCGTTGTTGTTCCTCTACAATGTCATACCTATAGAATCTGAAATTAGGTACAGGCCATAAGAGGGTAGGCGACTGAAAAGTCAGGGGAAGCCATTCTCACCCCTTGGTTCTCCCAAGCTGGATGCATCTTTCTATTCTCTTTAGTGCAACAACGTAGTTGTGGATAGAATGTGGCTCAACCTACTTTAGCTCATCAGTCAATAGGTTCCATCTTTGGGATAGATATCCCATCATAGTATCTTCTTTTGCTATAGTTTTTACTTCATACTCACTATAAACAACTTCAATCCAAGGCATAATTCAATTACCATAGCTCGGCCTAAAGAGAAATCTATTCCAATCTATATAAATGTCTTTGGGGTTCTTTGATTCAGCCCTAATGGCTAGGGGAATACTAGATTCCTTCTTCTTGTAAGCATTGTATTGTTCACCCCAGCCAATTTCATTATGTACCCAGGACATAAATCCTCTCAATTGTATGTCTCCAACATAAGGCAGTGGGTTTCAGTCTTGGTCTTTCAGGACAGCAATGCTGTGTAAATAAAATTCACATAACAAATTTTTTATTTAAGAGGAAGAAATTTTGTAGGCACTAAAAAATTTGGTAGGAGTTTCAATGGAGGGGTTTAAACTTGAGACGATTCTTGACATTCTAAAGGAAAGGTATTTCTCATTCAAGTGTAAAACATAAACCCTTGGAGGGGTTCTACATTCCAAAATTTGTGGCACCAGAGTTGCAATGCCACTTACCCTTTCCTTCAGGAAGAAAATTTCCTCATTGTTTTCTTCGATCATCTCATCTCTCTCTTGGATTTCTTTTTTCAACCGTTTCTTCTCCTCCTTCCATTCCTCCTCTCCTCTCTTCTCTATATTTCTTTCCATAAATTTAAAATTGTTGTATGTACTGAAAAATTAGGAGGGTTATGGATTCCTACCAGGATTTTCGTTGATGGATGCTTCCCATAGATAACAATCTGCATAGATTCAAGATTTCCCACCGATTCAGGTTGTTGAGGTATGATTCCTCTTTCCTCATTCTACTGCAGGGCCTCTTGTTATTCTTTTGATGGTGGCTGTAGGAACTCCTGATCTATTTCCTACTTTGCTACAGGAATTCCCACTATTGGTCTTGCTACAGGAATACCTGAATTTCTTCATGTTTTTGAGTCTCAACTTCTTCTGCAATGGCAGCAAGATCCACTAGGGTCATTTTTGCTGCCTTTTCGAACACATCTTTATCTTGTACATTCTCCTACTCCATTGGAGCGTCTACACTTTCACATGATGTATCACCAAGCTCAGGGTTGGCCGGCTTCAATTTCTTGAGAGGGATTTATCATTTTCCTTTGGCTGCAGGATGAACAGTACTAGCCTTCCTTTTCTTAGGGCTTGGTGCCTCTTTTTGTGCAGGTTGTGTTTTTCTTTTCCTTGCTTTTGCCTCCCTCTTTTGTGCTCTTATTTTTATTATAGTTTTCAGGGGAACATCATCATCATCAGAGTCTAGTGAATAATTTTTTGTTTCATTCACATTCTCATTATCAGAGGAACTAACATTTATAGTCTTTTCTTCAATGGGGGAATCCACACCAGCATTAGAGGTTGAAGCACCAAGGGTGCCTTCAACTGTGCTCAATTTTTTGAAAGACCTTCGTGGCTGAGGTGAAACCCTAGGCTGAGATGGTTTGGGTTTATACTATTTAGTGTTTACAAAATCATCCTAGGCCATTCTAGGTGTTGTATCAAGCATAGATTTTATAACCAGTAATTTAATAAGAAAATGGTGGGATACAGAGTTTTCCCTACCTTTTTGAGTTTTTGCTGCCATAATGGAGAGAAGGTTGTACATGAAATTGGGAACGTTCATCTTTCTCTCGTGCCTTGGATGGCTCAACAATTTGAAGTGCACTGAATGCAAGTTCGACAGTCGACCTTCACAAGTGATATATTTGATGATGTGTACGACTACCTACTTCCATGGCTTTGGTAGAGAGAGTCTCTTAGCACCCTGCTTGTCAATATTGAGTGGAGGGTCATCATGTATTGTGAATATAGCTCTGGCTATCCTAGCATCCTTAGAAATAGGGTAGGGCTCACCGTTAGCTAGCAACTCTGAAACTTCTGCAATTCACTCTTCCTTCGCTATGACCTCGAGTCCTTTCACTATGGCCTTTCCATCTGAAAATGTCTGAGCAAACTTCAATGCAATACCCTCGTCAAAACCATCCAACTTCAGAAAATAATCTAACCAACCACAATTCTGAAATTCGGCTAAGCACGTTGCATCCTATAACAAGGCATCATGAGTTGAGGGCTCATTTTGAATGAGTCCGCCTCCCATTGTCTAAACTCAACTTGTCACTCTACAAAATTACCTCCGTAATTCTCAAATTCTTGCCTATTTGCTTGCTGGGTGAATCGTCGAATGAATTTCCTTCACTCTATTTTTAGCAATTACTCACATTTTGAAATTATGACAGAGTTAATACTATCAAGAAATGGTAATAAAAGGGAATCATAATGAGAGGAAATGACGATGAAAATTCAGTGTCACATCACACATGAGAGCCATCTTTCATTTTTAAATTTTGAATAAGCTCAATAAGATTTGCTAACACAGAAAATCATGTATCGGCATGTGGCAATATTTCTACATCTTTCTTACCCCTCTCCCAACCTAAATTTGGACTTGTGTCCACACATGTGGGATGGCAATATTGATTTGATGGGAGATTAAAGAAAATTATTTGAACGTCCATATTATCGTATAGTGATTAAATGAAACACTCGAAAGGATAATTAAGAATGCAATTAATGTGCATGTACCTGAGTGTGTAAAAACATGATTGTAGAGAATTCATTGCAACAATCAGGGAGGAAATACCGCTTGCATTGTTGAGCAATAATTGAGCAATTGATAACGATGAGGTGGAATGGTGCGAGGTGAAAAGAAATGATGGAAAAGAGAGAAAGGTGGTACGAATGGGCGGATGAGCGGATGGGTGAAGAAATGGATTTCTACAAAAGTATAAAACTTTATTATAACAAGTATGTACCTCATTTAGTCGGAAGGAGGGACACTAGGTCCACTGCCTTTGGCTGCAGGAACTCCTTGGCTACAGGAATTGTGCTCGGGTGCTGTGTGTTGGATAAACTTCCATAGGAACTCTTCCTTGGAAGCTGGCCTATGATATAATTTGAGATGGTGCCCATTCACTAGTAGTTTGAATTTCATAGGGTCAATGGTCATGAGCTGCATAGCTCCATTGGGAAATACCTCTGCAACTTCATATGGCCCTATCCACCTAGCCTGCAATTTACCTGCATTATCCTTGTATTGTGAATCATAAAGTAATGCCCAATCACCTGGCTTAAATTTCTTCTCTTTGATAATTCTATCATGCCATTTGACTCTTTGATTTTGTACAAGTTCAGTATGGTGCAATGCAAATTCCTCATCTCGTCCAATTCATTCAGCTGCATAATCCGTTCTTTCTATGCCTTTGAAATGTCCATCCCCAACTCCATAGCAGTTCTAAGAGTCTTGTGCTCAAATTCTATAGGCATCATGGCTATGTTCCCATATAGCAGCTCAAATGGGGTGAAGCTTGTAGTTGTCTTCCAGGTGGTCCTGTAAGCCCATACTACTTCTGATAATCTATTTGCCCAATCCTTTCTATGAATATGCACTATTTTGGTGAGGATGGCCTCAATCTCTCTATTTGTCACCTCAAATTGTCCATTTGCTTGAGGGTGATAAGGAGTGGATTTTCTGTGCCTAATGTTATATTCATTAACCAATGCTATAACAAAGGCTGATGTAAGCTGAGTGCCTTGATAAGTTACTATTTCTCTTGGTACCCCATATCTTATGAAAATTTCTTTATGAATAAATTCTGCAACCTTGTTGTCTCTTGCATGCTTCATGGCTTTGAATTCTACCCACTTTGTTACATAATCAGTGCACACTAAAATATAGGACTTACCATTGGATGGAGGATTAATGGGTCCCACAAAGTCTAGACCCCACTTGTCAAATGGAGTGACTACCACTTGTGGATAGAGTGGCATCTCATCTAACTTTGTTGTCCTACCCATTATTTGGCATTTATCACATCTCCTTGTATACCTTCTTGCATCTTTGTATAATGTAGGCCAATAGTATCCTGTGTTCAAGATTTTCATTGCTATCCTTTTAGCTGCAAAGTGGCCTCCACAGGGTTCATCATGGCATGCATGCAGAATGTCATAGGTCTCATCTTCCCTCACACACTATCTCATAAAGTGATCTGGTCCAGTATAAAACAAGCATCCAACTATCCATGAAAAAGGGAATGATTTTTCAATCAACACTCTTCTCTCTTTTGGGAAGAAGTGAGGAGGAACTCTCCCTGTCACAAGGTAATTGGCTATGTCAGCATACTAGGGTGTCTACACACTAATGGGGAATAGATGCTCATTAGGAAAGGAGTCATCTATGGCTTGATTATTTACTGATTTGGTCAGCCTTGAAAGGAGACCTGCAACCACATTTGCCTTCCCTGGTTTGTCTACAATAGTTATTTCAAATTCTTGCATTAATAACAACCATCTGGCTAATATTCTTGAGATTAGGGGTTTGTTCATGAGGTATATAATGGCTGCATGATCAGTGTGTACAAAAACATGATAACCGGTTATATAGTGCCTGAATTTGTTCAAGGCATAAATTATTGCCAACATTTCTTTCTCTGTGACTGTGTAATTGAATTCAGCTCCCTGCAAGTTTTTACTGATAAAATAAATGACATTTTCAATAGCTTATGCTTTTTTTCATAGGACTGCTCCTATTGCATAATCTGAGACATTAGTATGGATGTTGAAAGGGATTTCCCAATTTGGTCCCTTAAGTACATGAGCATGAGTTAGAGCAGTTTTTAGATTAAAAAATGCTTTATCACTACTTTGTTTCCATTGGAACTCAACATCTTTAGTCAGAAGACTATACAGTGGGGCTGCTATTTTGCTAAAATCCTTGATGAAACATCTATAGTAGCTTGCATTACCTAAGAAACTCCTAATATCTTTCTATTTTGTAGGTATAGGAAATTTTTTGATTACCTCAATTTTTGCAGGGTCTACTTGAATGCCAAGGTGGGAAATGTAGTGGCCAAGAATTACGCCTTCCTACATCATCATGAAGCACTTTTAACTCTTTAATGACAAATCTTGGTCTTCAAATCTTTGTAGAACCTTCTTTAAATTATCCAATGCTTCATCAAAGGTGGCACCATAGGTAGTAAAATCATCCATATAGATCTCCATGCAGTCAAGGGAGATATCCGAGAATATGCTAATGGCTGCTCTATGAAAAGTGGCAGGTGAGTTACATAACCCAAATGGAAGTACATAATAGGAATATATCCCCCAAGGACATGTAAATGTAGTCTTCTCTTGGTCTTCTGGTGCAATTTGAATCTAATTGTATCCACTAAATCCATCAAGAAAAGAGAAGTACTATTTTCCTGCAAGAGAGTCTAGGACTTGGTCTACAAAAGGTAGGGGAAAATGATCTTTCTTAGTGGAAGCATTGAATTCCCTATAGTCAACGAAAACTCACCATTTCCCTCCCTTTTTGGGCACAATAACCAATGGAGACACCCATTGGTTGTCTAAAATAGGGTAGATGAATCCCGTGTCTAACAACTTTCGCAATTCTGTTTTGACAATTTCTCTCAATGTGGGGTTAATTCTTCATTGTGGCTGCCTGACAGGTGTACACTCATCTTTGATATATATTCTATGAGTGCAAAGTTTTGGATCTAATCCATTCATGTCATGATAATCCCAAGAAAATGATTTTTGATGGGCTTTCAATAATTCCATCAATGTCAACTGTTGTCCCTCATTCAATTTACTATTGATGTTTAGATATCGTCCTTCAGACATCTGTACTTGTGTGACTAGTTCTATCATAACTGCTTCATTAATACAAGGTATCTTAAGTTCAAGCGACAAAATTGTGTGAAACATACCTGTTGCTGCAGGAATTGTGTCTTCCAGAAGAGTGGTTGTAGGAAGTCTATCTGCAGAGACAGTGGCTGTAGGAAGAGTGGCTGCAGGAAGTATGTCTACTGGAAGAGTTACTATAGGAAGATCATGAAAAACTGACATAAGTGTTTGTTCAATGTCTGTAGAACTAGATACGTGAGTGGATGATTCTTCCTCTATTTGACACTAGTTCTGAATGATACTAGATAACACCTCATCTTCATCTTGAAGCTATAGGAAAGGAGTTCTTCCGAGCATCATGAGCTGTGCCACAAAGTTGACGTCTTTAAATTCCTCACCAATATGTGGCCATACTGGTTTTTCTTCATTGTGGGATGGCTGAGAAGGAGAATACAAAACAAGATTTTTAGTGTTCGTGCCATCCGAAATGGTCATGTCACCTGAGAGACATCCAATATAAGCATCTGCAGTTGCTAACTAGGGCCAACCAAGGATAAGTGGATACCCTCCTAGTGTGGCTTGAGGGGAAAGAACCATGAAGTCGGTTGTATACTCCCAAGAGTCTAGGATTACCACAAGGTCTTCTACTATGCCATCAAGCTTAATAGTGGAACTATCAACAAGCTACAGGATTGTAGGAGTGGATCTCATGTTTGCAATATTCAGTTGCTACAGGATATCTTTAGTCATCACATTGATTGCTACATCCAAGTCAATCAAAGCATTTTTTATGCTCATCCTATTTATGACAACTTCAACTACAGGGCTACCTGGACCACTGTACTTTGGAATAATTACTTTTCTAAGCATGATGTCAGCAAGCTATCCTACTACATGGACTATAGTGGGGTCCTTATTTTTCCTACCTGGTTTCTTGAGGTATGCTTCCTTGATGGATTTTCCATAGATAGAGACATCTTTTATGGCCTAAAACAATGGTATCTGGACACATATATGATTTAGATGATCTAGTATATCAAAACTAGTTTCCTCCTTGTCTTCTCTTTGCTTGGCAACTTCTAATCTCTAAGGGAATGATGGTTCTTGTGCTGTCTACTTTGCTGGAGCTGGTTCAAGAGTTTTAGTTGCACAAGGCTGAATAGGATCAGTCAAAGATTCTTCTTTCTCTTCCACAGGGAGCTCAGGGATAATGGGGGTGGAAGGAGTTGAAAAGTTGTTCCTAAATGTAGACGTATGTCACTTAAACTCACAACATATGCAGGAAATTGATTTGGATTAGCAGAATATACAGGCTTCTACTGTGGTTTATTATTTGGGTTGGGTGTGGGTTGGGCTAGTAACTTGGTAGGTTTAGGTACATTTGCACTTGGATTAGCAGGAGGGGGCATTATAGCAGGTTGTTGGGTTTGAGAAGATGGCTACATATAGCTTGTGGTTTGGTTTGTCCATTGCTGGCCACCTCTCCATTGAGATGTTTGCTGCCAGTTTCTTGGAGGTTGTTGCCAAGGTCCTTGAAACTGTTGCCAATTCCTTTGAGGGTGGTGCCACTAAGGTGAGGAATTTTGATAATTGGACCAAGTATTGGGTGGGTTATTCCAAGACTGGGGTGGGTATCCTCCATAGTTTGATTGATAGGGTGGCTACCACTGGTTACCAGAATAAGAATTAAAATATGGTCTAACAAAAGATAGTGGATTTGTTGGCATACCTTGTCTTGAAGCCCATGGCCTTTTTTGTGCAACAAAGTAGACTTGGTCTTCCTTAGTTTGGATTGGTTTGAACTCAGGTGGGATCTATTTGCTTTCAATGTTAGCTATCACCTTACATCTATAGTCCCTCTTCTTTTGTCTACAATGAGGGCAATATTTTGTCAGTATTGCCTTTGCCTCCTCATGTTTCTTCTTAGCCTAAAGTGTATCCAGTTGAGTAGCTAGATTGTTGATTATATCCTTCTTGAAATATGCCAAAAAATTAGTACTCTCCATCCTTGAGACTCCACTGCTGGATGTATTACCCATAGAGGATTGGTAGGCTCTTCCTTTCTTTGAAGCTGCCTTAGAATAATTTTGACATATCTTCTTGATATCATCCCAAGGGACTTGAGTGATATCTCCTCCTGCCATTAGGTCCAAGGCATTAGTGCAACTTTCATTAATTCCTCTTAGGAAAAGCAACTTTTGTGAGTATTCATTAAGTGTATGATGTGGATATTTCTGTAGGCAAAACAAAAACATTGAAATGAAGTCTTCTAAGCTCTCATCTTCCTTTTGTTGCATTCTGAAAATGTCACCTCCTCTCATGTCACTATCCTTGAAATATTCCTTGTATTTCTCAAGAAATTTTATCTTCATATCTTCCCAAGTTCTCACAGTATTTCTACCAAGGCTCATAAACCATCTCAATGTAGCTTCTTTCAGAGTAGTAGGAAATAGCTTGAGTATGTGAGAATCAGTGGTATAGTCATAGCTTCTACAGAGTATATCAAACTCAAATAAGAAGGTATCAAGATCTTCTGTGACAAGCCCATAGAGTTTAGGAAGGACTGAAGTAGGGATATTTCTGAGGTTATCTACTTCATTCTGTTCAATAATGGGAAAAGAGAAAGCTAGTTGGTTCTGCCTATTAGGCCTATCTCCATTTGCATTAGCCATGCTTGCTTGATGAAATTTCAGAATAATGGGTTCTTCAATAGGATTTTGATCTTCAAGGGAAACTTTAGAACTGGTCAAGTCAGGGAATATATCAGCAAAGAGTTGTGGCTCTTCTTCTTCATCTCTGGGCAGATTTGGAAGCTCTACTAGCTGAAATGGCTCAAGATTATTAGGAAGGAATCTCTCATAAGAATCTCTTCTTCTTCTATGCATGCAGTATCAACTAAGTATCAGATAACTCACACAAAGAATGGGTGGGGAAAAATAGTGGATCATAAATTCTATCACTAAGAGAAAATTCTAGAAATACTACAACAGAAAAACTATCAATGAATCCAAAGGACTTCCTAGTTTGACACCATCCCTGGCAACGCCACCAAAAATGTCGGCCTCCTACAATGATTTTAATAACTAAGCCCTTACAACCATGATTTAGAGATTGGACATCTAACTTGAATAACTATCTTAACCACCATGAAGGTACATTTAAAATGTCAACCCAGGGACGTGAACTTGAAATGGGTCAGCACAGTATGTGCACTAGAAATTTCAATGTAGTCATCTTTGTTCTATAACTAAAAAATACTTAATGCTGAAAGTAAACTGCATGAAAGGAAATAGAGCAAATGCTGAACATCACTCAATCAAATCTAAATTGATTATGCATAACAGGAAGGAAAATCTAAGCATCTAACATGAAACTACTCTGCCCGCTTTGGCTACAGGAACAGTCACAAAATGGAATTCTAGTGGCTGGAGGAACAGTCAATGCTAGAATCTTAACTAAGTACTGAACAAAAGCTAACACTAATCTAACTAAACTAAAGGAAAATATTACTCACCAAGTGGGCCCCCTTGGATGAGTATCCTCTAAACTAATGCAAACTCAAATACTCAACTCAGAATCTTATTTCATTCATAAAAAAATGCAATTATAAAAGTATGGCTGATTATCAGCTTGTACAAGAACTTGGCGATCAACTCACTAACTCGCTAGCTCGAGGAAGGAGGATTCAAGCCTTATTTATCAACTAAACAGGGCCATCAACTCCCACTAACTAAGAGGATTCCATTTAGGGAAAATGAGAAGAAAGTGGAAAGAGCGGTTACACATGCAGGGGAATCCGTTCAGACATGCATGCCCAAACAAGGACTCGACCACTGTAGTAACGCCCGTAATGCTCAATACCATTAAAGATCGGTTCAAGGTGGTTACATGCGGCTGGCACGTGAATCTTCCACCATCGTCTTCAATTGACATTCGTGCGAATCCTCAACCTGAGCGGCTGGCGGCTGCATTTCTCAACTTAGTATTTCAATCATGTCTGCAGAGTAATGTCAGTAGACATAATAATTGCATAATCATAACCACCTTAAAGAACATTAATCAATCACATGCAAAATAAATATAGATGGTCCACATAATAGGTAAATGCCATTAAAACCAGCATAAATGAAATTAGTCCCAAATGTCTTATGACTGAGAGAAATTATATGAAAGTGCCAACATATAATATCAAATTTTGTGGTAATTTTAGCAAATAACAAGAGATTCTACCCCCCTAACTAGGACAAAATCTAGACTCATCACTTCCTTTACACTTCTTTCCAAACCTGGCTATCCATGGAGGTGGGAACACCAAAACAAGGGTTTGAATGAGGCAAAACCCTATACACCCCCCAACCTTTTCCCTTCAATATTTTGAGTGCAGGTTACGAAATGAAGCTTGGAGAAAATATTCAAATGCATGGTAGAAGGTAATCTTGTTTCATGTTCCTTTATGTTATTCCTTAAATTCCAGCTTTATGTTGATGAATTGGCCTCACATGCTTTTGACCTGAGTTTAGAAGTGAGATTCAATTTTATCCGCTTGAGCTTTTGAGTTCATCACAACTTAGGATTCCAGCGCGTCTTTTAGACGATAGTGCACCACACAAGCATCCTAAAACTGCACCGATGTCTTTTGGCCAAGAGCTCTCCAGCCAGAGGTAGAGATCTTGAAGTCTTGCTCTCTTGGAGCCTAAGATAACTTTCCTGTCTTCCTTCATTATTTTCTCAATCCATTCAAGTTGAGGTGTATAAGGGTAGTCCATTCCATGGTTTTCTCTTGAGAATAAAGAGACCCGTGTGCAGTGAATCCCTCTTATATCGCAAATCCTTTGGTAGAGGTATGCATTAGATTAGTAAATTTGACATTATATTTTCTCTTTTATGGCCTATTATTAATTTTTTTTGTGATTCTTGTATGTAGTTTAATTGTTACCTTGATGGTTTGTACAGGTGCTTGTCACTCCAGAACATCAATGTGCTACTATTGTGGAAGAGTGTGTCGATTGTGATGGCAATGCATGATCTATTTCTTTCCCCTACTGGGAAATGACTATGTATTAGGGTTGTTTGTTGTATGCCTACATGGAATTTTGTAAATCCTATATTTGATAGCAATTATTGAATGATAATATCATGTGTATTGTGTATACTTTACATGTATTCTAGTGTATAATTTACAACTTATGTGTATACTTTGTGACTTATGAGTATTCCAATGTATAATTTACGACCTACATGTTTTCATGTGTATACTTTGTATTCATGTGTGTTGTTCATGACTTAAGTGTATTTGAGTAAATGATTCACTTATTCACTTACTCATGAGGAGCAGAATGAATCCTAAACCTGTTTACACCTTTACACTACATCCATCTGACCCTTTTTCCATCAACTGAAAACTCTACACCATGGGTAAACGTGTTAGAGATATAAAAAATTGAGAGAGGTTATTGTAGAGGGGCCCTACATGATCTTGAAGACTCAAATGGATTGTTTCTAGGTGACAAAGTTTTTGAGTAATAGCTCGTCAAAGATTACTACTTTTTACCACTTTGGACTCTTAAGGGAAATTATCGGTCCAATGTAGCTCAAAGTGATTCGATGTGTTTGGGTGCAAAAGAGTACCATGCCTAGTGTAAGTGTACTCATTTGGACTTATTGGAACAGTTCGTTTGGTCGTACAAGTTGCAAAATGAAAGTTGCACCACTTTACAACTTTACACTGCTTGCATATGACAACTTTTTTCTCAACTGAAAACTCATCACCACGGGAAAACATCTCTGAGATAGAAAAAACCAATAGAGGTTATTGTAGAGAGTCCCAACATGATCCCATAGCCTTAGATGGAGAGTTTGTAAGCGTCATGATTTTTGAGTAATAGCCCGTCAAAGGTTGTTGCCATTTTGCATTTTGGACTCTAAAGGGATCGAGTTGGTTGAGCGTAGCTCATAGTGATTTGGCATGTTTGAGTGTGAAAGAAGACCATGCCTAGCGTGAATTTACCCATTTGGATGTGTTGGAACAATCCATTTGGTCGTATGAGTTGTAGAACAAAATTTGCACCACTTTGCAACTTTACATTGCTTGTATTTGACTTTTTCCTCAACTGAAAACTCGTCACCGCAAAAAAATTCCTCCGAGATAGAAAAAACCAAGAGAGGTTATTGTAGAGGGTCCCAAAAAAATATTGTAGCCTCAGACAAAGAATCTATAAGTGTCACGATTTCTGAGTAATAGCCTGTCAAAGATTGCTGCCTTTTTGTACTTTGGACTCTTAAGGGATCGATCCAATTGAATGTAGCTCAAAGTGATTCGGCATGTTTGGGTGTTAAAGAGGACCATTCCTAGCATAAACGTATTTATATGGATGTGTTGGAATAGTCTGTTTGGTCATACGAGTTGCAGGAATGAAAGTTGCACCACTTTGCAACTTTACATTGCTTGTATCTAACAAATTTTTCCTCAACTAAAAACTCGTCACCACAGAAAAATGCCTCCGAGATAGCAAAAACCGAGAGAGGTTATTGTAGAGGGTCCCAAATGATGCTGTAGCCTTAGAAAATTTTTTTTTAAGTATCACGGTCTCTGACTAATATCTCGCCAAAGATTTCTGCCTTTTTCCACTTTGGACTCTTAAGGGATATCGTTGGTCCAATGTAGCTCTAACTATTTCAGCATGTTTGGGTTCGAAACAAGACCATGCCTAGCCTAAGTGTACCCATCCACATGCATTGGAACTATTTTTAGAGCAGACTAACCTCCTTTTCATTGACGATAAAATCTTCTTCTTATATTTCCATTCCTTTTGTAAGTGGTTAATTTTAGTCTTTAGTTGTTTTGCTTCAATTTCAACACTTAGGAAAACAAGATCCATGTGATAGAGTTTTCAATTCTTAGGAAAACAACTTCATTTTTTCTAATCAACCTTAACCATCATCTCTCACTTTCTTTGCTTGCACAAATTCTTACCAAATAGAAAATCTCAATTGTGTTAGGTTGAATGGCATATATGACAATAATTGCGATATATCAAGTTTGGTGTGGGTCAAGGTTGATTGACATATATGACATTATCATATTAGTGTTATTTCTTTTGTGTGAAGTGTGTATTATGACTAGTGTGCATCAAGCCCATATAGTATGCCTAGTTTGCTTATTCATGCATGATGGTTGCCAACATTCATTGTTGTGCATTACGATAATACAAATTGCATGTGGAAGGTCAAATAACATGCATGTCATGGAGTTGTATTTGGTTTGTTTAATGGTTATATCACACTCATTTTGTTTTTTTAATGGTTACATCATGGTTGAGTGATGCCTTAATTGTTGATCATGATTATTGTATAGATTTCACATGAACAATCTAATGAACATGTATATTGTTCAATTGTAAGGACTTTGTTTGAAGGTTGCATCAAACCCCCAGGGTTGAAAGATAGTGATTCTTATTCAAGAAGATTTTATACCTTTTACATGTTATTAAGCTTGAATGAACATTGAGTGACATTGATTTTTATCAAGATGATTATATTACTTTTGAATGAACACTGTAATGGCATATATTTTATTAAGTTGTATCCATTTGTTTGAAGTTTTTAATAAATCAAAAGAATCAATGCCATAATATTGTCATAAGCTGCTCTTTTCATCTTTTTTGCCTTGTCTATGAGACCAAGAATTATTTGAGGCATATTTTTAAATAGTTCTTCTTAACAAATATTACACAGTGCTCATACCATTTTTCATTAATTTTAACTTCTTTTGAAATAAAAATCAGCTGCCCACTTCATTACACGAGTTTAGAAAACAAAATAATGTCAAATATAAATTCATTCAAGAGAGCTTGAAATCATGTGTATTCTCAAATTGAGTGTTTGATAAAAATGCTTTGGTAGATATGTATGAAAAATATGGTACAATAGAAAAGGCAGTGAATTATTTAAAAAAACTCCTCAAAGAAATGTGGTCTCATGGAATGCAATGTATGTGAACCTTAATATGAATGAAATCTAGCATAGATGGATTATCAATTGTAATTCATAAGTTCTATTAAAATTCAATTCGTTAATCTATAACATGTTATTGATCATAATTTTAAAGATAATTATACATTCCATTTTAAAGATTCAAAGTAGAAAAACATGCACACGATGAACAAATTAGATCGAATATCAATTCTTATATATCAAAATGTAGAATAATCGTGTTTGAGCATATACAAATTTGGCATATATTCCTAGTCAGAATAAGTTTTACAACAATTTTTATAAATTGTGGCATATATTCCATCTCAAGGTCTATCAAACCCTAAATACATATCAATCTATATCAAATCCTAATCCTATGCTCGACCATCAAAATCGAGCCTCCTCTAAGAACTTAGTTGCTCTAAAGCTTCCTACATAATAAAAATTCAAACCACAAATTAGATTAATTATGTGAATGGTTGATAAGATATACTAGTAAATAAAAACTTATATAATCAAAATCACTATATGTGTACTATATTATATCAATAATGCAATTTTTATTTACCTCAAGTCTTGCTCTCTTTTCTACAAGATGGTCTACATATGATTGCCCCTTTGGATGATCGAGAGTCCTCATATAAAGAAATGGTGCCACACTCATCACAGTGCTGAGTAGGGTAGAGGACTATAGCAGGTAAAATAAAAATGATACAAATTAACATATAATTGTTGAAAAATAATCATATTTACTAAGCATATATCTACTCCTATTTAAACATAAATATCTATAATATGAAATAAACACATACCCGCTGTGATGCTTCTATAGTAGATGGGCTCATGGTGGATGAAGTAGCTAAGATGGTTTCCTATATAAAAAATGATAAGAATGTAACACAATTTAAATACACATGCACATATAATCATAATGTCGAGAATATATAAAAAAAATATACCTATTGTGTAGCTTCATCCAATGGGCCAGGCTTAGTCAACATGGTTGTAAAAGAGCTAGGTTGTTGCATAAAAAGACAAGATTATATTAGATTATAAATCTATGTAGTACATGTATTTAAACACAATAGATTTCAAAAATTAACATCTAAATAACAATTTAAATAATACTGTATACTAAGACCCTAGGCCAAATAAAATGGATGAATGCGTAGCCCCCTGTAATTGGGAAATTTGGTCCTCTATCAGCAACTATTAAAGGTTCCAATACATAAACATATATTAGTACAAATATCTCTTATAAAATAGGAAATATTTTGGATGAAACACACTATGAAATTACTTTAAGTCTTATCGGTACTCCCACATTGTTCTTGGCAGTCGATGTCTCTCTTGAAAATGGTCCACTTCATGCTCTATAAAATCCTACATCTGACATATCTTGAACCTCATAGGTGGATGTGTCTATGGGATCCTTAGTGGACTGTGAAAGAGGACCCAAACATAAATTGTTGCATGCCATGTAGTAATGGGACACACAAATATGTGCTGAAGAGGATGGTGTACCAATCGAAGCTGATTCAATAAGTGCACCACCATCATGCTGGGATGTTATCAGGTGCATCACCATCATGATGGGATGCACTGTCAAATGGCTACATGACATGATGGCTCTAGGTGACCAAATAATCACTCAATGAATGTGATACATAAATGCTCTGACTCCTTGCATCTAAAACAATCTCAGGGCAAGGTAGTGGAATCAGGGCAACAATAAGAAGAGCATGATGAATTGGGGCGACTCAGTGTGCTCTAGGTCTATCTTGTGGCATCCCTCTACCAACACCCTGGAAATATCTCATGTCAAAGTAATTGACATCCCTCCCTAGGACAAACTCAACATATAATTTTCAGAGAAAATACCGAGGGACATCAAGATTGTTGCTAGGTGGTTTATCAAAAACCATCCACCAATTTCTCTAGAAATTATCTAATATACCTCTATGTGTGCACCATTTAATTGAAAATTTTGGCTTCCATACATTTATGGACTATCCTGTTCTGTGATCAATGAATAATTGTGCTAATTGGGATTTTTCAATATCAAGTGTCCTCACCTCATCATATGATAACCCATTGGCATAAAATTGCCTTTTTTCCTCTCGCTACTATGCAAATCTATTGTGCTGATTTGCCAAAGTTTCAACATTTGAAATGATTGTTTCTAAAGTGTTTTTCATGTTTGATAGCTCAGTGAGTGTCTCATAGATTTGACATACATTTCTCAATTGATCTAAATTTCTATGAATAGATTCATGTATTGTTGGCATATTTTGGTTTGGAAACAACGATCGTCATGAAGGAGGATTTGAAGGGTTTTCATCTTGAGTGGGGTTAGGGTTTTCATGTTGAGCGGGGTTGGGATCAACCATTTTAAGCCTGTTTATTGATAATTTTTTTCAAAATTAACAATCATTTTAATGTAATAAAAAACCTATCAAATATCCTATTTTGGACTAAAATTCACAAAAAACAATTCAAAACTAATATAAATTTAAGAAAAACATTAAAAATCCAAAAATACCTTTCAAATTTGATTGATTTGAGCAAAAAGATTCACCTACAAATGGATATCTGAATCGTGCAATAGAAAACCCGAGTGCATTGTTTAAGAAATGAGCTCTCGAGTTGTTTGGTTTTGATTTTATAAAATAGGAAATAGATATCCATTTCCTTTATGTAGTCTTTTAATATATGGTCGGGTCCAGGGCCCGACCATATAGATATTGGTGGTATTTTTTGAAATATAAGTAAACATTTATCATTTTATATTATAATATAAAATTATACAATATATTTTATATATTATAATATAATATAATATAATATATATTATTGTATAATATAATATATATTATATTATATTATTATATAATAATAAATATTATATATTATATTATTTATAATATATATTATAATATAATATAATATGATATATAAAAAATGGCGCCCTCTGCTCCGAAAGTTTTCACAACTTCATCGACCTCCAATCCGGATTTCTACGAGTGATGCTCTGCGACAACACTTGGCATAGAGGGTTTTGGGGATGTGAATGCGGTTTTTCCACACCCTTCGGTAGATTCTACGACCCTCCAACCTGTCCATGGGTGTTCATGGGATGGGAAAGGCAACTCTTTCCGCATCCCAACTTCTCAGTTGGTAGATCCACTGCATTTGGGCGCCAGTGATCCGCGGCTGGCTAACAACGAAAAATGATATGCAAAGGGTCTATCTCACTTCGTGGTGGATGGCATAATTAACTCTGGCGATGGAGGCACAGTCGGGTGTAGGAAGAGTTTTTTGGATGCCCTTGCTACGTGCCCCACTCCCCGCACAATGTTCACCATGGGACGACCAATAAACTTGGATTGCGGGCTGCTGGCATGTCCCCTACCAGGCATAATTCCAACCCTCAAATGCCCTACAATGGTGCCTCTTTGAGTCCTCCTTTCATTGTTCGTCAGGTGTCCGATGCTCTAGAGATCTGTCAAGATGATTTTGCCTGTGAAAGAGAAGCATATTTGGTGAACCATGCTCTGATTTGTCGATTTACGAAGGTATGGCCCAAACTCTGTGATCTACATTCATGGATTGTTGCAAACTAGAAGGATTACATCGAAGATGAAATCAATATCTACCCATGTGCAAAGGGGTTTTTCATCTTAGAATTTGAATATGAGGATGACAAAGAATTGGTACTTAACATTGGCCTGTGGTTCTTCCAAGGGAACTTTTGATGCATAAAACCCTGGTTCCCCTCATTTGATCCACACACAGAGACTTTTTCTATAACATTCTTGTGGGTTCATCTACCATACCTTCCCCTACAGTTATGGGAGTTTGGCTACTTGAAGGCGATTGGTAATGGACTCAGGAAATATCACTGCATCTCAAAAGAGACAATCAGTTATGAAAAATCTACCTTCGCTCGCTTGTGTGTTGAGATGGATGTCTCAAATGGACTTCTAGTATAAATTTTGCTCAAAGTTGGAAAGAGATGATGGAGCCAACCAATAGATTATGAAAAGATTGCATTCAGATGCATAATTTTTTTTGTTACAAATCATGTTACCGCTCAGTGTAGAAGAAGACATTTTGGGGAGCATGCCAAAGTGGATCCTAATTGCAAACCCTCATGGTGGGATGGGGTTGAATCTTGCCACTATGTTGTTTCCCCTCATGGGACGCCTACAACTCCTTTCACCCCCTCTCCTCAAGGAACGATTCATGTCCTGTCCCCCAACTCGACGATTGGCGAGAATAGTAACAATCCTGAGTCTAAGTCAAATTCAAAATCAAATGTTGGTTGCATGACAGATTCTTCACCACCCTTGGTGGAATCCAACTCCTCGTCTTCTTTTCCTATGATCGACTCTACTGATTACAATACTGGGTTGCCCATAGGCTTGGGAATGAATCTTCTTTCCTCTTTTGTTCAGGCTTGGATTGAGGTGAAGAGGAAGAAGTCCCCAACTTCAAAACAAAAATAACCAATGCCCTTAAAATCCTCTCAGAAAGGTGGAAATTTTGAGCTATGACTCGCATGTTCTAGTTGATTAGAAGAGTAGGTTAGGCTGGAAATTTTGTTAAATGGTTTCTTCGAAAGTTTTTGCAACTTCGTTGACCTCCAATCCGGATTTCTACGAGTGATCCTCTATGACAACACTTGGCATAGAGGGTTTTGGGGATGTGAATGCGGTTTTTCCACGCCCTTCGACAAATTTTGCGACCCTCCAACCTGTCCATGGGTGTTCACGAGATGGGAAAGGCAACTCTTTCCGCATCCCAACTTCTCAGTTGGTAGATCCATTGCATTTGGGCGCCAGTGATCCATGGCTGGCTAACAACGGAAAATGATATGCAAAGGGTCTATCTCACTCCGCGATGGATGGCATAATTAACTTTGGCGATGGAGGCACAGTCGGGTGTAGGAAGAGTTTTTTGGATGCCCTTGCTACGTGCTCCACTCCCCGCACAATGTTCACCATGGGAAGACCAATAAACTTGGATTGCAGGCTGCTAGCATGTCCCCTACCAGGCATAATTCCAAACCTCAAATGCCCTACAGCGGTGCCTCTTTGAGTCCTCCTTTCATTGTTCATCAGGCGTCTGATGCTCTAGAGATTTGTCAAGATGATTTTGCCTGTGAAAGAGAAGCATATTTGGTGAACCATGCTCTGATTTGTCGATTTACGAAGGTATGGCCCAAACTCTGTGATCTACATTCATGGATTGTTGCAATCTGGAAGGATTACATCGAAGATGAAATCAATATCTACCCATGTGCAAATGGGTTTTTCATCTTAGAATTTGAATATGAGGATGACAAAGAATTGGTACTTAACATTGGCCCGTGGTTCTTCCAAGGGAACTTTTGATGCATAAAACCCTGGTTCCCGTCATTTGATCCACACACAGAGACTTTTTCTATAACATTCTTGTGGGTTCGTCTACCATACCTTCCCCTACAGTTATGGGAGTTTGGCTACTTGAAGGCAATTGGTAATGGACTCGGGAAATATCACTGCATCTCAAAAGAGACAATCAATTATGAAAAATCTACCTTCGCTCGCTTGTGTGTTGAGATGGATGTCTCAAATGGACTTCTAGCATAAATTTTGCTCAAAGTTGGAAAGAGATGGTGGAGCCAACCAATAGATTATGAAAAGATTGCATTCAGATGCAGAATTTGTTTTGCTACAAATCATGTTACCGCTCAGTGTAGAAGAAGACATTTTGGGGAGCATGCCAAAGCGGATCCTAATTGCAAACCCTCATGGTGGGATAGGGTTGAATCTTGCCACTATGTTGTTTCCCCTCATGGGATGCCTACAACTCCTTTCACCCCCTCTCCTCAAGGAACGATTCATGTCTTGTCCCCCACCTTGACAATTGGGGAGAATAGCAAGAATCCTGAGTCTAAGTCAAATTCAAAATCAAATGTTCGTTGCACGACAGATTCTTCACCACCCTTGGTGGAATCCAATTCCTCGTCTTCTTTTCCTATGATCGGCTCTAGTGATTACAATATTGGGTTGCCCATAGGCTTGGGAATGAATGTTCTTTCCTCTTCTGTTCAGGCTTGGATTGAGGTGAAGAGGAAGAAGTCCCCAACTTCAAAACAAAAATAACCAATGCCCTTAAAATCCTCTCAGAAAGGTGGAAATTTTGAGCTATGACTCGCATGTTCTAGTTGATTAGAAGAGTAGGTTAGGCTGGAAATTTTGTTGAATGGTTACACCTGTGGTGGCAAGGGTATGCATTTATCTTTTTTTGTGGACATTGTACTACGGGAACTGCCCCTTGGCAACACTTACCTATAAAAATAAAATAAAATAAAAATATAATAATATGTATATTATATAATAATATATTTAATATTATAATATAATTAATATTATAATATGATTAATATTATATAATAATATAATAATATAATATGATTAATATTATATAATAATATAATAATATAATATTATAATATGATTAATATTATATAATAATATAATAATATAATATTATAATATGATTAATATTATATAATATTTAATACTATATAGGTACATGCTATATTATAAATATATTAAAAAATATTATTATAAATATATTAAAAAATTATTATAATATATTAAATTAAATAAGTGGTTGACCTTGGAGCCAACCAAATTAAAAAATATGACCTAAATAAAACGAATATATATTCTAGTCTGGTTTTTGCTTTGACACTATGTACTTTCTACCCAAGCCTAAATAAAGTGAAAGTGGATTTTTGCAGCAAGTTTAAAAAGGCCTTTTCTTTCACATCGCCACTTTTTGGACCCCCATGATCTTGCACAGACCCATATCTGCTATGGCTTCTTGACATGTAGAGGGGAGGAATCTGCCCAAAGAGTCTCTCTACCTCCACATATAATAAATATGGATTTGTATAGTAATGGTCCTGCACAATGTTAGTAGAAATTTTTGGTATGTTTAAGAAGATTAAGTCTAGTAGTCCTAATGCTGAAAATAAAGTGTAAACTATGAAATCTTGGAAAAATAAGTCTATGAAGGTAGCACCATCCCTTAAAATGGTGCCAAAAATGTAGAGTCTAAACTAGTGTTGTAAACTTGGTGGGAATCACACAATTCAAAGGAATGACCTAGCTGAACAATCCACTCAACATTGCAAAGACTTCATTAAATTTTCAACTAAGGCTTGTTAACTTGTGATGGAATTGGCACTATATGTGCTTCTAAAGAATTGATATTACCTAGGTTATCCTATTAAGGTATTCTACTTGCTGGAAAAATCACAGAAACACATAACAGTGAAAGAAGTAAACTAGCGCTAATGGCTACGGGTACCTACAACATAATCTATAGCTGAACTGCTGTTAACAGATAATTATTGAAACTAACTAAAATTTGATAACTGAACCTAATATATCCTCTGAAGTACTACAAGTTAATTGAATGAATTTATTCTCATGAACAACCATTATTGATAATCATAATATAAAAATCTATTTTAACTTACATAAAATTTGTGAAGTAATGATTAACAAAAATAACTACCAAATAGAAATGAAACAATTATAAATGTAGTGAAGAATAGTTACCATGAGTGGCCTATTCAATTGGCTATCTTCACTTAAACTAAAACCAAATCTAAATCTTCAAATTCTATGCAACCATATCAACTTGAACTTCATTCATTATGCATTCCAAAATATCACATAAAATCTTGCTCAAAGATTGTATTCAAGAAAACCATTTCTGAGCAATCAACATGTCTATAGTTTACAAATAAAAAACTAAGAAGTAATTAATAAAAAATCCATCATTATGAGAATAACCAACTAAATATACTAAAGAATCAACCACCGATTATACATAGGCATGAAGGAGTTTATTCTAAACACAACTCTAAACTGAAATCATTAACTACAAGTCCCTAGATATCAGAGTGTGTAATTAAGATTGAATTATTCAAACTGCAACTGGAAAGAAACAAGAGTTCAAATAGGATTAAAACTCTACAAAATGGATATGCAATGTGGAACACATAATCAGTTATGCAGAATCCTATCAATAAAATAATTCTTCTTCTTCAACGCCTTATTAATTTTCAGAATGATGCATGACTAACTCCATCAGGTGTCTTCACATGGTATTTATTACACTCAACTTGTTCTGGAATTTCCCTTATTTCACTATCCAAGACCTCCTTTGGTTGTGGGATACAACTTTCAGTTGTTGCAAGCTACAATATCTTCTTGTCCTGCAAGAAGTTAATCCACAAAACATATACACAAAGCTAACTACCATGATTAAACATAGAATTCCAATCACATTCCATACATATCCACATATAAATCATGCAATGCTATTATATCATAACTATATTTTCATTACTCTAATTCAGGTCCAAGGTTGTATAATAAGCATAAAAAGATAGCGTAGCATAGGAATATGTCTAAAAGGATTGTTTGATAATGTTTGTAAGCATGCATAAAAACATTAGGAAATGGACTCACCAGGGCCCTCCTCTACCCCTTTGTAGGTGCAAAGGTAGAGGCCCCACTTTTTCTTTGCTTTGCTTTTGGTGGCCTCTTAACGAAAGTTGGTGTTTCTGGATCTTCTTTAGTTGTGGGCTACTCAGTAGAGGCTGCAGGTTGCATTTCATGCAAACCCTATTCTTTAGGTTCCTCCATGTTGCGAGTAGGTATTACAAGAAGTGAATCAAAGGGAATTTCTCCCTTAGTTGTAGCTACAAAAGGTTCTTATGCTTCCTATTCCTAACCCCTTTCTCCTTCATTATGCATTAGAATAATGTTGTTGATGTTGTTACAATTCAAAAAATCTTCCCAAGATATATTGGGAAATTGAACCCTAAGGCTTCTCTTAACTAGTAAAGTAACTAGACAAAAATGTGACAAAGCTAATTGATTTCTTTTCCTCTTGTATTTTGGGGGCGTTCTCTTCAATAAGTTATAAATAAAATTTGGAATATTTACTTTTCTATGATGGTGTAAACGGCTAAGCAACTTAAAATGTATTGTGTATAACAATGATTGTATCGATCATCACAAGTTAAGTACCTAATGATGTGTGAGGCTACAGAGGCCCAAAGATAAGGTAAAGATAAATATTTTGTACCTTGAGAGGAGGAGTCAAAAATCTCATCTGGCAGGGAGAACTCATTTTTGGCTTTAATTGCATCTGCTCTTATTGGAAACTCTTCTCCGCTCCTTGGAAGCCATGATAATTTTGTAATGGTAACTTTTGATGCATCCACTCTCAATCCCCTGACAATTGCTTCGTCACTCTGCAAAATGCTAGCAAACTACTGGGTCATAAGTTTATTAAATTATATGAGTCTGAGGAAGTAATCCAACTAGCCTGCCTGCTAGAATATAGGCACACATTATCTATCCTCTAGTAGAAAATTATGGGTTGTTGGTTCTCTTCTCACTATATCACCTCCCATTATAATGTCTCAATTGAAATCACTTTCACTAGCTCTATTATGCTTTGGTTTGTTATATTACCCAATTCTACACTAGACACCTCTTCTTACTTCTACACTCTTTGTTTCCTCTTGAGAATGGTAGAAAATTTGGAAATAACTAAATATTATGGCCTTTGAATAACCCTTCTCCC
This sequence comes from Sequoiadendron giganteum, assembly GCA_007115665.2. Classification (NCBI taxonomy): domain Eukaryota; kingdom Viridiplantae; phylum Streptophyta; class Pinopsida; order Cupressales; family Cupressaceae; genus Sequoiadendron; species Sequoiadendron giganteum. The sequence continues at coordinate 433,458,499 of CM021104.1, forward strand.
AACTAAAGGTGCTAAGTGTCCTCAATTAGCAAGTACGAAATGGTAGAGGGATAATTAATAAGAAACATAAATTTTAATGTGAAGTTGAAATACATTCACAAATGATAAATATGTACAAAATTAGTAAGCTTCATTGTTAATTATGATAGTTAATATGAAGATTACCTATTGACATGTTGTGAGATGAAGTATGGAACATGTGAAATTATTGAATGTCACTATGCAACACAATTTTAAATGATATGAAGTGATGGCTATGAATTGTGGGTAGTCATGGTGTGAAGTATAATTTAGTATGAAGTGAACACGTGGCAAATGAATTTGAATTGATGAATGAAAAGTTGCACAAAGTATGTGATGGGAAAGGTGAAAGGTAATGCATCATACGAATGATGTGAAAAAGGTGATTTGATTGCTACATGTGATGGAAAAGTGAAATTTCATGTAATGAAAGTGAATGATAGATGCTAAAAGGATATATGTGCAAGTGTTATGGGTTGATGAATGAAATAGGTCCCTTTTGATTATTTTTCCTCGAGGCATGTTACTGCAGGTCCCACAAGCGTTGATGTCCATCAAAAAATGAAGATTTTTAATTATCACTTGTGCATGTGTGTGCATGTGAGGAATGTGTTGAAGATTATACCTATAAAATAGCAGGAGGTGAGCTATGTAGCTCATCTACTAATATTTCTGATGAACTGCTTGTTACCGTTGATGAAGAACTTGTATTTCTAATTTAAATTGATGTTCTAGGATAGTATTAAATCATCCTTGTATATTGGCCTCTTATAGAGTTTCAATCGATGACCATTAAATAATAATGAAAACCTTACATCATCAATAGTCTATGAATGAACTGCTCCATTTGGGAAAATTGTTTATATTTCATATGTCCCAAGTCATCTAGTTTGTAATTTTCCATTGTAATCCTTATACCTTGAATCATAAAGTAGTGCCCAATCACCTGTATTAAATTGCTTTGTCTTGATAAATTGGTCATCCCATTGCATCCTCTGTTTCTACACAATATCATTTGTGGTGTATTTCTTCCATACGGATCTCATCCAATACATCGAGGTTATGCAACCTCTCCTTTTGTGCCTTAGATATATTCATGCCTAGTTTGATCGTTGTCCTCAAGGTTTTTTATTTAGATTCTATTGGAAGGATTGCCTTTATGCCATACACTAATTTATATGGTGTGAAGCCTGTTGTTGTTTTTTAGGTTGTCCTGTATGCCCAAATTGCTTCAAGTAACCTGACTACCCAATCCTTATTGTATATTTACACTATTTTTTTCATAATTTTTTGTATTTCAGTTAGTCACTTCCACTTGGCCATTTTCTTGGGGGTGATAAGGTGTAGAATTTCTATGCTTGATCTCATATTCCTGCACTAACTTGGTGATCAGTTCTAAGGTAAATTGTGGCCCTTGGTCTATCACTATTTCTCTAGGAACACCATATCTTGTAAAGATATCCTCATAGATAAATTTAGAAATATTTTCATCCCTTTCAAATTGCAAGGCTTTTTCCTCGACCCATTTTGTAAGATAGTCAATACAAATCAATATATATTCCTTGTTGGATGTTGGAGATATATGACCAATAAAATATAGCTCCCATTTATCAAATAGTTCTATGAATAGTTGTGGTTGTAATGGAATTTCATCTATTTTTGTAGGTCATCCCATCTTTTGACATCTATCACAACTCCTTGTGTATTTGACTGCATCTTTATGAAGTGTTGGCCAATAATAGTTAGTAGTCAAAATTTTAAGAGTTGTCCTCTTTGCTACAACATGTACTCCATTAGATTCATCATGTAATGCCTTGAGAATATCATGGAATTCATCTTATCTGATGTACCTTCTCATTATGTTATCAAGCCCTGTGTGAAATAAATATCTAGCTACCCATGAATAACGAAAACTTTTCCAAACCAAATGTCTTTTCTCCTTTAGTGAGATATGTGGTGGTGTTTTCCTTTCAACTAGATAATTAGCTATGTTTGCATACCAAGGTGTATACAAAGATAGGGAAAATAAGTGCCCATATGGAAATGAATCATCTACAATATCCTCATATGACTTTATTGAAAATCTGGAGAGAAAGTATGCTACCACATTTGCTTTTCTTGGTTTTTTGTTTATTATGGTAATATCTATAAGTATATGAATTCAATTGATATAATAACATAAAATGAAGAAAATAAACTAAGAAAATGATCAACTAAAGGCAATAATCCAATTAAATTTGATTAACAACACTAAGAATATTCAATTAAAAAGCATTAAACATAATTCAAAGCAATTGAATCTAAACTAGTGTGCAAACCTCCCCATTCCATTGTGGATTTGAACCAAATTAAGTGATATAGGATGTTGATTGCTCAAATTTTCCTAATCCATGTTTGAAAAAGCTTGATGATGATTGATAAGATTGATTCATACAAAAGGTTCTCAAATTTCTCAAGGATGAGTGATCAATTTGAGAGAGTAACTTTGCATAAGCATGTGTATTGAATTAATATGAAAATAGCTTGGTATTTATAGATTCTTGAGCTATTGATCAATGCTCATGATTCAAAATAATAATTAATGGATGGAATTGAATTGAGGATGAAGACACAAATCAAGAATAGATCAAGTCGTTGATAATCCATGAGAGACTCAATAACATGCCTTAATTTTAGGAAATATGTTTGAGATATTTTGAGTTGGAGGGAAGAATTCAAATGTGAAAAGGGAATATACCATGTGGAATTTTGTTTATGCAAGTTGGAGGATTTAAGAAAAATTAGCTAATTAAACAATTCATGAAAATTATTTAATTGTGCACGTTGGAAGAATTGAGATATTTAATTAAACAATTGAGAATTATTTAATCAAAGAGGTGTTATCTCTAAAAGTTGCACCCTTACCAAGTTGCATAACCTAGTACTTTAGAGGAACATGGAAACATTCCTAGGCTGTGGGTGACCTAAAAATTGGAGTGAATCTCTAGATGAGGTTGGCTCCTAGTTGGTTATCACCTAAGACTACTAAATTTGCAAAGGAAAAAGGAAAAGGAATGCTTAAAAGTAAACTGAAAAATAAAAAGTGAAGTGATACACCAAACTTAAAGTGGACAATGAAAACTTAGAGATTTAAACACTTGATTCAAACTGAATGAAAACTAAGAATGCACAACTTGTTACTATATGCTCCTACATAAAAATTTCACTAAAGGGTCCAAATAAAATGACTATCAAAGGGAAGGTAATCTTTAAAATTGGAAAGTTATGTGTATTCACTAAACACAATTAGCAACCTGCATGATCACACTATTTGCAAAAAAGGTAGAACTTATGAGACAAAGCTAGAAGGAAATTAGGAAAATATCACAAACAACTTGATCAATCATTCAACATACACAAAACTACAAAGAACAAAAAGGAAAATATTTCATCACCAAAAATAACCAAGACATCCTTTGTATTCCATATCCCAAGAGTTACAAAGTATGCCAAAACTATATAAGGACTTTCACTTAGTACAAAAGCTGCATAATATGATTTGTCTATAATAAGTCACATAAGTGACTATATCCACTTTCCCAAGTGGTTCCACCAAAAAAGGCTCTAGAACTCACTTGGTTTTGATGTACTCAAAAATCCTAAAATCTAGCACCTGAATCTCTTCCAAATGAGCTCCATAAGGGTGAAAAAGTCAAATTTGAATTTGTCCAACATGATGACTCAAAAAATAAACCCCTAAAAGGCTCCCAAAAGCAATTAAAACCCCTAAATGCTCTGCATATGTTTGCAAACCTCTTATAACTATTCCTAAATGCTCTCAAAGCATTAACTAACTATCAATTGCTTCTCTAAGTCAACCAACTCACCATTCTTTTGCATTAAGGGATAACAAGATGACTTAAAGGCTTATAAATACACCTTTTAAGACACTTATTCTACATTAATACTTTATGAAAAATTCCTCCATACTTCGACCATTATGGTGGTCAACACATAAAAATGAGTGAAAGTTACAAAGACATGCTCCAAAGGTATAGGTGGCATCTACATGTCACAAGGATTGCAAATATTTAGGTAACAATGCAATATTTGCAAGGTTTCAAAATATCACAAAGCATTCACAATACCTAAGGCATGAAAGTTTACCTTGAGGCCGTGGGGACATATAATAGTTGGCACTTATTTTTGTTAAAACATTGATAAAAATGCCATTGGCTTTTTAGGGAATTACAAACCCTAAGAACAAAATGAATACCAAAATGAAAATATTCATTTCATTCTTCCTGAAGCTTCTTGAAGAAGCTATGCCACCGACCTTGCTAGGGTTTGAAAGCTCTTTCATGGTAGATATTTGCAGAAATAGAGGGTTTTTACTAACACTTTCTTGAATGAATCGACCTTCAAAGGCTCTGGTAAGCTTTTATTGTTACTCCAAATGCATTTTTTGAAGGAAAATTATCATTTTTGCTCTTGTTAGAGCCCGAATTTATGTATTTTTATGAGTTTCTTGTCTCTTGGCCACGGGTATAGCACCTACATGTCTTATTTTCCTGAAGATTTTAATATACTCTATAACTCAAAAGCTTACTTTGATCTGCAAAAATAAAATATTTGCACTTTTGGTCATGGGCTTTTGCATTGATAATGGCTTTGAATTCATTAATGTCCATGCTTGTACATGAGATCCTTGAGTTTTTGAAAGAGACTTTTGTTTCTCTAAATAGCCAATCAATGGCTATGGCTTGTATTATCTGAGAAAATGCTTTCTTTTCATTATATTCGTATGGAGTGCTTCCTATTTTTGCAAAATGAAGGCTCAACATTGACTTCAATGGCTGTGGGTATTCCATAGTTTCATAACTTATGGCTATGGGTATATGGTGTTTCCTGTAATAATGCTCTGTATTTTCACTGTAGCACTCTCTATAGAAGCCCTCAAGGGTTTTCTTGCTCATTCACTGGGCCTTTTATGATTTGTAACCCTAACCTTTAGGGTATTAATACTATTGGCTTACCTCTACTATTTCATACATTTTGTGGAAATTCCATGTGTTCTTACTTGAAAACCATCAAAGGTTTGACACAAAATTTGTAAGGCCATGCTTTGTTTTTGCAGGATTAACTTGACTTTCTATGTATATACAAACCCCTGTGACTCTTTTCCTATATTCTGAAGGTTTTAAAAGCTTTGCTTTTGTTATTAAAGTATCTCCCCTTTGCTAGCATGATACCCCTATCTTCTGGATTCTTGATTGTATTGTGAATTAGGTATGCCTATACAACCAACTTATCCTTGAATTCATCAATTCCACCACTGCCATTATGATGACGGTGTAAGGCACTTATGGTAAAATATTGAGTATGCCTCTTCTTGGATTGTGCCTTGTATTCTATCAATGATTGCATGAATGTCATGATTTTACTTCAGGGCTTCAATATTCCTTGATAGGAGACAAGCAAAGACTACCATGTAATGTCATGAAAGAATGTGCACTTATAATTCATTCCTCATGATATTTGGTAATTACAATTGAATTGGGACAACCATCCATGATTTACTTGTTTGATGATATGTCCTCTATGATAGTGATCAACAACACACTGGCATAGGTGATATATGGTTATTCAAGTAAACCATGAGGTGATTAACTCAGTTCAATGCCTTGTCAAAACAAACTTGACAACATACTGAGCTCAACCCTCATGGGAGCCTCATTTTACCCCACATGTTGTAATTTGATAGATCAGATCATAAACATAACTTCACCTGTATCTTTGCATGAAGCAAACATGTTAAAAAATCAATGCATGCCTTAGATGTATATGATGACTTTATTGTTTTCCTAGACATCTAAGATTTATAAAGTTGTTCTAATGTATTTGGAGATCAACTTATACATTTATAGGTGCTTGTACATGTAATGTTAGAGAATTTTCATTGCTCTAACATAACTTTACCATTCAAATGCAGGCACTAGGACAACACAAGAGCTAAAGTGGACTCAAAGCAGCTCGAGACATGAGACGAAGCAAGGCAACTACACTGAACAAGTCATTTAGACAATGAATGGTCTCTTTCCTTATATGTACATTCTATTTTTGTTTATCTATCAATGCATATGTTTTTCTTCCATTTAAATTGAACAAGTTAGTCTCACAGCTTGTGTGAGACAAATTCATTCTATTATCAATAAAGATTACTCTTTTTAGAAAAAGACTTGTATAGATCTTTCCTATGTTACATGCATATGTATAAATGCAATGAAATTTCTAATGTAATATTATGATTTTTGCCTATGCACTTGAATGTAATGTAGGAAAGGTTAAGAAATGCACTTTTTTTTTCAGTTTTAAAACAAAGAGCTCTACCTAATTGAGCTATTAGCAAAAGTTGGTAACATTTCTGGTGAAATCTACTATATTTTTTCCTACTAAACATGAAGACCAGTTGCCTAGGATTTTCCATTGGGCACGAAGTCACTCAGTAAACTCAAAAATAGACCTAATGCAACTATGTACATGGCTGTAACTCAACAACCATACTTAGGATACCTTGAAACTTATTGAAACACCCAAACTACAAAAAGGCAACTATCTAACTATGATGAACAACACTTAGGGAATGTAAACAACAACTAATCTAAGGTGCAACAACACTTATTGAAAGCAAAACACCTAAACTAACATGTAAAAGGTAGATCATACCTCAAAACACCGTCTGAGGTGTATCCCATTAACTGGGATAGGCAAAATTTCTCCATCCATTTTTCTCAACTGGAATGCATTGTGCTCCTTACATTTAGTAATAATGAAAGGTCCACTCTAGAAATTATCAAATTTAGTGTGCTTACCTGGCTAAATTTTCAATTCATCCCATTTGAGCACAACATCACCTTCTTTGAATACTCTGGGAGTTTCTTTCTTATCAAAGACTCTCTTTGTTTGGAGCTGATGATACTCTATGTACTTCATTGATTTATCTCTTAACTCTTCTAAATCCATAAGTTGAGCATACCTAATTGCCATTGGGTCGTGCTCCTCAAACATTTCAAGCAGATGCATAATATCAAGAGCTGGAAGCTCTACAGAGACAGGCAATCTTGCCTCTTTACCATAAACCAACACATATTGAGAATTCCCAATGGACCTCTTGGGAGTTATCCTATCTGCCCATAAGGCAGATTTTAACTTGGTATACCAAGTTATCCGATTATCCTCCATGGTTCTTTTGATAATCCTTATCAGGTTCTTATTTGTTGATTCTGCCAAACCATTACCTTGAGGGTAATAGTTTGAAGATGTATTCAAGTATATGCCATTCTTAACAACCCAATCACTCACTCTCAATCTGAAAAAATGCCAAAGAATTATCTGAAATGATTGATTCAGGTACTCCAAACCTGGTTACTATATCATCATAAAAATTCAAAACAACATTTTCATTGGCTTCTTTCAAAGCCATTGCTTCAGTCCATCTTGTAAAGTAATCGGTAGCAATAAGTACCTATCTATGACGTACACTAGAGGGAGGGTTAATGGAACCTATGAAATCAATGCCCCATCTCATGAAGGGCTGTTCCACTTGAGTTGGATGCAAAGGTAGAGCTGGAAGCTTTTCTTTTCCTACAAAAATAACACATTTTACACACTTCCTTGCCCATACATGGTCATCCTTAAACAAGCTAGGGAAATAATAGTTAGCTCTCATTATTTTCTAGGCAGTAGTTCTTGGGGAAAAATGACCCCCAACAGTTCCATCATGGAACTTATGAATCACTTTGTCCACTTGATCATAATCAATACACCATTAAGGTCTTTTATGAAAAGAACATTATCAACTAGCACACAGGGGATTGCAGTATGAAATATCTCCTCTTAGCTCTATTCAAACCTAGTGGACACTCACCATTCTACAAGAAATGAGTCATATCCTATAACCAACCTGCATTTAATGCTAGTGCAACATTATGAGGCTCATCCTCATTAACCAAAACAATATATGTTTCTATCTTTTTTTCATTTTTAGACCTTGTAGCTAGGTATTCACACAACCCCTTACCCCTTACAAGCTTGGTTATCTTGATGTCAACATCATACTCCATAAATTTTGTAATCCATCCCGCCCTTTTCTCATTCAAATCTCTATTTAGCAAAAATTCCCTCACACTAGGATGAGCAACCATTAAAAGAATTCTGTTATTGGAAACTAGAGGCTTAAAATTTTTCAGACTTCTGATAACAACTACATGATTTTCTATAAAGGTATACTTCTGTTCATAATCTTATAAACCCTGACTAAAAAAATAAATGGGTTGCTTTAAGCCCTCATTATTCTGCTATACTAACATTGTAGAAATTGAATCTATGCTACCAAAAGCATACAAAATGAATTATTTTGAAAAATATAGGTTTACCAGTGTAGGAGCTGCTGACAAAGCCTCCTTAATAGCCTCAAAACTATGTCTGGCCTCCTTAGTCCAGCTGAAAACTACATTCTTCTTTAACATGGTAGTTAGTGGCTTTAAAATATTTGCAACATCAGGCATAAATCTTCTAAAAAATTTAATTCTGCCAAGGAAGCTTTGTAACCCCTTCTTGTGATTGGGTAAAGGTAGCTCCAAGATGGATTTCACTCTCTCTAGATCAATGGTGATCCCATGTTTTGACACTATGTGTCCAAGAAGTTTACCTTCATGAACAACAAAGATACTCTTTTTAGGATTAAGGGATATGCTAAACTATCTACATCTCTCGAACACTTATTTCAAATGTGACAAATTTTCATCAAAATTCTTGAAGAATATTGTTACATCATCCAGGTAAATGAGCACTAGCTTATGAATCCATCTTTGAAATGCCATGTCCATAACCCATAGGAAAAAAGGCATTCTCTTATAGGCCATAGTGCCCCATTTTGTGGTAAAAGTAGTCTTATATTAGTCTTCCTCTTTGAACAACACCTGGTTATAGCCAAAATAACCATCTAACAAAGAAAATCTCTCTGAACCAGCAACTACCTGAAGGATTTGCTGCATAGAGGGCAACATGTAATGATCTTTCAATGATGCTCTGTTAAGGTCTCGAAAGTCTACACAAAGCCTAATCTCCCTGTTTTTCTTCCTAATCGGTACAAGGTTAGAGACCCATGAGGTATGCTTAATTGGGAAAATAATACCCCCTCAACCAACTTAGTTAGTTTTTTAACCATGAGGGGCTCAAGCTTTGGATTTAAAGACCTCTATTTCTACCTAACAGGTTTCACATCAGGCTCTAACTCTATAGTATGATGAGCAATGCAGGGATCAAAACCTCTTAAATCAAAATACTCCCATGCAAACACATCATGAAACTCTTGACAAAGAGAAGTAAAAGCTTGTCTATCCTCATATGAACATACTTTTCCAACTTTAAGGAGCTTACCTTTAAAAATTTCTATCTCTTCATAGTGTTCTTCTTTGATTTATAAATTAGCTTTTCCTTTCTTTAACTGATCATCAGTACTGAAAATGGATTCCAAGGTGACTAGACCCTTGGGAAACTTGTTAGTTCTTAGTTGGATAATCTAATCATCATATTGTTGTTTTAGCTTCTCCTGATTTACAATAGTAAACTCATCTTCTTCAAGCAAAAAATTCAACACCTGCTCATCACTTTCAAAGACTTGCCGATGAACATTATTATCAGGAATATAGGGCCTAGTTACAACTTTAACATACTATTGCACTTTTTCCTTCTTGATATCATTAGGTATGTCAAACTGTGCACCTATTGCAACTAACCTATCTGCATGCTTGTTCTGATTTCTAAGAATAGAAATCAGATTAAAAGCATTGAACTCATCTATCATATCTCAAACCCTATTCTTATAGGACCTCAAAATATCATTCTTAGTTACTTTCAAGCCTCTTACCTGATTGACAATCAATTCATTGTCACCAAATACCTATAGGAAACTTATTCATCTTTTCCTTTCCCATTCCAAGCCTTGAATTAGACCTTCATACTTAGTAGTGTTGTTAGAGCAAGAAAAAGAAAAATGAAAAGCAGAGTAATACTTGTCACCTTGCGGGGAAACAAGCATTGCACCCCCACCAACTCCATTTCTGCTTCCAGAACCATCAAAGTACATTTTCCACAACTCATATTTGATGAGAGCCATTTATGTCCCATTTTATGCCATCTTTTAGCTTATTTCATATACCTTCATACCCACTTCCACATTCCATTTTCGTTCCATATCATACTATTTCACTATTTTATGTTGCATATGATTAAATATGTATAAGTGGTATTTAATAGAGTTTTGGATAAAATATGGAAATTAATGATTGGCTATCTTTACTAATAAGCATTGTGATTTTCAGATCTGGGAAATAAATCATGCAACATGCAGATCAAAAGAACTTCCTGTCACCTTTTATGTAGAATATCTTCCTGTCACTTTCTGGTCAGAAACTTATGTGTATTACTTTGTGACCAACAATTTATTTTTGTTATCTTTTCAAAGGTGATGTCAATCTCCATGGTGGCGTTGGTTACCCCTTTAGTGCCAAATTCGAATAAGCATAAGAAATCATGGTTATTTCCAAATGGAGATGCAACTACCAGCTATGAAGAGGAAACCGAAAACCTTCACTATTTATTGTAACAAGACAATTCGTGGTCCACAAAAGATGGAGTAGATGCACTCAGTCAAGGCTCCACATGTGCTATTCTTGTGGAATAAGGGAGGAAACCCGTGCTAAGATATTTTTTGCTAGATAGCTAGAGAAAAATCTATAAAACTTCATGTCATTGCTATTTTCTATATAAAGAGAAGACTCTATTATAATAGTTGTGATTGCCAAAGGTGTGGAGGAGTAAAACAAAAGCACATCTTCTATTCTCATCTATTGTTATAGAAAAAGAGTTTTAATTTGTAGGTTAGTGATCCATATATTTGTTTCTTTTAGCTTGTTGGCTACATGCCAAACCAAACAGATCTTTGTAGGTTGTTATAAGTTCCACATATATAAGTAGCGCAAGGCAGCAATGAAAGGAAATGATGTACTATTTTTATAAATAAATAAAATCCTTTACATGAACACAACCATGTAAGAACAACACTATTTGTTTCATCATTTGGCAGATTGAGGAGGCAGGGCCCACTGCTCAAAATGCTAGTGATTTCTGTAATTTATTGTTTTAGTAATGTGTGATTTAATTTTCTGCAGTTATTTCTTTCAGCATGATTTAATCATTTTTTAGTAGACAATCATTTTAGCTATTAATAATTTGCCAATGTTGGTGTGTGTATTTTAAGAATACACCATGAATTATATTATGGATTTATGAGAGAGTTTTCTGCTGTTATTTTGTAGTCCATGATAGTTCCTATCATTGCTATTTTTATAAAAATTCCTGTCACGGTTCTTGGCGAGTTTTTGAAAGTTAAACAAAATCTTCACTTAGGAAATTTATGCATGTACTAGCTACATTTCATCCCCACTTAGCTCATGAATTTCACCCCTCTTATTGGAATATAGCCACAAAACCTCTCACAAGTTTATGCCCCCAAATTGACATGTATAGACCAAATTGAAACTCATTACAAAGTATTAAATATTTCTTATTCTTTACTCCAATTTCATCTATCAATCTTGCTACTCTAATTGTTGTTCTACATTCTTCTCAAGATTTGTCATCTCTACTTCAGGTTCATGCAACACATAAATATCCAAACCAACTTCTTGAATATGGTCATTAGGATTATCCACAACATTCTCTATTGCCCACTCATTTAACAACACCTCTGGTACACTTTCAACTTGCAGTTCTTGAGCAACAACAAGCTCACTATCTTGAAAAACAACACAGTTGGCATTAACTTCACTTGGCACATAAGGTTCAATGTGATCCTTAGCCAGTGAATCTGATTTTATGGTTACTTTTGTCCCATATCTGGTCCTAAAAAGCATGTGGGACCAATCTAAGGACAAATAACCTCCTATTTTAGCAGTGAAATCCCTTGAAAAACATAAGGCAAAAAATGGAGGCAAATCAATGACAAAGACATCCTGAGGCATTGAAAAATTTGGACATGCATGTAATGTGAGACCTAAGTCTTTAACAGCACCTACAGTGTTAACAACTATCACATCTAATTGGAGTACTCCATTTTCAAGGGGCTAGTATTTTAGTCCTAATTGGTCTACAATCTTTTTAGGCATGACTGAACTACTGGCTCCACTATCAACCATACAATTATGTACTAGCTTGTCCCCCACTATTAGAAACACATAGAAAGGGGGAGGTTTTACATCCTTACTTGGCTCGTTATTTGGCTATTTACTGATGTCTTGGGATGTATTTGTAAAAACAACCTTAATTGGTTCAACTAAAACCTCACTAGACACTCTTCTTTCAGACAAAGCGGACTGTCACAAGTCTGTTTGACCTAGAATAGCTAAAGAGTCCCACATGGTCATTGTCGCATTTTTTTTTCTTCATATTTTCAACAATGTTGAAAGGTGCAACACGTTTACCTTTTGATGGGTCCTCACAATAGTGGGGTCTACTTGTAAGTGTGGCTGCTCCTTGGTAGCACCTTGTGGATTCCTTTGCAAAATGTGAGGCACTTGAGATGTGGATGGTTTTGCAGCTTATTTACCTTTGCTTGCTGATTGCTCAACCTCAAGGGCCCTCTTCTTGGTTCTTGTATTTTCTATAGTTGGGGAATCATCCCTATTAACTCCACAAAACTTTTCTCTATGCCAGTTTAAAAGAGTAGCATCACCTAGAGGCTGCTCTTGTTGCTATGGAGATCCATCATTAGGTAAGTTAGACTATGAACTTGCAAAATTTTGTACCATCAATGCTTGGTTGATAAATCCATTTGAGCATGTGGCTTGATTATGAGGATGGTTGCAATGGAAACACCATTCATAATCTACTGCAAGGTTGTTCTGAACAAGGACATGATCCTTAACTGCACCAATTGGAGCAGGATTATACGAATAGAAAGGCCTTGAATTTACATTCACTCTCGCACCTTGATAGTTGCCTTGATAAGGTTGTCTATTGCCTTGATATTGCTGATTTTGACCTTGGTATGACTGATTTGGCCCTTGGTTCTATTGCTGGTAAGGCTGCCTATTATGAGATTGCTACTTCTCTATAATTACTAGCTTATTGCCAAAATTTTGAAGTAAAATTTTGATTTCCTATAGCTCTTGTGATGAACCTGAAACAATAGTTACTTGACTAGCAACAATTGGGACATCGGCTGTTAATGTTGGTACAACTGGAAATAGAGCAAAAGGTGGTATTTGTGAAGGCATGGAAGGTTGAATGTTTGGAAAAATGGGCATTAGGGGTCTGGGAGCAATATTACTAGCCTGAATCAAACTATTTTATGCTTTAATTGCTATCTCATAGGCATCAGGTAGTGAAACACCCCCCATAGACTGAATCATGACTGATATGTCACTATTAAGAGCCCTCAAAAAATATAAAAAATGCATATTCAGGAGAGGGTTTTACCATGAAAAAAATTTTGTCCCATGTCTTCTGAAATCGGTAGTTGAAGTCTATCATTTTCTCTTGAGGAGCCCTTTTAATAGTCGTAAGTTGCTCCACTAGAGACAAGTGATTAGACTTTTCCTAAAATTGCCTGTGCAACTTGTCTCCCATCTCATCCCACGTTGCAATGCACCCAACTTGCAAACCCCTAAACCATTATAATGCTTTGCCCTTCAATGAGGCAACTAGCAGCCTAAGAGCTACATTTTCCTGAGTTATATGGTGAACCCCACACAAAGAGGCCACATCTCTAATATGCTCAATCGGGGTTGTTTGATCCCCCTATAAAAAATGGTAAGCTCTTCAAGGCAACCATTGATATGTCATTATGCTATGCAAGATTTAATGGACTGCCTCCATTAAAAGCAACAAATGGCTGATTCCTCACCATTTAAACAACTAGAGGCGGGGTAGCTTGAATAGGTACTCCTAGAATAGGTATAGTAGTTACTATAGTTACTTTTTGAGGGCTATTTGAAGGTGAACCTATTGTTCTATAGCTTGGTGAGGTCGAATGTGTATTACTCTAACTCTTGGGTGGTCTACCTCTCCTCCTTGGTGGTGAGAAAATTGATTTTGGTCTAAAACCAGGTAGTGTTGATTGAACTCTCTTCAATGGAGGGGTTCTTTTCGATGTTCTTCCTTGTCTTCTAGGTGGTGATAGCTGCAAAAGCTTGAAATCCTTGGAGCTCCTTAGTTGTATCTTTCTCATAAGCTAGAATAACACTAGCTTTGTTGTTCTTCACTTCATGGAGTTGCCATATATGCTTCAATAACCTCTGAAAAAGTTTGAAATCTATGGTTGCACATCAAACCCATGTAGTATTTGTATTTCATGCACTGTCTTGATTCGATAGTCCCACCAGGCATGCCAAAAATAGTTATCTATGAAAGTTTCACCCTTACCAAGTTGTCGAACCTGGTACTTTAGAGGAATATGGAAATGCTCCTAGGCTATGGGTGACCTAAAAATTGGAGTGAATCTCCGGATGAGGCTAGCTCCTAGTTGGTTATCACCTAAGACTACTGAATTTGTAGAGGAAAAAGGAAAAGGAATGCCTAAAAGTAACTAAGAATAAAAAGTGAAGTGATACACCAAACTTCAAGTGGACAATGAAAACTCAGAGCTTTAAACACTTGGTTCAAACTAAATGAAAACTAAGACTACATAATTTTTTACTGTATGCTCCTACATAAATATTTCACTAAAGGGTCCAAATACAATAACTATCAAAGGGAAGGCAATCTTCACAATTGGAAAGTTATGTACATTCACTAAACACAATTAGCAACCTGCATGATCACACTATTTACATAAAAGGTATAAATTATGAGACAAAGATAGAAGGAAATTAGGAAAATCTCACAAACAGCTTGATCAATCATTCAACATACACAAAACTACAAAGAACAAAAAGGAAAATATTTCATCACCAAAAATAACCAAGGAATCCTTTGTATTCCATATCCCAAGAGTTATAAAGTATGCCAAAACTATACAAGAACTTCAAAAGTCACTCATTATAAAAGCTACATAATCTGAATTGTCTATAATAAGTCACATAAGTGACTCTATCCACTTTCCCAAGTGGTTCCACCAAAAAAGGCTCTAGAACTCACTTGGGTTGGATGTCCTCAAAAAGCCTAAAATCTAGCGCCTGAATCTCTTCCAAATGAGCTCCATAAGGGTGAAAAAGTCAAATTTGACTTTGTCCAACATGAAACTCAGAAAACAAACCCCTAAAAGGCTCCCATAAGCAATTAAAACCCCTAAATGCTCTGCATATGTTTGCAAACCTCTTATAACTGTTCCTAAATGCTCTCAAAAGCATTAACTAACTATCAACTGCTTCTCTAAGTTGACCAACTCACCATTCTTTTGTATTAAGGGATAACAAGATGAATTAAAGGCTTATAACTACACCTTTTAAGCCACTTGTTTTCAATTAATATTTTATGCAAAATTCCTCCATACTTCGACCATTATGGTGGTCAACACATAAAAATGAGTCAAAGTTACAAAGGCATGCTCCAAAGGTATAGGTGGAATCTACATGTCACAAGGCTTGCAAATATTTAGGTAACAATGTAATATTTACAAGGTTTCAAAATATCACAAGGCATTCACAATGCCTAAGGCATGAAAGTTTACCTTGATGCCGCAGGGACATATAATAGTTGGCACTTATTTTTGTTAAAACATTGATAAAAATGCCATCGGAATTTTAGGGCATTACAAACCCTAAGAACAAAATGAATACCAAAATGAAAATATTCATTTCATTTTTCTTGAAGCTTCTTGAAGAAGCTATGCTGCTGACCTTGCTAGGGTTTCAAAGCTCTTTCATGGTGGATATTTACAAAAACAAAGGGTTTTTCCTGGCACTTTCTTGAATGAATTGTCCTTCAAAGGCTTTGGTAAGCTTTTACTGTTACTCCAAATGCATTTTTGAAGGAAAAATATTTTTTTTTCTCTTGTTAGAGTGCAACTTTATGTAATTTTATGAGTTTCTTGTCTTTTGGCCATGGGTATAGCACCTCCATGTCTTATTTTCCTGAAGATTTTTATATACTCTATAACTCAAAAGCTTACTTTGATTTGCAAAAACAAAATATTTTCACTTTTTACCACGAGATTTTGCATTGATAAGCAGGTATAATGGATTTGAATTCATTAATGCTCGTGCTTGTACATGAGATCCTTGAGTTTCTGAAAGAAACTTCTGTTGCTTTAAATAGCTAATCAATGGCTATGGATTTTAGAAACTGAGAAAATGCTTTCTTTTCATTATTTTCCTGTAGAGTGCTTCCTATTTTTGCAAAATGAAGGCTCAAGATTGGCTTCAATGGCCATGGGTATTTCTCTTTTTCCACAGTTTCATAACTTATGGCCGTGGGTATATGGTGTTTCCTATAATAATGCTTTGTATTTTCACTGTAGCACTCTCTATAAAAACCCTCGAGGGTTTTCTTGCTCATTCATTGGGCCTTTATGATTTGTAACCCTAACCTTCAGGGTATTAAGACTATTGTCTTACCCCTACCATTTCATACATTTTGTGGAAATTCCATGTGTTCTTACCTGAAAACCCTCAAAGTTTTGACACAAAATTTGTAAGGCCATGCTATGTTTCTGCAGGATTAACTTGACTTTCTATGTATTTGAAAATCCTTGTGACTCTCCCCTATATTTTGAAGGTTTTAAAAGCTTTGTTTCTATTATTAAAGTATTTCCCCTTTGCTAGCATGATACCCCTATCTTCTAGATTCTTTCTTTTATTATGAATCAGGTATGCCTATACAACCAACTTATCCTTGAATTCATCAATTCCACCATGACCATTATGATGACAATGTAAGGCTCTTGTGGTAAAAGATTGAGTATGCCTCTTCATGGATTTTCCCTTGTATTCTATCAATGATTGCATGACTGTCATGATTTTACTTCAGGGCTTCAGTATTCTTTCATAGGAGACAAGCAAAGACTGCCATGTAATGTCATGAAAAAATGTGCACTTATAATTCATTGCTCCTGATATCTAATGTGCAATTGAATTGGGACAACCATCCATGATTTACTTGTTTGATGATATGTCCTCTATGATAGTAATCAACAACACACTGCCATAGGTGATGTATGGTTACTCAAGTATACCATGAGGTGATTAACTCAGTTCAATGCCTTGTCAAAACAAACTTGAAAACATGCTGAGCTCAACCCTCATGGGAGCCTCATTTTACCCCACATGTTGTAATTTGATAGATCAGATCAGAAACATAACTTCACCTGAATCTGCACATGAAGCAAATATGTTAAAAAACCAATGCATGCCTTAGATGTATATGATGACTTTATTGTTTTCCTAGACATCTAAGACTTGCAAACTTGTTCTAATGTATTTGGAGATCAACTTATACATTTATAGGTGCTTGTACATGTAATGTTAGAGACTTTACCATTTAGATGTAGGCACTAGGATAGCACAGGAGCTAAAGTGGACTCAAAGAAGCTCGGGAGAGGAGACAAAGCAAGGCAACTACATTGAACCAGTCATTCAGGCAATGACTGGTCTCTTTCCTTATATGTACATTCTATTTTTGTTTATCTATCAATGTATATGTTTTTCTTCCATTTAAATTGAACAAAATAGTCTTATGGCTTGTGTGAGATAAATTAATTCTATTATCAATAAATATTACTCTTTTTAGAAAAGACTTGTATAAATCTTTCCTATGTTACATGCATCTATATAAATGCAATGAAATTGCTAATGTAATCTTTTAACTTTTTCCTATGCACTTGAATGTAATGTAGGAGAGGTGAAGAAATGCACCTTTTTTTTCAGTTTTTAAACAAAGCTCTAATTGATTGAGGTATTAGCAAAAATCTGTAACAAGAGGATTATTAGCATTTAATTAAATAATATTGCATTATTTAATCAAAAGGGGAGAAAATGATGAATTGTGATGAATTAATCATATAACCTTAATTATTCAATTAATAGGAGAATCAGATGAATTTAACTAAATAATTGGACATTATTTAATTAAATAGAGGAATTAGGTGAGTGATACTAGAAATGGTGTTAGTAAGTGAAATCAAGATATGTGATATACTTAGGACATTTTTAGGTGTCTACATTTTGCCCCTCTTTGAAGCAAGGTACCTGTTGTGTTGCTTTAAAGAACTGATAGTTCTCAAATCAATTATTATTTTTTTCTTGATGCCCCATTTTGCCCTAGCAGATAAAGGAATGCTGGTATGCTGCCCCCTCAAGAGATCGAGCAATTTTTTTTTTTTTTGGGTCAATATCGTGGCATGGTGACAAGAGTGGTATTTGCTACATAGAGGATGAAAAATAAATCCTAGAAAGGCTCAAATGTTGTCCTGGGTGCATAAAAGGCTAGAAAAATGAGTTTTATGGTCAAAACCCTAGGTTTAGAAGGGTATATATGATCATTTGAATAAATTCCCCTCATTTGTACACATTGCTTTGAGAAAACTTGAGCTCTAGAGATATTCCCTTGGAGAGTTGCTATGAAGACCCTATGACGATGGAGTTTGTTATTTGCACCAGACACCGAGCTAATTGAGTTTGTGAGTTAGCATTCTCTTGGATCAGGTGGTTGGGTACATACTTTGAGAAACCTTCCTTGCAAGTTTTTCTAGATAGAAAAATGTAGCTTAGAAGTTAGGTGAACAAAAGCACCAAAATTTATTTCGATGCACCTTTGTCATCAATGCCACACTTTTATATAAAAGTGTAGATTCTTTGCAAAGGTGAAGATGTTTAAAACCCTGCTTGCACTATTGAACTTTCCCAACGCTATTGTTATGCACATTTGTTACAACCCCACACTTTTTTTTTTTCCTAATAATGTGTGTTTTTGCAATAAGCCTACAATTTTGTACCTTGACAGTTGGGTGTTTTTGTTATTTTTGACTTTTGAGTTAGGTTTTTTGCTAGATTTTTGAAACTTGATGTTGTGCATGTTGTGCGTGCAGGCTGAGCTAGATCTAATGACTTCCTGAGAGTGTAGATCGACTATTCTAGAGTAGATATCCAGTTTTGATCCTAACGAGATTACCTTCTTTCATGCTTTAGGACTGTTTCATGTATTGTATATGCTCGAGATTCATGCTCATTGTGCATTGATCACTGCCATTTTGGAGGGATGGAATTTAGAGACCTCTTCATTTCATTTCTTGACTAATGAGGCTACCATTACCTTAAAGGATGTATAAAACATCCTTAATGTGCCCATTCATGGTCCTCATGTTAAATATGATTTTGTTGGAGGTTATTAGGCCCTTTTATGAGTAATGAGGGTGCAAAAGATTACTTGGATTGAGGGTTAGGTCATATTTAAGCTTATATTGACACCATTGATGATGTTACCCTTGTCCTTTCTGTACTTATTATGGACCACTTGTTCCAGATATATGATCTCGTATGTTTAGTGTTGGATGGGGGAGTGTTCTTAAGAGGATGCTCGAGGATGGTATACACTTTGCATGGGGTTCATGTATTCTCACCCACCTGTACCATGACATGCACTAGGTGGTTTACAGGGGTGGTGCTGCTCTATCTATGGGATGCACTATGCTTTAGATTTGGGCATGGGAGCATATTGCCATGCTATGACCTATTTGTATCTTACGTCGAGCTCACAAACAACCCTTTGTCTTCTAGTATGAGGGTATGTCGACTCACCACTACATGGGGGAGTTGTCCTTTTAGAGGATGATTTTAGATGACCTTTCATAGTTTACATAGAGGCTATGGCTGGGAGTTGAGGCCTAGGATGATGATGACAAGTATCTTCCTTATTATCATTAGATCGTCAAACCAAAAGGCTCATTGCTCAGACTATTTCCATCATTGAACAATACCTTCTCGATCATGTTATGAGACAATTCAAGGAGACACAAACTATTCCACCAATTAACTACATGGTTGCATTCACTCGTACCCACTAAGAGCGAAGAGAGTGGGGTGATATGCCAAACATTCAGACAACCACTGCAGACTTTGATCAACTTGTTCGTTTTCCATGGGTATACATAAGAGGCCCAATTGACATTGGAATTACCACCAATTATGATGCATGGTTTGTAGCTAGGAGGCCATTCTATTTTATAGATCCAATAGGTGTGCCCCAAAGATAAAGGGGTGAGTCTAATCCATTGAGATGCTAGATACTTGGAGTAGGTGCATAGGGACCAAAAGCTGAAAGAGGACATGTACATGGGCATGGATCTCCACATAGGGCTCTAGAGGTACCACCACCAGTGCATGATCATGAGCATGATCATGATGATCATGAGCATGATCAACAATAGGATTAGCAGGTGGCACAACATGTGCTAGGATAGGTGGATCAGTAGCTTTAGGCTATACTTTAGGAGAGGGATTATGCTTGGAGAGAGTGAGACCAAAGGATAGTAGAGTGGGATCAGGCCTTCTAGGAGTAGGATCAACTCCAAGGGAAATTATATTAGAGGACATAGGAGTGGGATACATAGATAGAATGACGTCAACAAATAGAGATTTAGTTACCTCAAGATAATACATGTTGACAATAGTTGAAGGCTGTCTTAGGTGTAGGGAGAGACTATTCTGCTTACATGATATACTCAAGATTTGAGAGAGGTTCAAGATGAGCTCTCCTACTACAAGACTATATATCTCATATAGTTTCCTACTCATAGGAGGCAACCAAACTACTCACACAAGAGTGCCATGGGACCTAGTAGGTCAGATGGTGGGTCTATAAGCCAATCAGGTAGACCAAGGCCATCACAAGATCCAAGGCATTCAGGTGGACATCAGTGACCACCAAGAGGATCACCATCACACCAGCCCTCTGTTGGTAGAGAGGACCAGGGGAGCAGGGGATAGCTTGCAAAGCTATTTTTACATTCAAATTTTGATATAGAAAAACTTTATGTATATTCATTCATCAACTTTTTGATAGCCTCACGTATATTTTTAAGATATATCACACACTTGACATGTATCATGACATTTTTTTTTTGATATAATATAAGAGGAGCAATTTTTGATGCAATCATTACATTGTATTATGTATGCTTTGATCTTTTATTATGTTATGATGTATGGATATGACTATGATTATGGATGCATTATGTATGTATGGATGCATATGTTTCATGATATGATTGATCCTAATGATTTATGGATGCAGGATGTATGGTATGGATATGATATGGATGATATTTTTTTATAATTTTCTATATGATATATTTGATGTTTATGCAAGATGTATGCTTATGTGATGTCTGCTGAAAATTTGTGGATACAGAATGGATGCAAATTATTTTTATTATGTCGTGATACACTAGTAGAAATTTTAGTAAGAATGGAAGAATGGGATAGAATAAAATGATAGAACATATTAGCATTATTATTGAGATTGATCACTATACCAACAAACCTATATTATTTGAGATTTTATTGGATATGCAATGACATGATGATTTTGATTTTGATCTTGGATTAGGTTGAATTTCATCATAGAAATCCTTATTTTTGATATAGAAAATAGACATGATGCACCAAGGTATGAAGAACTAGGGTGGATTTGTATCTAATACATGGAATTTGAATTTGCAAATAGATAGGAGTGCCCTTGTTCATACCTGACATATGAAAACCTTGTTTGACCATGTGAGAAAATGAAGCCATCAAAGTAATGAGACTAATACACAAAAGGTATGAAGAAATTGATATGTCCTAGCCATTTGTTTTACTTGAGACCTTTTCTGCACATGTAAGGTATGTATTTGTTGAGGTCATGTTACAATAACATCCAACAAGCATAACATACAAAAGCAATGATCAATGCCACATTCATTTCTCTCTAAATCAATTTTTAGATATTCTCGAGAGATCATCATAATGGAAAAATAAGATAAATCAAAAGAAAAGATCAAATTGACAAAAATGTCAATGTTATCATATCTCTTGCTAGAGGGTGTTGTTTTAGATGATATCCAAAATGATGTCTATTGTAGGAAAGATCTATTCATAAGACATGCATTAGATGAGGATTGGATATAGTGGTATGATAGGCTATTAATATGATGTTTAACTGACATGTTTGATAATGATCAAGATTTTGATTTTGTATTGAAGTTTGCTTTTTGGATAAGTGTCACACTTGTTTCTATTTGTTTTTCCAAAGATGAAGGTTTTGATGTTTTATTATGTTTGGAAGTTTATTACAAGTGAAAGTGAGATGGGATGGGTGATTTTTTATGTTTAGAATATTTCAATGTTTTTGATGTTTTGAATTTTTTTGAGGTTGTTTTTGGTGTTCTGATTTTTTGACTGTTTTGAATTTTTCAAATATTATGAGGTTGTTTCAGGTTTTGCATGATGTTTTCCAAATGTTTTGGTTTTTTTTTTTCTAAATGTTTCGAGTTTTCCAAGGGTTAGACCAAGAGAATAAGACCCAAGGGGGAAAGACCTATGCCATGAGGGATCATCGGAGATGGCCTTGCCTACATAACTATGCAGAGGCTTCATAGTTTGATTATTAGACTGGGATATTAGCACATGATGGCTAATAGTGTTTTTGATTTTGATGTTTTTGACCTTTTTTATGGATTTTTGAACGTATTTGGATGTTTTTAGGTTTTTCAAATGATTTGGATGTTTTTGAATTTTGACATGTTTTGGATGTGTTTTTAGATTTTGAGAATGTTATGGATGTTTTGAGATTTTCTCAATGATACCTAGATCACAATGTCAATATAATGTTGTGAGATGTAGGACATGGAGCAAGATGCATGTACCTACCCCCAGTGTCTAGCGATGTTTGAAATTCTATGAACAAATGCATAGATAAGGATGATGGATGGATAAGCATGTGAAGGATACAAAAGATATATCTTGTGATAGGATCATTAGGATAATTCTAGATATAGGCTATGGGAATCCATGGGATAAAATGGGAACAATGGTAAAGAACATGTCAAGATTTTGTCATAAGCAAAGTTGAAGTGTACATTGAACCTTCATCAAGATCAAGATAATTTTGAGATCTAGATGAAGATGGATTGGATGGATGGTGAATTTATTATGAAGAGGATGAGATGCTTCCACCTAAAATCAAACACATAGATTCTCAATTTCCTATTTTCTAGGTTTTGATCATGTTACTTTCCCAAAGCACCACCGAAGTGGTTTTCACTAGAGAACAATTTTCTTGACTATTTTCTTTATTTTTTTTAAATTTGTTTATGTATTTTAGGATTTTTGAGGTTTATGTTGGACCACGTGGTGGCATTGATGTAGATGTTGTTTCCATAATGTGCCAATATATCCTACCTGGAGGAGTTTCTTTTCCAAGATACATGCGCTTGAATGTAACCCTTGGATGTTCTTGTCTTCCTTGTTGATACTGGAGTTAATCTCACCCAGATGTACACATCATGATAGATTTCCCTTAGAGTCCTTATGATAAAGTGTTGCGGCCAAGTCACAGTCAATATAAGATTTGCATATCATGGATGTTGAAGTGATGGTGGAATGCAATGAGGAATATGAGATGTAGATGGATTGGTTGATAGTTTGGAATCTTTGACTCTCCAAACTTGGGAAGATGAGAAATGAAATGTGGATATGGAGTTTCAAGTGGAATTAGGACCAACTTCTTGATATACATTGTAAGTCATGTTGGAAGCTTTCTTTTACATCGATGGGCATCTTTGATAGATGACATTCCCTTTTTTAATTTTTCCCCATTGTTTCTTTGACTAATGGAGTTTGATAGGGATGATTTTCTTTGTTTTGCTTTGGAATCCATTTAAATTGTATTTGTCCATTTTAATTTATTGATTCCTTTGCTTTGATAACTTGCTCTTTTCTTTGATATAGATCTTTCTCTTTGTGTTGGTCCCAATTAGTGAGTGGAAAGGTGTGAGGATGATGATTCATGATATGGTTGGTTGTAGTGTTTGTAGTGATTTTATCATAAGGACTCTTTGTGCTCCCCATGTTAATGTTTGCATTAGATAATTTTTTCCCAATATTATGGAGGTATTGCTGACATGATCGGACTCTTTGATTGCTGAATAGTCAATACCCTATTGCTCATGCTTGTTGACAATTTGCATTGATTCAAAGATACCATGTTTATGTAGGCCTATCCTTTTCCCTCATAATTCATCCACTGATAAAATACTATTGAATATGATTTGTCTTGGAAATATGATGATACTTCTTGTATGCTCTATTGGGAATCCTCAAAAATAGTAATAGATATAGACTTTGATTATTTTTTAACAAATGCTTGTGATTCACAGTCAATGCAGGAGTCTTATTCATGATTTGAGCTTTGAAGGTAACCATGAGAATCCATCATTTATTGATCATTTGTAAGGATTTAAAGAGTAGGAGACTCTTATTTTGGATGAATACCATCTACATTTCCATTAGAATAAAGCATCTTTTGGGTAAGCATTGGGGTGTTTGGTGTAGGAACAAGATCGTCATTTTTGAAATCTTGGATGTATTGGAAGATATTCATTAAGTCATGATAGTATTTTAGGGAAGTGAGCTCTTCATCTTGGCTTATGTCAGATAAACTATCACTAAAATATTGGAAAATACTATGTAGATCATGATAATTCTTTGAAGATATGAGATCTTGATCTTGACTTGATTCAAAGCAGCTTTCATTATACTTAGGATTATATTCTTGACATGAACCTTTGGTGGATGTTATAGTATGGGTGAAAGCATCTTCACTAACCTTAATAGGTTCGGATGAGGTGATGGTTGCTTCTTTTCACTTTGGAACCTCTTTGATGTGTCCAATCATGAAGTCACATGAGGGAGTTATGTTGTAATCTTAGACATATTTAATGCCATTTTAATATGAAACATTACTAGACATTGTTGATTGATCTTGATTATGTACTAGGAATGTGTCTTGATACATGTCCAATTCTTTATCTTGTGAAAAATGAGTAGTATGGATATGTCCAACTAAATTATCATAGGTATGATTTACATTGGTATAGATCGATGTTTTTTCTGAAATATTTTTTATTCCTATGATCGAGCATTGGATCTTTGTAGATTCCTAAATCTTCATTCCCTAATTTTTGATCGACATTGACTTCTCCTTGATTAATAAGGTCTTGGATGAGATGTTTGAGTTTGATAAAAGTTTGTGTTTTATGACCTTTTGTGCGATGGTATTGGAAAAAATCCTTGTCCTTGTACCATGATGGTTTTACTTCAGGTTCAGGATAATTGTAGTAATCAGGAAGTTCAATGTGTTTTGATTCGATTAATTTCTTTAGCATCATTTCAATAGGTTCCCATAAGGGAGTGAATTTTCATCAAGGAGCATTATTTTTTGTTATCAGTGGTCCTCATGGAGGATTGGAATTTTGGACATTTTTTTGTGTGTTTTGCTGTGTGTATGAATTTGATGGTGCCTTGATAACAACCTTTGCATCCAACACACTGTCATTAGTAACGTTATTATTTTTTGCCCAAAATCAAGTTTTGTCACTAGAGCTAGATGGTTGGTTATAGGTTTTCATGGATCCCTTAGAAATGAGGGCCCTCTCAATGTTAAGCCCTTTGGATACGATTTCTTCAAATGTCGTTACACATTGCATTCTTAGTTTAAAGGCTAAGTCTATGTATAAGTTTCTTGCAATGATTTTTACTTGTTTCTCAGGTATGGGCCATTTACATTTGCTTGCCTTGTGTCTCCATATTTGTAAGAAGGATGCAAAGGCTTCTCCCTTATTTTTTTTAAGAGTGTAAAGTTCCTCCAAGGTTACTTCTACATCAATGTTGTAGGAAAAGTGAGCTATAAATTGATCTATTATCTCTTGGAAAGTTTTGATTCCTTGGGGTGTGTGAAAACCACTCTATGGATTTCCCTCCCAAAATTCTTGGGAAGAGATGCATTAGGTATGAATCCTTGTATGAAACTTCCATTCATATGACATAGAACTCTAATATGTTCCTCCAGATTTCAATTTCCTTTGTATTTGTCAAATTTTGGTATTTTGAAATTTGAAGGAAATGGTATCATTGCGATGTTTCACTTGAATGGGTATGGTTATAAATCTTGAACTGCATAGGACTTCTTTGTTTTCCCCATTTAAATTCTTTAAATATTTTGATTTGACATTTGAATTTGTGATGACAGGTCCATGGGTGAAACTTTTGGATTATACGTGTTATAAAATTTTTGATCTTGGTATGGAGGAACATTCATGTCATATGAATCCGTTTGAAATTGATGATTGGCTTGAGGGAAAGGATTGTTTTGGTATTGTGGAATTCTTTGAGGCGAAGGACCGTTTTGATATTGAGAATTTAATTGATCTGTGAAACCAATTTGATATAGATAATTTATTGAGGTAAAGGATCATTTTTGATATTGTTGATTTCCTTGAGGTGAAGGATCATTTTGAAATTAAGGATTTCCTTGAGGTGAAGGACCGTTTTGAAATTGAGGATTTCCTTGAGGTGAAGGACCATTTTGAAATTGAGGATTTTATTGAGGTGAAGGACTGCTTTGAAATTGAGGATTTCCTTGATGTGAAGGACCATTTTGAAATTGAGGATCTCCTTGAGGTGAAGGACTGTTTTGAAATTGGGGTTTTCTTTGAGGTGAAGGACCATTTTGAAATTGAAGATTTCCTTAAGGTTGAGGAGATGCATTGTAAGATCCATATTGATGTTGAGGGATAAATTTTTGTTGTGATGGATTTAGTTGTTGATAATTGATGTTTGATGATTGTTAAAGATTATGTTGTGACACCAATTATTGTTGATAAAAAAGTTGTTGATGTAATTTTTGTAAGGTGGCGTATTGTTTGTGTTGAAAATTTTATTGATTTTCTAGGATGGTGTTGTGAGAGTGTGATTGATGTTGATGTGATGGGATGATGTTTTTACCTTGATGTTTATAAATTTACTTGTTGTTGTGAAACTTGATGTTGTTGAGGACCTTGACGTTGTTGAGAAACTTGAGGTTGTTGTGACATTTGATGTTTATTAGGACCTTGAGGTTGTGAAATTTGATGTTGTTGGTGATTTGTTTGATTTTGAGTGTTTTCACTTTGATGACCTTGAGGTTGTTGAGTACTAGGGACATTTTTGTGTATGTTTTGAACCTTGAATGTAGGTGGAATATTGGTGTTTTGAATACCATATTTTTTGTACTTCCCTAGATTTTGAGCATTGTACAAGGGATTGATGTATTGATTTGTGAAATTTATTTTATCTATTCCTTGAGAAGTGACCATGGACTATCCTAGTAAATTTAAAAATAGTTTAAGTACTTGTTCCATAATGTGATGCATTAAGGGGTGACTCCCTTGTGAGCAACTTTTTGTTCCAACATTTGATGTTTTTAGTTGTTCTCTAAGTTGATTTATGTCAAAATTGGTTGGAAGTTTGGCACCTTGTTGTGCGAGTTTAAGCATGCACTGATTTGGATCTTGACTTATCACTACCTCTAACTCTTTAATAAAATCTTGGCCTTATTGCATTTATAAGATTTCCTTAGGAGTGAAGTAATGAGTTTTATCGGTAATGTCCTTAACGTGAACTTTTTCAACTTGGGATGGTTGAGTTGACGTTTTACTTTTTTTCGATGGAGGAAGTTCTTACTCTTGAGATTTTTTTTGTGGCATCCCAAAAGGTTGATCACTAAAACTTGTAGAAATGGGAACATTTGATCCATTTGGATTAGACTCCATGTTATTTTTTTTTTGAGACCTAGTTGTAACCATACAAGTTGTATTTACCCTAGGAAATGATGTTTTACATAAATTATTTCAAATGTTTCTCCAAGTTGGGATAAAAGTGACACCTTAGTCAATTTTGGACTGATTGTCTTGAATGGAACTTGGTTGGATGAAATGATATGGAACCTTCAATGTAGACAAGGTTTGGACTAGATCTTTTGTTTCTAAGATTTTTTTGATGTTGATGATAATGAGTTTGCAAAATTCAAGAGTAGACTCATGCCTCCAAAGTATGCTACCTCACAATGTTTTGATAATAATTTGACCTAATAATTATAAAATAGATTGTTTTCCAAGTACTATGACAAACTAAGAAGTGACGTGAAGATCTAAATCCAAATAAATAATTCCTAAATCAAGTTGTTTTGAGTGAATTAGATTTGATGGTTTATTGTTTTCTTTGAAAAGTTTATCCTCCTAAAGATTAATGATATTTTGATGATTCCAATATGAAGTTAAAAGTCACAATTTTGGTTCTATTTTGAATAACTCAGATCATCACCAATTTGTTTTTCAATAAAACTAGGTATGTTGAAAGTCTGTTTGATCATAAATCAAAATTTAAAAATTTTGAACTTGCTATATTTTTCAAATACATAAAAGCACGTCACTGTTTAGACAAAAGTGTATCACTATTTACTACAAGAGCACAAAGATGTTTTTAAAGGTGTGGAGATGTCTACAAAGGTGCGTTGATTCCCATAGAAGCACCACACTATAAAAAACAAAAGCATTGAATTACAGTTACCTGTGTTGACTCTAGAACAAAAGCATGGCAATGTAGATAGAGACACAAATATTTTGGAAAGGTGTTATTTTGATAAAAATAGAAGCATTGAGATGCATACAAAAGCATGACACTGTCCAAACACAAGTACTATAACTTTTTCAAAGGTAATTTTTTTACAAATTTGTCAGCATGTTTGATGTTTGTTTTGTGTTTGATTATTTTTACAAATGATAAAAACATAATAAATAATGTATTCATATAACTCAATTGGTATTATATGATTTGCATGTGTTATTCTTCCACAAGTCGATAATAATGAGTTTCACAAGGTCTCCATAAGAAAACACACCATGAAGCACAACCTATTTAATAGTTAGATCGGATTTATCTACAAAAATTAGGCCCACTGATAAAATAAACTTTATAGAATGGAAAACTAGATTATGCAAAGGTAATGTACCACCTTGAAACCTCTTACCTTGAAAGGAAAAGTTCCTTGCAAGGGTTTTTTTTGCCTCAACTATGATTAGTACATAGTGAGTAACTTCATGCATTGATCCTGTCACATTGCACCACTAAGAGAGACGTTTGATAGGTCTTAGGCTTCTAATATAATTGGTTCATAGTGGGTGGAACTCTGTGAACACCTACAACTACATAGACATATTCTCATGTCTAGAATCACATGGGACCACTAGCAAAAGTCTAGTCAACTACATGCATGGATCAAACTACAACTTTCGCTCTCATCCAATTTCTATAACATGTCAAAAATGTCAATTGAGGTTAAACCCTAAGGTTATGAAATCCTTAGCTAGGCCTCCTAACAATAAGGGAAGGATTCATGTTGCTATGTTTTCATCACCCAAGATCACACGTAGTGCAAGGGGAGAGGATAGATAGATACCTCCTTTGACCAAAGTGAACTAAAATTAGAAGTATTTCTCTTCACCCTTGAGTTCACAAAAGGAACGAAGGGAGAGGATACATACTTCAACCTACCAATCATGGAAGACATGACAAATTTTTTATTTTAATTGCACCAAGTATTGAAATGTGTGGTTCAATTTTTAGAGCACCAATTAAAATATGCAAGTTATTTTGTTCAATTTTAAGCACCAAAGGACAATGAAGAAGACATTTGTATAATTTTAAACACCAAAGTAAATGTGAATATTGTTGTTTCATTTTAAAAACCAAATTAAAAGTGAATTCATTTTAATACACCAAAATTGAAAAATGAGTCCTAGATTATAGCTCTTCAAAGCCAACGTTAATAAACACATTTTTCCACATGCCACATGCTATAATAGTTAGATCTATCCAAAAAAAATAGGAAACAACAAATGATTAGAGTTAGATCAAATCTAAAATGTCAATGAAATAAATCAGATAAAAGTGTGGGACTATTCTAATAGAAGCACGACAATTCTGACGTAAGCATGACATTGTCAGAGGAAAAAGGTGCGACCCTTTAACAAAGGCATGGCCATTTGATAAAAGTGTGGGATTTTTCATAGAGATAGATGCATGGAGATTTGAATAGAGGCATAGATCTTAAACATAAGTGTGGATCTTTACACTTGCAAATACACATACCTTTAACAAAGGCGCAAAATCATCAAAACAAAAGCATTGTGCTATTCCTACAACCTATAAAGTTGAAAAACTTCACAAAATAATGATTAGACAAGGACATGGGTCCAACCAAGTGTGCCAAATTGTAAGTATATGAATTCAATTGATCAAATAACATAAAATATAACAATTAAACTAAGAAAATGATCAATTAAAGGTAATACTCCAATGAAATCTGATTAACAACACTAAGAAGATTCAATTGAAAAGAATTAAACATAATTCAAAGGAATTGAATCTAAACTAGTGTACAAACCTCCCCATTCCATTGTGGATTTGAAGAAAATTTAGTGATATGGGATGTGGATTGCTCAAATTTTCCCAATCCATGTTGTTTGCAAAATCTTGATGATGATTGATAAGATTGATTCATACAAAAGGTTCTCAAATTTCTCAAGGATGAGCAATCAATTTGAGAAAGTAACTTTACATAAGAATGTGTGTTGAATCGATATAAAATTTTCTTGGTATTTATAGATTCTTGAGATATTGATCAATGGTCATGATTCAAAATACTAATCAATGGATGGAATTGAATTGAGGATGAAGACATGGATCAAGAATAGATCAAGTGGTTGATAATCCATGTGAGACTCAATAATATCCCTTAATTTTAGGAAATATGTTGGATATATTTTGAGTTGGAGGGAAGAATTCAAATTGGAAAAAGGAATATTCCATGTGGAATATTCTTTATGCAAGTTGGAGGATTGAAGGAAAATTAGCTAATAAAACTATTCATGAAAATCATTTAATTGTGCAAGTTGGAAGAATTGATATATTTAATTAAACAATTGAGAATTATTTAATCAAAAAATATTATTAACATTTAATTAAATAATATTGTATTATTTAATCAAAAGGGGAAAAATGATTAATTATGATGAATTAATCAAATAACCTTAATTATTCGATTAATAGGTGAATCAGATGAATTTAACTAAATAATTGGACATTATTTAATTAAATAGATGAATTAGGTGAATTATGCTAGAAATGGTGTTAGTAAGTGAAATCAAGATGTGTGATATACTTAAGACATTTTTAGGTGTCTACATACCAAGGTGTATGTAAAGATACGAAAAATAAGTGCTCATCTAGAAATAAATCATCTACACTATCCTCTTTTGACTTTGTTGTCATTCAAGAGAGAAATTTTGCTACCACATTTTCTTTCCTAGTTTGTCTACTATGGTAATATGAAACTCCTGAAGTAACAACAACCATCTCACAAGTTTTCCCCCAACTATTGGTTTGTTCATCAAGTACCTGATTGTTGTATGGTTTGTGTGGATGAATACAAAATACCATGTGATTTAGTGTCTGAATTTGTTGATTGCATGGACTGCTGCTAATATCTCATTTTCAATAACTGTGTAGTTGAGTTTTTCCCCTTGAAGGTTATTATTGATATAATATATGGCATACTCTAGATTCTCTTCCTTCTATCTTAACACAACTCTGTAAAATCAGAAGCATCAGTATGGATATGAAAAGGAAATTTCCAATTTGGTCCTCTTAATATTAGAGTCTTTGTAAGTGTTTTCTTAAGATCTTCAAAGGCATGTTGACAAGTAGGTGTCCAATCAAACTCTACATCTTTAGACAATAAGAAAAATAATGGTGTTATAATCTTACTGAAATCTTGTATAAATATCATGTAGTAGCAAACATTCCCAAGGAAGCTTTTGACATCCTTTTATTTTTGAGGTACATGTAGTATTGATATTACCTCTATTTTATTTAGGCCTACTTGAATTCCCTTATTGGACACCAAGTGTCCCAAGACTACTCCCTCAGTCATCATCATGAAGCATTTCTCATGACTTAGGGATAGATGGTGATATTGACATGTCTGTAGTACCTTCTCCAAATTAGCAAGTTATTCTTCATAATAATTCCCATAAGTTGCAAAATCATACATGTAAACTTCCATGGAATCATGAGAAAAATCCAAGAATATGCTATGTACTGCCCTTTGGAAGGTGTCAAGTGCATTGCATAGCCCAAATGACAAGACAAGGTAAGTATATGTACCCCAAGGGCATGTAAAGGTTGTATTGTCTTGGTCTTTTGGGGCTATCTTAATCTGATTGTATCCATTGAACCCATCCAAGAAGTAAAAGTATTATTTTCCTACTAATGATTCTAGTACTTCATCAATTAATGGAAGGGGAAAGTGGTATTTTCTAGTTGTTGCATTTAACTCGCGGTAATCAACACACACTCTCCATTTTCCTCCTTTCTTAGGCATAATTACTAGTGGAGACACCCACTGACTATTAGATATTGGATAGATGAATCTTGCATCTAAAAAATTTTATAATTCTGTCTTGACTATGTCATGAAATACTGGGTTCATTCTCCTTTGAGGTTTCCTAAACGGTTTGTAGCCATCATTGATGTAAATTCAGTGCATGCATAGGTTTGGGTCTATTCCTTTCATATCATGGTAATCCCATGAAAATGTAGTTGCATGTTCTTGCAACACATTCAGTAGTGAAGACTGTTGTGTAGCAATCAATTGACTGTTTACATTTAATGTCTTCCCTAGTGTAATCTCCGTAGTCAAGGTTGATGCTTTAACATATGCAATGTCAAGACCCACTATATTGGGACTATAAATATGTGGAAATAAGGTATGAAAAATTTGAGAAATCAACTCAGATGTATTGGTAGGGATTATTTTTTGTAGAGGGTCTTACAAGCATGTTAAACAGTCATATTGTTGTGGGTCCCTACCAAAATTATTTTGCATGATGTTTACGAGTAGTTTATCTTCATCTTGGATTTCTAACATACTACTCCGTTTAATTGTCATTAATGTTTCTAATGAGTATTAATCATCCCAATCTAGGGCAGGCCATACAGTTTGCTCCAAGTATGCATGTGGCTAGGCAGGTGGATAAAGGACTATTTCTTGGTTATATATCTATCAGAAATAATCATGTTACGAGACCTGCAACCTATGAAGACATCTTTAGTAGCCAACCAAGGTCTCCCTAAGATGATGGGATATCCTACAAGAGTATCTTTAAGATGTAACACCATAAAGTTTGCAAGGTATTCCCATGAGTCTAATGTTACAACCAAGTCTTCTATGATTCCCTTAGGTTTTACTATAGACTTATCTACTAATTATAACATTGTAGGTGTAGGTTTGAGCTCCATTAGTTGTAATAGCTTCATGGTTTCCTTGTCATTAAATTAATGGATAATCCAAGGTAAATTAAGGTATTCTTGATGAGAGTGAAATTTATTTTTGACATCCATAACAGGG
The DNA here is from genome assembly GCA_007115665.2 of Sequoiadendron giganteum. NCBI lineage: Eukaryota > Viridiplantae > Streptophyta > Pinopsida > Cupressales > Cupressaceae > Sequoiadendron > Sequoiadendron giganteum. The sequence goes on from CM021104.1 coordinate 433,492,042, forward strand.
CTCCCAAGGTTTACATACTTGGAGACAACCATGTTTCATAACATAATATCTGCAAATTATCCTAAAAGATGCACAATCTGAGGGTCCTTACATTTCCTTCCTGGCTTTTTGAGACATAAATCTCTCACTATTTTGGTATAAATTGGCACTTCCTTAATTTCTTGAATCAGGAGTATCTTAATGCAAAAATCTTTAAGATATCCCAATAGATCAGATTGAACTTGTGAATGATGTTTTTGTATAATTAATCTCTTAGGGAATGGAGGTTCTAAAATTATGTTTTTTGAGTTGACCTTATTTTATTTAGGTTCCCTAGGTTGTTTGTCCATAGTTTTTGTTGGTATTTCCTCATCAGTCAACTCTGTGATGTGATAAGATGAAGGCCCAACAAGCATTTTCCTTGATTTGAGGTGGGAATCACTCACCTCAACCCCATAAGTAGGGTATTGTATGGTGTAGTTAGTATAAGCCTATCGTAAAAACTTATTATTTGGGCTAGGTGTAGGTTGTGAAGGAAATTGAGGTGCTCTTGGTGGCGTTGGTGCAACCATTGCTAGATTTGGCATTATGGTTGGCTGTTGTGGTTGCTGGTAATTTAGATTTAGATTTTTCCACTATTGACCTCTTTGCCACTATGATTCCCATTGGTTTTATTGGGGTGGCCATTGGGAATTATAATTTGGTCCTTGGTAATTCTATGTCATCCATATGCCCTATTGTTGTTGATTCCGATTGGAGGCTTGGGGCATTGGCCATTGTGAGTTTTGCACACTGGTCCAAGAATGAGGGTTCCAATTTGGGAAGTTTGCATTATTACCTAGAAATTATATAAAATAGTTCAAGGGATCTCGAGGCATACCTTGTCTTGGCTTCCATGTTTTGCATTAATTTATGTAAAATATTTTAACTTCCTCATTTTCCAGGGCATGAGATTTTGGCTTCCCTTTCTTGTCTTCAAAACTACTGGTCAACTTCTTGCACTTGAAATTAATCTTCTAGTGACAACGTGGGTAGAATCTATGAAGGTTTCCTTTGGTTCATCTTGCTTCTTATTTATATGGAGAGTATCCATTTGGGTAGTCAAATGGCTAATGATGTTCTCCTTCATGTTTGATAGAATATTTCTCAGCTTTACCCTTGAGCCTCTAGTGGATGATTTGTTGAGAGAAGAGGTCTTGTCTCCCCTGGTCTTCTTGATGAAATATCTAGAATAGTTTCTACACACTTTAAAAATATCATCAAAGGGTAATTGTGAGTTGTCCCCTACCCCAATGAGGTTGAGGGAATCCATATAGTCTTCATAAACTCCCCTTAAAAATACTAGTTTCAAGATTCATCAGAAAGTCTATTTTGATGGGATTTCTTGAGGCAAAACTGGAACCTCTCAACATAGCCTTCCAATGACTCATCTTCTTTTTGTGACATCCTAAATATTTCATCCCTCTTTCTATCCATGCTTCTGCAATAATCTTGGTATTTATTTAGGAATTTTGTCTTCATCGTATTCCAAATGGGAATAGCATTTATTCCCAACCCCATGAACCATCATAGAGAAACATCTTTCAAAGTAGCTAGAAATAATTTAAGTCAATGAGTATCCATGGTGTAGTCATAGCTTTGACATAGCACATCAAACTAAAAAAGAAAGGTATCTATATCCTCTATGACCGGTCCATAGAAGATAGGGAGTATTGAAGGAGGTATTTTCTTCAAAACAACTACCCTTTCCTGGTTGGTTGTAAGGAATTCAAACGTTACATGCTCTGGTGGATCTTCTATTGCTAAATAATCCATGGTGCTTATATGTATGCAAGAAGTCTCCTTTGTGGTTGGTGTATCTACTGGTGTAAGGGATGATTATTCTTTTGAGCTTCCCTTGTTCTACTCACTTTGTTCACCAGTATCTTCTAATGCTTTGTATACTAAGGGGTGAAATCTTCCTAGAGAATCTCACTACCTCCGCATCTAATGGTTGTGACTCTTTAGATAAAATTATTAAACATTGTTAGTAAATTGTGTTGTTGTTGATGGCTAAAATACCCATTTACCCTAATTTTAAAACATAATTGCTAAACTACAAAATCTTGAAAGGAATTAATAACATATAGGAGAATCCTAAACTTAGCAACATCCCCAAAAATTACACCAAAAATTTAGAGCCTCTCCAATGTCTTATTAACTTGGTGCTACTAGGTATACACATAGCTTAGAGGACTTCATAATCTTTTATGAAACAATTCATCTTTCACAAGAGGCTACACTTAATTATCAACCAAGGACTCATAAAATTTAGATAGTGTTGGCATAACATATGCATTCATAGATCCTAGACACATCCTACATCAATGGAGTATATGCAATTACAAATGTACAAAAGATTGTAAAAGTTGGAAAGTGAAATAAATTTCTAATTCAAAAGATATGGGAAATGAATATAAATTGTTACCTTATGCTATAGGTACCTAATGCTTAAGATTGTAACTATCAACTATTAGAAATTGCACTGTTTTAACCTAGCTAATTCCTCTGGAGTATGAAACCAACATGAAGCTACAAAATTCAATTCAAAAATCTAGAATGGCGTACATGAATTACAACACATGCGTATAATTGGAAACTACTAACTAAATTCAACAGTGCATTATTTAATCTAACAATAGAAAGTGAAGTGGATTAGCAGTACCTCAAGTGGCCTTTGCTTGAGTTATTGCTTTTACAAAAGTTTTCAAACACTCACCTACTTACTCAGTAAATCACAATATCAAACTAATTCCATTTATTACATTCTAACACTGAATTATTACATACATTCCAATAAGAATCTATTAAATATCTCTTATTCAGTAACACATATTCTATTACTACAACTATTGAGTAATAGATAAACAACTAACTAGCAACACTCAACTTATCAACTTGATTTTCTCCTTGACAATAGATCCCACTATATAGGATCTATGAGGAGTTTTATTCTTCTCAAACTGAAAACAAAATCATAAATTAACTGTCCAATCTCCCTCAAAGATTAGAAGAGGACTTAGTCTAAAACAAAAAAAAGAAGCTATAAAGTAGGAGTAGAGAAACCAATTTAGAATTCTACATCCAATGGTTTAATTTCTATGATATAGATGTGTTCTTAAGAATAGTCATGTCATGAATCAATCATGCTAAGAGTAGATTCCTTCTCTTGGATATCTTATTCAATGAGAAAGAGTGTTAAGTGGTGACTCATGATTGATCAATAAATGATCACCTTCGTTCCTTTCTAATTGTGTCACACCTTGGTCACTTTACTTCTTCGTAACCGTTCGTAGTCCTTATACTGCAGGCTGGGAAACCCATTATTGTGAGTTAATAATCCTTCTTATTGCAAGGCATTAGTCTCATTCCTAAGGCATCTGCATTATTAACAATCATAAATTAAACATAAAAGCATACTAAATTCCATACACATTCATGCATTCATACAAGCATATATCCAATTTTCCTGATTTCACCATCTCGCCTTCCTCAACTTCCTAGAGATGCTAGGGTCCATAGTACAGTACACCATCTTGAGAGATGAACTCATTGCACTCTTCCAATTTTTCTATTTTCACAACAAAAACCTATCACCCCTTCTTCTTAGCTCTATGCATTTATATGGTATATATTTTTTGCAGCTTAACTTCCCTAAGTGTTCCTTGCAAGAATACCCAATTCCTAAGGTCATCTAAACATTATACAATCTTAGCATGACAAGAAAACTTGGCTCTATGCTTCCACAACCAGTTCATTCCTAATATGGCAGTTCATTCCTAATATGACATCATATGAACCTAGGGGGCTACATACAAATTTACTTCCATAGAGAAACTCAAAAGTCCAACCCTTGTTTCAAATAAACATTGCTCTACCTTAGCTCTTGTCTAGTTTGCATACTCAACAATCCAAGACTTTTTCGTATAGCTAGATTTTCTAGAAATCTTACTAGCTACACTAGGAGAAACAAAATTTTCTATAGCACCAGTATCAATTAGTATTGAAATGAGTGTACCAAAAAAAGTACTTGTAATTTCCATAGGAGTAATTTGATACTTCACCTGTCGATTGTCTATTGCTACATGAATTTTCTATTGGAACACCCCTCGTTGAGGAGGTAGTGGATTTCCATGTGATTGTATCCCTGGTGGCTTGTTGGGACACTAACTTGCATAGTGATCTCCTCCACATGTGAAACATCCTATTAATGACCCCTACCTTGGTGTTGGCTTCCCAGAATCGCCTTCATTCTTGCTAGGGTTATCGTTAGTATTATTTCCCCTATGGCCTCTTCTAGATTTATTCTGGTTATTGTAGAATCCCTTATCTCCTTTCTTTTGATAGTCTTGCCCATCACCTAACTTTTAGATGTTTTATTGGCCTGAGACCATTTTTTTTTTGTTTCCTTTCATGGAAATCATAGATAGACTTAAGCTTTTGTACTTTTTTGATAGCTTTCTCATACACTAAGTCCATAGTAGCAGGACCATGTATGTCTACTTCTCCTTTGATTGGGGCATTAAGGTCCATTATGAACTTTCTAATTCAAAATCGTTTGTCCTTTTGATACATAGGGATGTACCTAAGAAGATGAGTGAATTTCTCCCAATACTCATTTTTTGAGGATTCTCCTTTCCTTAAATTTTGAAATTCCATTAGCTTTTGATCAAAGTAAAGCTGAGGAAGCCACCGCTTTCAAAAAAATTCCATAAATTTATCCCATGACTTAAGGAACTCAATCCAAGGTCCATCTTTTTGTTCATCCACCATGTGGATGCTTCCCTAGATAGCTGAAAGGCTCCCCATATGACCTTGTTATTTAGAGTAATTCCTTATCTCAAAATATTTCTCCATTCTTGTGAGCCACGATTTAGTTGCATCCCCACTGGTGGTTCCCTTAAACTTAGGAGGGGTGACCTTCCTTATATCTTGTGAATTCATTTACAAGTCATTTCCTCTTGCTTCCTTCAGATTTTTATTGGGATTCATCACTACCATGACCACTTAAAGTAGTAAGGTCATTGGAATTTTCTCCTTCCTTTTCATTAGGAACTTCTTGTTCTTTCCTATCTGCTCCTCTCACCTTTTTCTTGAGGTGTTCAATTCTTTCCCTAGTTTCATTCATCATGGCTAATATCTGATCCAATTTGGCCTCAATTTTTTTTGCATTTTGGCCCACCTCATGGCTACCCTAAAGGTTGGTTCTTGTTCTAACCATTTATACAAAGTATTATTCACTTGGAGGTTTCATTACAAGTAGCTCCTATTAAGGCTTACTTAACATTCTAAACATTTTAATAAATAAACATTCATACACAATAGAGTAGAAAGATGAATTCTTGCACAAGTTTTTCTATATCGTAACTTTTTATTAAGACCAAAGGATGTCAATCATCCTTTATCTACATAGAGTGACTATTCAAATAGTCAATGGGAGAATATCCCTCAGCCTCACTTTATGAATCATAGCTAAGTGGGACATATCCCTCAGATGATTGTTCAGATACATAGTCAAAGGGAACATATCGTTCAGACTCATTCTCAAAGACATACTTTCAAGGAACATATCCCTCTGATTCCTCACTAGAGGAAATTACAATGATTTCAGCTAGTGAGGGTATATGAGGATCCCTAAACATCAAATTAGGACTAACGATCCACTCCGAGGGTATATCCCTAGAAAATGGTAGGAAATCATACTTTGCTAGAGAAATAGGAGGTATAAAAATAGCTGCCTCTCACATCTTCCTTTTTTTGTTTGACACAAGATAAGACATGGCTAATGGATTGAATGTCACTAAGACATATTGTGTTGTCATAATTGGTTCCCTCAATGGTTCTGAAAATGGCTTCTCTTTCCTTCTTGGCCTTAAGGTAGTGCTCATTTTTGATCACCGACTTCCTGATAATTTTAATGAGATGCACCATCCTAGCACAAGAAGTCCAAGCATTAGATTCACCTAATGTTGGATGAAAGACAAGCATAGTGAGCTCGTAGGTCCAAAGCTGAACTTGGTAGCTCTGATACCACATGTAACAAGCTTGATATTTACCTATTGATTTTACCTAAGTTTTAACCCACAAGTGAAAGTTTAAGTTTACCAACACATAACAATAGATTTTTTCCATTTCAATAAAAATGATGCATATTCGAAATAAACCCATTTCAAGTTTCCATTGCATTTCAATAAAGTAACATTACATAATCCCAAGTAATGATTACATTTCCAAACATATTTTTCATAAAGATATAAGATTATGATTACATACATAGCTTTTAATAGCTCAATGGAATAAAGTAAAAAATGGTCCAAATGTCCCTTCGTGGGCATACATCCTCAAATTTTGGCTATCAAATACATGAGGAAGAGTATCACCCAAGTGAATTTCCACCAAACACAAACTAACTACGGTCACTCACATATCTACCTAACTACTAAGATCACCCTCCCTTCAACAAAGAGATTGGTTTGGTAACCCTCATTGTAGACACTGAAAAATGTCCTAAGTCTGCAAGCATCATTTTTTCCAGTTGTCATCTTTCGATAATCAAATAATTTTAATTATTCAAATATGTTCGATCAAATTCCTCTATTAATTATATAATTTTTAATTATTTAATTGATTCACCTTCTCATTTTTATCCCGATTAATTAAAATTATTTAATTGCGTCGCTGGCACCCCCTTTCTTCAATAATTAAATAAATCATTATTTATTTAATTATGTATCTTTCATCACATGTCTATAGTTAGATAATAATAATTATTTGACCTTTAATTCTTCTATTACTAAACAATTGACGAAACTATTTAATTATGTGTCATTCTTCTCTTTTAAATAATTGATCCAAATCAATTATCCATGCCTAATTTCTATATCTTCTTTTAATTAAATTTATGAATTTAATTAAGCCTCCTTTTTTATTTCTTTCAAATAAATAATTTGAAAATTAATGATTTGTTTTCCACTTGTCCTTCTCCATTTTTGAATAAATAATTTAAAATAAATAATTTATCCCTTCATTTTGGTCAAAGATCCCCTGCCATTATTTCATGTCATAGCCTACATGTCTTGCATGTCTGTCATAGCCGTCGAGTGTCATAGCCATCAACATCATATCTTTTCCATGCATGGCATATTTTGGTTGCATCAATTTTCAACCGTAGATCTTGACATCTTTCTAGAAACTTGATCTTGACCATCCATTTCGTAACCTCCCTCTCATGAATCCCCATCAGTTGATCTTAGAATCTTTCTAGAAGATCAATCTCGTTCGTCCATTCAAATGGTTGTATATAAAAGAGACCACTCTCCTCCATTATCGATTGAATAACCATTATCTCCAACTTTCTTTCTTACTATTTGTAGGTATTTGCACAACTTCAACAACAAATCTGAGGGTAATATTGGCATAAGAAGAAATAAGAGAGACAAGGGAAGTGAAACAACTTCAAGCATGAGGATTATTTTAGTTTGATGCTTTCATTTTACTCATGCATTGTTTGTATTCTCTTGTTTGGATGAGGTTAATAGCTTAGATTTGTGTTAGTTGTCATTTTATCTATGCTATTTGATTTTACCCCATCTTACATTGGTGAACCTGACATGAATCTTACAATTTTGCAGAGAAATCCATTTGTTTTTGTTGTTTTGCAAGTTACAGCCAAGAATTCGTACAAAATCCCATCATCTTTTTTTGAGCACAGAAAAATGAGCGCATAAAATATTAAAAAAATATTATTCGGGTTTTGTAGGCTTCACTTTTAGCTTTCCGGAACTTGAAATGATTTAAAATTTTGTTAAGATTTGAGAAAGTTATGGCTGTTTTAGTATTTGCTATTTTTAAATTTAACTGTTAAAACCTACGTTTTATTTTGCCTATAACAATTTTTTCATGTAGAATCTTGAAAAAATACTTTCTGAGTTTTGAAGGCTTAAGTTTCAGCTTTCCATGGATTCAAACAATTTAAGATTTCGTTAAGTTTTGAGAAAGTTATCACTATTTTAATTTGTTGTTGTCATTAAAGTTTTTTTTTTGGGTTTCTAATCTTTTATTTTCAGCATGTGGCACAACTTGGAGGGAGTTCTAAAAACCCGTTTCTTTTAAAACATAATCATTTGTTGCCTTATCATTTCATTTACTTAGTTTTGTTTTTTCATTATCTCATTTTTTTTTGCAAACAACAAATTGCATATTTCATTCATGGGCTTAAAATGAACAACAAATTGCATTTTTCATTCATGGGTTTAAAATGAACAACAAATTGCATTTTTCATTCATGGGTTTAAAATGAACAACAAATTTCATATTTCATTCATGGGTTTTAAAACTAAAATGCATTGTCACTCATTAAGGCTAAAATTTACTACAAACTTGCATCACAATTCATAAGGTTTAAAATGAGCATGCATTTCATTCATTAAGGCTTTAAAATGAACAACAAAATGCATTCTTACACTCATGGGTATTAAAATAAACTTGCATCAAACGCATAAAATGAATACAAGTGTCATCAAATCATAAGCAAAGGTTTAAAATTTACAACTATCTTTCTTACATAGATTAAATTAGAGGGTAAATGAACACCATGTCTTAGTGTTTGAGGGTGGTAGGTATTATGCTCTCACCTTGTGCAAACTCGGTGATTAGAAAGCCAGACCCATCTATTTTTGTGTTCACCCATTAGAAGGGCCTACCTTGGTGGGAAAAAGTACTCACCCCAAGGGATGACCCTAAGTGGTAATGGGCTAAAGCCAAGTCCTTCCGAACCGTTATAGAAATTTGTGATTGCAAGGAAAGTTTGCAATCAACGGGACGTGGTACGTGATAGCTCTTCCCAGTATCTTTATGATATGTAACCCCTTGTTCTAAGGGTAGGGAGACCTTCTGAGGAATTTTATCATAGTACCCTTGAACTGGATGCCCTTACTAGACACCTCTTGTTTGTAGTAGCCAAAATCCTTCTATTTGCTGGTGTAGGAGGTCGGACCTCCGAAGCTGTCCCACATACTCGTGGTTCTTAGTAGAGATGAAGAGTTCTTCATGGGAGATTCATGAGAACTCGAATCTTGGTTGACCTGAGAAGTGCGTTCCATGTTGGGGGAGCTAGTGTGGCCAAGCTTCTAAGTCATCCGCTAAGAATAAGCATGACAGGTTAATCCAATTGGGAATTCAACGAATATTTCCCTTTCCAACCTTAGTATTGTGCTTGTCTTCTTTAATAAATCAAACATTTTTTACATCAAACTATTCCTCAAACAAAGTGTTTGATACTGTCTGTTGTGTTTTCCAGTCATATTCCATCAGAAACAATCAAAACTCAAATAAAAAACCATTGAAAACATCAAAACTATCAAAAATATCATTTTGAAACCACAACTATCAGACACAGACCCACAAGTTTTACTAGCCCATTCTAAGCATCCCCATTAGGAAAACATTGCATCATAGGTTGCATCCCTTCATTCCTTGCATTACACAATTTGGACTTTCACCCTTAGGTTGCATTTAGGCCTTCAAATTTTGAACATAGGGAGATCTTTGAGCTTTTGGAAATTTTGGGTTACACATTCTATTTGTTATTGACCATTTTCATTGTCATAGTCTTGTCATTTGTCACTTTATCAAGTTTGATCTTGGCCTTGTGTCCTAGTCTTGGTTGTTCTCTTATGATCAATGACATTTGGAATTTTTTGCCTTGGGTTGACATTAACTTGATTGCCACCCTTAGTTTAAAATTCTTTCACATTACTCTCATATTGCCTAGATTTCACTTTTCATCTTTATATCCTAAAAATCACAAAAAACATAGCTTAGTCCCATACCATCTTGCATCATTTAGCATTTAGCTTCATTTGCATGTCATATCCTTTGCTCATAAGGTCATTATTATCCTTGCATTATCACTCCACATCCCTATATTATCCCCAAAATCCCAAAAACATATCCTTTGGTCATCATCATCCTTGCATTTCATATCATTTGGTCATAGGGTCATTATCATCCCACCATTCCTTAATCTTGGTCTTAAGTACATTGGCACTTTGCATCCTTATATCCTTGAAAATCATAAAAAAATAGCATAATTTCATGTCCATTTTGCATTGACACCTTGCATTATCATCCAATGGTCACAAGTTTTGTATAGTCCTCACTAAGTTTTCCTTATCTATCCTAATCCAAATTCATGACCATGTCTTCATTTTACCTTGATCTTCTTTGTACTCAAGTTGAATACCAATCAATCCTGAATCATCAACACCAACCACTCACATACCATTCTTACCAACAATACATAAGCTCCAATCCTTCATCCATCTACCCTCACTATCAAGAGTCACTTGACACAATCCATACCATTAATCCCCAAAAAATATTCATTAATCATCCTTATCCTAACCTTGAAAAGGGAAACCAACCTTCCACTAGTCCATTCCAAGTCTCCACATCCTATCCTAGTCCATCATCCACTAACCCATTGCCATCCACTCCATCCCAAACTACAATACCATCCAATAAAATCACATTAATTAATGCTCTCCAAGGACAACTAGAAAAATAACTTGTTCGACTCCTAAATGAAAACAAAGTTACTAAATCCAATCACATTGTTGATCATACACCATCCAACCATTTATCACCATCATGTCCTCCATTGCCTACCAATACCAAAAAATATCTTTCTATTGAAGCTCCATTATTGCCATGTCAAAATCCTCAGTCTACCAAAAAAAATCATATCCTTGTCCAAAATCAAATTCCATTGCCTAACTTGAGGATACAGGTCAAAAATAAAGTCCAAAGCATGACATAATAACTTCACCTTCATATCAAGATTGAAGTAGTTTATCTCTTGACCCCATCCTTGAGTCCATCCAAGAATTCCTTCTAGATAATCATTTCATCCAAAATACACCTATCCTTTTTCAAGAGTCTATTCACAACCATGTTGTCCAAGATACACCTATTTTTGACCAAGATCCTACCATTGAACAAGAAATCCAAAATGATCCTCTCATTGACCTTTATGCCATTCATGACCAAACATTTGAAGATGATCCCATCCAAACACAAAACACCTCCATTTCCCAAAAGGAGATACTTGCCTCCTTTGGACACATATATAATCAAATGAATGATATGGATAACATCAAAGAAGAGCATAAAACAACTACTATTGATCAAGTGAAAGGAGAACACAAAGAAGCTACTATGGATCAAGTCAAAGAAGAAGATACAAAATCTACCACAGATCAAATCGACATCCCAAATGATCAAGAAGAAACAAGCATGATGAATGATAAATCCAAAACATCCTATCAACTAGGAGCATCTATCTTTGTCAAAGCAGGCCTTTTTGCAGATGAGGAGATTCCAAGTAGCAACTTCCACATACAAAATGATGGGTTCACATCTTGCTTTGAAAACAACAAACACCCCATCACAAATAGAATCTGTCAAAGCATGCAGTATCAAGGAAAAGAACTAGGCCTACATGAGCAAGGCATTATAGAGCCAATACAATTTTATGCAAATCCTAGACATCAAGGTCTTGGTTATTCTTCAATCAGAGAATCAAATGATGTTAGTGGTGCCTCCTCAATATTGTGGCAACTTTATTTGATACAAACATCAAAATGGGGGCCATGAGTAGTCATTTTCATAAGGTTGTTGCCAACACTACTTCCATCCATACCATAAACCATCATTCCAACATGAATAAATCTTCCATTTGGAACCAACAATTTTTTTTTTATTACAAATCCAAAGTTCAAAATCAAATGTCAAAGGTCATTGAATCAAACAAAAATTCAAGTGGACAAATGAAATTAAAATAGATCCCAAAGAAAAATGGATCAAGCAAAGAAAATAGTTCAAAAGTAAATGTCAATCAAAATGTGGAGCCACAAGAAAAAATGACTCCCACATATAGTAAATGTCCACCTCCTTTAAAATGGTCATCAAGAAAGGCATATAAAAATGTGGGTTTCAAATGCTATCCCAATCAAAATTCCAAACTCCACCATCCAACATCCCAAGTTTGGAAAATAAAAAGTTATTCATCCAAACATCCAAATAATCCTTCCACATCTACCATCATCCATCATAATCCTACATCATGCCTACAGTCTAAAATACATACCTCACAAATTTGTCACATCTTGGAAACAACTCTTTATCATAAGGACTCCCATATCACTCTATTGCGATGCGTGTATTCTAATAAGGCCAACTCTAGTATCAACAAGGATCATAATGACATCGATTAGTTATATGCAAGCACTATGATCCTGAAGAGACAACTACTCCATAAAGGTCACTATTGGCACATCATGAGACCAGTATCTACATCAACACCATCAAAGGATTCAAAATAATAATCAATTATACAAAACATCAAGTTGATATAAAAAATAAATAAACTATCACCCTAATGAAAACTTGGCAAACATGTGTCTTGTGTGACATCATCAAAAAGTAAAAAAGGAAAAAAAAAAAAAAAAGAGAAAAAGAAACAAAATAGTAAAGATAAAAAATCTCGTCCAATAGTGAAAACCATTTTTATGGCATTTTGGATAAGTACCATGATGAAAACTTGGTAAACAAGTGTCATATGTAAGAGCAATTATCTATGTGGACCACTACACTTGGGGGAAAGTTGTCTCATCTCACATACCCTTTGCATGATATTTCTTATGACACTTCCACCTATCCATCTAAGCCCTATCATTTCCATCCATTCTCCCACCTACCTTGATCTTGATAAAGAAATGGGGTACAAACATAAATCATGCTTTGGGAAAATTCTTGACATGTATATTCTTTGGTCATACACTATCTATGAAATATCATGTCATTGCCTTCATAAAATTTATCCAAACCCATATCTTGGAGAAAATAAATTATTCCTATGCAAAATAGTCCTTGGAGATCATATCCTAATTCTTACAACCAATAATCCTCATGTCTCTTATCCTTTTCCAAAATCAATCCATTATCCTTTCATACCTATTGCTGGACTTGGTTTCCCTTGTCATTGGTTTAAGGATTCTAATCCACTTATTCAAGTTCCCTCCATAATCCCATCTAGTCCTAAGGTTAGTAATTACAAATGCAACAATCCTAATCTATACAATCTTATTATGCACTCTAGTGTGTCATCCTAAACATTCATTGGCTTTGTTCTCAACCTTGCTACAAACCTTGATCCTTTAGTTACATTATCATCCATGGGATATGTCTTTCCCAATCATCATGTTGTTTCAGGATGTGTCCTTCCCATATCAAACAACATTGCCATCATCATCATCACCTATCAATTGGTTTTCAGCTTGACTTGGGGCAAGATCATGTTTGTCCTTAGATCCTTGTGCATGCCTGCCTAGTTGATTGTAGGTATCTTTCACATGCATTTTTCATGATCCCTATAGCTATCATCCATAATAAAGTCTCATTCATCCATAATAAAGCTGTGTTATCCTTCACATGGCCTGAGAACAACCAATATCTAGTATCCTTTGTCTTCATGATCATCCTTTACATTCATCCTCTTATTCCCCTTGCACATAGTAAATTGGTCCTATACTTGACTGGGGGAAATTACTTGAATTACATCTTAATGGGAAATAATACATGGTATCAGCCCTTTAAAACCTTCAAAATCCATAAAAATCATAAAATGTCCTAAAAAAATCCCAAAAAATCATAAAATCCTCAAAATCCAAAAACATTAGAAAAATTCAAAACTCCCCAAAAAAATAGAATCTGAATCTAAGTTTGAGTTTGAGTCAGTTTTGTTAGAGTGATCAAACTATGTTGTCTCTATGTATTTTCTATGTAGGCAAGGCTCATCTTAAATGAGCCCCCGAGGCATTAGGTCAGTCCCTTTAGGTTGTACAAATAAAATCATGACTTAGTATTTTATCGAATAAGACAAAGTCAAGTCATGTCGAACTACGAGGTCTTTGTGCACTGCTACGTAGGAAAGTCCATCTATCAATGAGCCCCTGAGGCCCCCTAGGTCAATTCCTTTAGGGTTCATCGATTCGGGTTGTGTCCTTGGTCCGGAAGCAATCATTATTCAAAATACATCACGAAACAACAAACAAATGAAATCTTTCATCAATCAATTATCTTGTCATCCATCAACCTGGTCATTCGGTTGGAATGGGGAATTATGTCATTTCTCTCATTTGGACTTATTGCTTCTCTTTTATTAGGATGTGTCCTTCCTGAGATTGGACTTTGTCAATTTGGTCATTCACCTTAAGCAGGATGTCTTTCCTACGGATGGGTACCTCATCAACAATTATCATTTGGTCAGCTTTATCAAATGTGTCGTTTGTCTCGAATAAGATGTGTCCTTCCTACGATTGGGTACTTCCACATCACTTGGTCATATAAATAAATATTTTTCAAACAATCAAACAAACAATCTTGTCAACTTTGTCAATCAATCTTTCCTTAATCAGGATGTGTCCTTCCTAAAACTGGGTGTTATCATTATCAAGCAATTTGTCATCTTTGTCAATCAATTTTGTCACACCAATCAATCTTATCAGGTTGGTCAATCAATCTTTCCTTCATCAAGATGTGTCCTTCTCGAGGCTAGGCATGGTTAATCAAATCATTTTATCACTCCTTGTCAACCTATCAATCAACTCGGTCGTCTTGGTAAACCTAATCAGTCAATCAAACACTCTTATCATTATCATTGGCAAGCACTATCTTGGCAAACACTTTGTTGGTCTAGATTTTCCTCTTTTTGATTGGTTTTGGGTCATGTTACTAGTCTCCTTGAGGATGTCCTATCAAAGGATTTAGAGGGACGATGATGGATCATGGCCTCTTTTCTTTCTTTGTTGTTTATGGTTTGTCTTGGCAAAAAGACTGGGATAATTGGATCCTTAGTATGAGTTGGGGCATTCCTTGTCTTTTGGCTATTTCTTTTGAACTGCTTGTCTCTCATAAATGGTCACCTTGCACACCTTGGTTTATGTCATACCATGGTGTTTGTGGTCCATTTGTGATATTTTTGATGCTCAATGATGATAAATATAAAAGTGTAAGTATGAAAGTTGGTTCCCTTATCATTTCCTGTCTATCTTCTTTCCCCTTTTCGCGCTAACATCTCATATCCCTTGTCTTTTTCATGCTAACATCCATCTCCTTCATGCTAAAATTTATTCTATCCTTCATCCTCTAGTATTATCTTCCATTTTGAGAGCACATTTGTATTCTTTGAACCCACCCGTCCTCTCGAGGGGGCATACCACAACCCTCTTGGTCATCCTTTCCCTTTCTCTTTACACTGGGGCATATTTTAGAATTAAATTTCTTTGACACAATGTGATGAACTGCATTATGCCAAAGAGGGGAAAAATGTAGACACTGAAAAATATCCTAAGTCTGCGAGCGTCATTTTTTTTGGTCGTCATCTTTTGATAATTGAATAATTTTAATTATTCAATTATGTTCGATCATATTCCTCTATTAATTAAATAATTTTAAATAATTTAATTTATTCACCTTCTCATTTTTATCCCGATCAATTAAAATTATTTATTGCGTCGCTGACACCCCCTTTCTTCAATAATTAAGTAAATAATTATTTATTTAATTATTTATCTTTCATCACATGTCTATAGTCAGATAATAATAATTATTTGACCTTTATTCTTCTATAATTAAATAATTGATGAAACTATTTAATTATGTGTCATTCTTCTCTTTTAAATAATTGATCCAAATCAATTATCCACGTCTAATTTCTATATCCTCTTTTAATTAAATTTATGAATTTAATTAAATATCCTTTTTCATTTCCTCCAAATAAATAATTTGAAAATAAATTATTTATTTGCCACTTGTCCTTATCCTCCATTTTCAAATAAATTATTTAAAATAAATTATTTATCCCTCCATTTTGGTCAAAGATCCCCTATCATTATTTCATGTCATAGACTACATGTCCTTCATGTGTTTCATATCCATCAAACATCATAGTTGTCGGCGTCATATCTTTTCCATGCATGGCATATTCTGGTTGCATCAATTTTCAACTGTAGATCTTGGCATCTTTCTAGGAACTCGATCTTGACCATCCATTTCGTAACCTCTCTCTCATGAATCCTCATATGTTGATCTTAGAATCTTTCGAGAAGATCAATCTCGTCCGTTCGTTCAAATGGTTGTCTATAAAAGAGACCATTCTCCTCCATTCTCAATTGAACAACCATTATATCCAACTTTCTTTCTTACTATTTGTAGGGATTTGCAACACTTCAAAAACAAATCTAAGGGCAATATTGGCATAAGAAGAAATAGGAGAGACAAGGGAAGTGAATCATCTTCAAGCATGTGGAGTATTTTAGTTTGATGCTTTCATTTTACTCATGCATTGTTTGGATGAGGTTAATAGCTAAGATTTGTGTTGGCTGTCATTTTATCTATGCTATTTGATTTTACCCCATCCTACTCTCATAATAATAGCCTTCTTGAACATGGTGTTGTGTCCTACATAACTAGAGATACCATATAGTGGATACTTACCTACATGCATGATATTCCCAATCTAGTTATGTAAACTTGGCTCACGGTGAACCGACAAGTGTAAACAGTGGAAACTTACACTACTTTAGCCAAATATTTGATAGTTACATCAAACTCACTTTCTAATAAGTGGTGTCTCACTTCTATGAAGTGGATGTAATATATTCACCCACCCTCTTTGCTCGATTTGGCAAATAACATGACCATACTAACTCTTGACAAGTTTATTTCATAACATGAGTCCATTCCAAAAGTATTATACATTCAAGTGATCTAATTGACCAACTAGGTTACTCCCAATCTTGGTTTATCCTAAACCTAGGAACAAACCCCTCTATCTATATGAGTTTACATTACTCCACAAATTGACATTCACACTTCTAAAACAACATTTCAATTCATACAACCATACATTTGGTCTTTGGTAGCTTAGATATAATAATAATACATTATCTTCATAAATATGATTTCATTCTTCAACATAATAAATACATATATATAATTAATCTAATAATAATTCACCTTCAACATGCAAGCAAGCTTTACGAATATCACAATCACTAATTCCTCAAGCATTTGCAAACACATGACATTCAAAATAGAATAGAATACAAAATTAGAAATACTAGCATTCTTGGATAGTCTGCTTCTAAATGAGAAGTTTCCCTCAAACTTAATCCCAAGACTACACTTGCTTCTCCTTCTACTTTTAGCTTAACTCCATTTCTAGCCTCTTTCCCACACTCAAAACTCACAACAAATAGCTCACAAATACTCAAGAACTCTCTTATTTATCACTACATGCACTCAACAATGCTTTGCACAAAAAAAATACAATAGAATGGAAACAAATAAATTCCCAAAATAAAGAATGAATGCCAAAGACTAAAATGTTGCGTCTATTTATACTAAACATTGAGAAGCTTAAGGCTATAGTTTAGCTTCTCTAATTTCCACCTTTTCCCTTCCTTTTGACACCTCTAAATTGTAAATACAAATCCTAAACCAAATCTTCTTCAAAACAAGTCGACTAAGCAAGATTGAGTGAAATGTGGTTGCTAAAATAATCAGAATACAAACACATATACAATCCTCCCAAAACCATCTACTCAAACATAGCTGAGTCGATTCCAAGAACTACCAGCAATGGTTATTTTACTAAGTCAAAACATGACAATGGTTACCTACAGGTTAACTACTTCTCACCATGGCTTTTTTGCTTGCCTTACTCTCCTTATGACACCTAAATTAATGGCTACCAGTCAAACACAATACCAAATCTTTTACCTTCTGCCTTAGCGTGACTTTGACCAAGTCCAACACTTTTACCAGCTTGTGCGTGGCTTTCCAAACACTTAAAAAATTTAATATTCAAATGCATCTCCTTTAATTTACATGGCACAACAAAATAGTGCACCATTTAATTTATTAAATGGCATTAATAATGTATTCCTTGCACTATATACTATGCACTTTACATTGCAATAATAATCACTCCAACGCATATATGAATATATGTGTGGCATTTAGTATATGCTATGTTTAAGATGTTCCCTTTATATAAGCATTACTCTATTCACTTACCTCACATTACATATGTGTTGGTATCTATTCATATCATTCAATATATATAACCATATACATATATATACATATATATATTAACATATATATTAAAAACCACTCAATTTTCAATCATATACATATATTTATATCAAATGTATATATGTATATTAATATATATGTATGTATGTATACATTATCAAATACATACATATATACATATTCTAGACACTTAAAAATGTCTTGAATGATATCACACACTTGAATCAAGTATACTAACACCGTTTCATCCTCAAACCCATCCTCTTTTCGCTTAATTGATTAAATTTTCCTAGCTATTTAATTAATTGTATCATTTTCATCTATTAACCCAATTAATTTAATCGGGTTAATTCATCCCCTTTCATGGTAACATTTCGTCTTATTAAATTAAATACATCAAGTTATTTAATTTAATCCCCAAGTCCTCTTATTTAATTAAATAATCCTAAGTTATTTAATTAAATATTATTTCACTTTCCCCCTTTTTCATTAAATCACTTAATTTAATGAATATCATTTGATTCCCCTAATTTGCATAATTGAAACTTTATTTAATTATCAAATCACTAATAAATCTAACCCCCCCACTTGCAAGGGAATATTCCTCCTTTGCACATTCCTCCAAAAAGAGAATGATCCCTTGGAATATTCCTTCCTCTTTTGCACATTAAAACTTTGTTTTAATTTGCTAAATATCTATTTTCCTTACCCATGAGGATATTCTAAGAAATATTATTTCTTGTAACAAACTTACAAGACTTCTTGTGCAAGTCTTGAAAGTGTGTTTGTTTGGATTAATGTGAGCCCTCGATTAAATATTATCTTGCATTTTCAACCCTTGATGGGAATCCATAATCCATACCTCCACCTCTCCTCCATTTTTGACCATTGGTTAACCTCTTTAATATTAACCTTTCATTTCTCATTTTCTCTCCTATAAATAGGTCACTATTTGGAGACAAATAAATCCATCTTTTAACATCAAACTTAGGCTGTTAAAATCACTTGCACTTGCACTCACATTTTACATCATTTTAGCTTAATTCACTTGAATATTAGCTTAGCTTCCATTAATGGCTTCCATGATAGCATATATGCATATATTTAGCTTATTTGTTAATTAGGTGTAGCACCCCTCTGTGTTTGGCCCTTTCCACGATGTTTGATAAGTTTTATTTTGAGTTGTTTGAATTAAATTGGCTTAATAAGGTTGTTTGATTAAATTTTGAATTAAATAAATCATGTTGATTAATTGATATCGATTTTGGTTAATTTAATCTATTAAATTAAATAATTAAGTTATAAAGTATTTTGAAAATAAAATATGAAGATAATTATTGTTAATGTTGAATTTTAATTAATAAATTAAAAAGTGAGAAAACATTAAAAGAAAAGAAAATATCAAAATTAATATTAATTCTGAATGAGGATAAATGATAAAGAAATAAAAACTATTAAAAATGGGAAAAAGACTTGTTGAAGGAAATGCGTGAATTCAAACTAGGTGTTGTTTGGAAACATGCTATTTTATGAGTCTTTTGTTTGCTTTTTGTTTTTGAAAACATAAGATTTCCTTGGTTAACAACTATGAGTTTTGGGAGATTTTGGTTTATGGGGGATTTTGTGTTTTAAAACAAGGGATTTGATCAGGAGAATAATTGGTGAATATGGTTTTTTGATTGATGGTTTTGATAAAAAATGGGGATTGGGGAAATTATAGAGGATTCAGTGAAGGATTTGGGAGAAGCAGATCGTGGGAACAAAATAGTTGATCTCGACATGATTCTTCCATTTTTGTGCATTGTAATCCAGGTTGGTTGCGCTTATTTCTCAAAATTTCTGCTCTGTTGAATTGGTACAAAATCTTGCCTATATTGTAGCTTGAAAGAGGTGGTCTATGTTATTATAGTTTCTATTTGATATGAAAATATGGGTTGTTTGTTATCTTCTTCTATGGAATTCCATTAGATGATTCGTAGGCCGTGCCTGTGCTATCACAATCCTGTGGAAATCGACCTCACACCTACCAAATTAGATTGGCTTGAAAGTTTCTAAGGCTCCTTAGTATATATAGACATCCCTTGCTGGGATTCAAGTACCATTTTAATTGTAGTCCAATAATTCCTTGTATAAAAATCATTTCCTAGTCCCCATGTATGAACGACCTTTGATTTATATGCAAATATTCATGCTTCAGTCAGTGCCAAGACAATTTCTTCAACTTTGCATACGTCTATTGTGTTTGTGATTGCGATTTGTCTCCACAAAAAGCATGTACCATTTTATGGCACCCAATCCAACTACATTAGGGTATTGTGTTAATTCATCTATCTTTTATCACTCTCCTTACTAGTTGAATCACATCACACCTGGCCGCACCTAAAAGCCTTTCTCTCTCCTTATCATCGCTACCTTTCACAGCCATTCTGTTAGTTTCATAGCGTTGGTTTGAGCCAAGCATGGTATCGAAGTTTTCTTGTGATATTGTGCACTTTAATTTGGAGAGTTCTATATGTAGCGTCTTCATCTTTTATTATGCACACTCCAGCCACCTATTTCTTTCACATGAAGGTTTCTAAATCCTTTTCAACGAATCTCCTTCTGAACGTAACATTTAATCATGACATTTTCATAAACCAACAAATCAATGAGGTAATCCGCCAAACAAATCTCACGTGCAGTCTATGCTTCCTCGGCCTCTCTCATGTCTAGAAAGGCACTTGTAAATGCAAAATAAAGACAAGAATTTTCAATGAATATGCTTCAATGGATGATCCTTCATCATTGTAGGATATCGGATTTGATAAACATTATTATAGATCAAGACTTTTATTTTACATAAAGTTACCTAGATATGGTTCACATCTCTCAAAATAATTTCTCCTATGTCAATCTGAGAAATGAATTCTTTTCTATTTTGAGATCAACAATGACTTATGCCTTGTTTTAATTTATTTTGATATTTTTGAAATTGAATATCTGCTTGTATCATTCTTGGTAACCGATGGTAATACCATGTTAGATAGTCAAGTATTTTTATTGATATCAAATACTTCAGTTTATGTGGTATCTGATAGTCTGCATCCAATGAATACATATTATATTTAATATAAATGGTATTAAATGTAAATACTTTGGAATGGATTTCAAAATCATATACTGATGCCTGGGATTAGATGAAATTGCTTTAGGTTTGGAATGCGATTTCCTTTTGTTAGATATTCAATGGAAAAGAAATTATGTCATGTAGGGAATTGATGAATGAGATAGACGATAGGGCATACGATTATATATATAGTGTATTATGAATTATTTTATGCAAATGGTCAATGATAGTCTTCTAGAGGCTAGGGGGAGTTTTTCTGCATGTTGGGTTTCATGATTATTACCTTGTGAAATAGTTGATTATGTATTGGAGTTGTGTTCATTAGGGTTTTAGCCATGCAATAATTAGTCATCATTGTGGTTGATTTTTGTGTGCGAGAGGGTTCAAGCCTCGCTTTATGTGTATGTGCATGTGATTTATGATTTTGTGCAAATGGATTTACCCTATTTTTTTAATGTGTTAGGTCTCTAGTTGTTAGTAAGGGGAGTGGCTTTCAATGGGGACCGACACCCAAAGTGATGTCCATGGTAACTCATTGAGAGTTTCGTTAATCAATGATAATATAAAATAATTAGGAGTTGGGTAGTTCACATTAATCAAGATAACGCCTCACTCATGGCTCAAGTGCTTATTTAGGCTTGAGATGAGTTGGAAGGCCTAGAATGACATGATCAACTGCCTTGTCCTCTTGAAAGGTATGTTGATCCCACATGAGTTTGTATGGGGGTTGGGAATCAGTAGAGGTGGCCAGGGTAACCCAGAATGGGGGTCCGGTAGCCTAGGAAGGTTTTCCAGGGTAACCCATAGCAAGCTATGTGATAACACTCCTCCCTATAGCAACCTAGCATACCCTTGTCTTGTGTTCCCCTTGTTTTTTGCGTTCCTCTGGAAGTGGTCACTATTATGTGAAGTCTTGTGGTATTTGTATGTTGGAGTCATGTTAGCCCTCTTGTGTCATGTAACTGCCTTCTTGTCTACTTTGGTGGTGGGACCTTATTGTTATCTCCTAGCACGGGGGGTGGACCTTAGGGTTCCACATGGTTGGGTGGAACTGTGCACTCCATTGGTTTCCCAATTGATGTTCGTGATCATGGATGTGGTACCTTATGAAAAGTTTCTAAAGCTTGTACTAGACTAGAGATAAGATTGATGGTATGTAATGTAATCATTTCAGTTGTATCTTATTATGTATTTTATGTATCCTTGTCGTGGTTATAAGGGAAGATGTGATGTAAACTTATAAATAGTGTAATGATCTACCCCATGTATGGGAAGTTGTATATGTATTCATTGGTTTGCATTCTATGCTCTTGAATGGTGTTGTATTTGTGGAAATATATATATTTAATTCTTTTAATGTAGTGGATGTAGATGAACTCTTGTTATTAGTTGTGTTACAATGTATGTTTAGATTGGATAATTGATATATTCTTAATGCAGTCATGATACCCTAAAGGACATAGTTAGTGCATATGTATGTGTGTACTTTAAATTTTATGTAATTGGTAGTATGATCTATATGTTGATTCACCTTAAAAAATTTTTTTTGTCATAATTGTTAGTTAGATGTGTTGTCCTTTGGGGTTTCGTGGTGGGGCATTACATTAGGGTTTGAATCTTTTAGCTTAAAATTCATTTAGATTAGCTTTGCACTCACACATCTTGATCATCTTAGCATAAATCATGTTAAAATAGCTTGCATCATGTTCATTTAGCATTTAAATCATGTTTCATCACACATCTATCAATGCTTTCATCAGTTTTATTCAATAAAACTGATTGAAACAAGCTCATTATCCAAGGGTTTGGGAAAGGGTTGTCATTTCAAATCAACATGACACCACTCCCCCAATAGGATAAGTTTCAATGGATTGGAATAGATGTTTGCAAAGCTTTCATAGTTTAATATTCTAGGTTTTAATGGATTCCTAGTTTGGTTTTATTGATTGATCTCTATTGGGATTGACATTAAATGGCTTCATTACACTTCGTATCCTCATGGATCAAGTGTAGTCAACCCATACTAATCTGTTGGTCACATTTTAGTGCTAGAAGGAGGGCACGAAATAACTAATCTAATGATTTTCTTGTGTTTTCAGGTACAACGATGCTATTGATTATTGATCAATGCATTTGATGATGCATCGCTATACATCAGCACACTTGAAATTTCATTTTATTGACGCATAATTAAAATAGTGACGCATATTGAATTTTTTCACCACAAATTAATTTAGTGATGCTAATGTCATTTTTTAACACAAAATGAATTTTAGTATATCGACGCATTTGATGTCACCATTTTATGTAGAGAAGCACTATTGTTTTTTCAATACAACAAAACACTTACTGTATGGTGATTCTATTGATGAATTTCAATGATGCAATTGATTTCAACATCGTGAATTACTGGTAAACAAAATTTGAATATTTTTTGCTTTATCTAACCGCTAACATGTCTCTAACTTTTTGTTCTAGTTTTTAGGCTAACTGAGGTTTTGTAGGTTGGATGATAAAATTTGAATTGAAGAAGCATTCTTGTCTTTAAATATTATAATTGTAACAAGTTTTTTGACACTTTTGGGGAAATTATAACCCATTTATGATACTTTTTATTTCATGCTTTAGGACCACAATAGCTTTCAATTGGGTTTTAAAATGAATGTTCAAATTGGTTAAAATTGAATCCTCACATCACTTTTCTTGTTAGATTAAAATTGAACATGAAAAAATCACACTCAGTTTGGTGCTTAAAATGAACTTACCTTTTCTTTGAGGGTTAAAATTAATAAGTGTTTTCCGTGTTTTGTGGTTTACATTTTCGTCATTGAATGCGTATGCTCTTCTCTTGCACCACATAGTGATCTTGAGAATCAAATCATTCCTCTGGAATTTTGTATAACCACCCACATATTTTGATTTGGATTTAAAATGAACCCCATGCTAGTGTGAGGAAAAGGCATTGTATATGCTCTCTCCTTATGTCATACGATTTGGGAGATCGAACAAAAAATGTACTTCCTTAATTTTGTATATCTTGAGAGGGTCTACCTCCCTGCTTTGAAAGGAGGGAACGACCCAAGTGGTAACAAGCTAAAGCCAAGCTCATTCAAATTTCTATATAAAAATGTGTTTGTGATAAAATTCATAAGCAATAGGTGTGGATGTGTCATACCGACAAGTGCCACCCTAGTGTCAGTGTGACATGTCAAAATCCTTTCTTAGGAAGGGACTGTGAGGCCTCTTGATTGAAATAATCTTGAGCTAATCTTGTTGTGTGTATGGCCACCTTGAAATAAATTCCTTACTAAGAACCAATTGTTTAGAAGCCAAAAGCCTTTATGCTTGCTGGTGCAAGAACTGACATTTTGAAGCCGCCCCACATTTTACTATTCGTTGTTGAAATAGGAAAAACATTAGGATCTTCAAATATTTAGGATTTGAGATTTGGTATTATCGAGAAGTGTGTTCCGTTTAAGGGGGAGTCAATGTCACCAAATCTCTAGTGGTTCACATTGTCTTAGTGTTTGGAAAAATACAAGTAGGGATTCAACAAGTAGTATCTTTTGAACCTAGGTGGTAAATACTTGTGAGTCAGTTTTATACTTTGCTTGGTTCCAAAACATTGCAAAAAAACATTCATAATATTCTTCAAAATTCTAAACCCTTTGGTCTAAGTATGGATACCCTTTGAAATAGCCTAGATATTGATTCTTTTCCTACAAATTTTTATCCTTAGAGATTTCTAAATATCTTATATCTCAATCCATACTTCCAAAATTTAATATAGGAAGCTATGCCTTCAACCTCATTATTTTCACAAAATGGACCTTATGGAATTGATGATGTTTTTGACATAGACATTTAGTTTGAAAATTAATCGAGACAACTATTTGTGGTAAGAGAAACTCACTTAAGCAAGATAAATTGACAAATTGAACCCCACATGACCATTTGGAGACTGATCGCTCCAATTGAATAACCCGATCTTATGCCCGCTATCATTCAACCAAACTTTGAACTAATTAAAGGAGAACAAACTGATATAATTAGTAGTTTGACAAACTTCACTTTTGAGACAAAGGAAACACCCATTCAGCAGAGAAACACAACAAACATCTTATATGAAGAAGAGGAGAAAACCGATATCGTGGTCGGGCGACCCCTATTACCACCACCCACATGGCAATAAATATCCTCTTTTCCATAATCTTGGACTTCTCTAAATGATCTCACACAAAATCAAAATCCCCAAGAGAAGGTCTACATGTCGTCATTTTAAACTTAGGCATCATAGTCCAAAAGTTATCAAACAACACCTTGTGGCACTACCAAAATATACTATATTGACAAGGAAATTTTATATACATGTTTCAAGAAATAATCTAGAGTTGTATGCCTTCTTTGAAAGTCAAAACGTTGGTCTCTTCTATGATCTCAAACTTCTCTAAATGATCTCATGCAAAACCAAAATCCCTAAGAGAAGGTCTACAAACCACTATTTGAAACTTAGACATCATAGTTCAAAGTACATTAGAAGACATATCCTAAGATAGTACTGTAATAGGAACAAGTTGGTAATGAGGTTTTATAGACCTATTCTATTGAATAATCTAGACATGAATGCTTAATATGAACCCCTAATTTAAGTAAAACATTGGTCTTTTGGATTTGAACACTTTAGAGGTCTAGCATATTTCTCACTACCTTGGTCTTGGAATACAAAAGGTTCATTCTAGGTTAACATTGGGTCAAATATTTCATCCACCCTTTCATTAAATTTCATCCTTCACTTCACCAAGCTTTGCAATTTTTTTGAATACATCATTACTTTTTGACTTAAACATCTATCAAATAAACCCCTAACTTAGCTACTTTCTATGTGAAATGAATCCTTTTCCATGCATTTAGTTAAGTTGGTTATCATATTTGAACTATTTTATCTTGAAGGTCATGAGTGTACCCTAAAAATTCTCAAGTTCATAAACATCCTTTATCCAAACATCAAAAATCAAAACCTCTAAGGAAAAAGTGTTGTCCCAAAACGTTTGCAACTATCACTTCCCACATCATCCACTTTTTCATCTCCCATTATCATCATTACTCCAAAAATTCTTAGAGCGTCCCTTTTACCTAGATTTGAGTCAACTAGAGAGTTCAAACACTATAAATCTCAACACAACTCTCCCATAGGTGACCCAAAATTTATGGTAAAGATAAGATCACAACACAAGAAAATTATGGAAAAAACCAAAGTCACATTCACCTCAAGTGATCCCAATCCTTTAGAATTCAATTCAAGAATTCAAGTTACCCATCACAACAACCCTCATCTCCATCAGGGCCATATGAGATAGAAGACATCACGAACAACCCATTTGGACTTACTAAAGAAGAAATCATGGAGTATAAACATGAACATCAAGCCTTATAAAATGGTGCTATGATTTCCCCATATTTTGTTGTGCAATCATTGGAACAAGGCCCGACTTCATCCAACATGAAAACAACTCCATTTACAAATCAAGCATCCACTCCTAGTCTTGCTAAGGACTTTAGACATACTCTTCCATTTGAAAGCAACACATTTGTGGATACTCTCAACACCAATCCATCCACCACTTGGACACCAACATTTGGTGCTTCTACCATTCCTAAAAACCCCTTACATCACATAAACCACTTACACTTCATGATTCCACAACAACATAAACATATCGAGGGTACCTATCTTCATCCATCCCCACAAGTACCACAAGTGTGTCCAACATCCCATAAGGAAGTATAGGCCAAATGTCTCAAATTGACCCACAAGGGAATACCAATACACTAATGCAAGGTCAACCATTTATGCAAATAGGGACATCTCTATCCAATCCACCAACTTGTTCATCCACACCATTGGCTTCACAAAACACATCCATCCTATCCATCGTTGACCCAAATCAAAATAATCCCTTGGTCATGAACCCCATCAACCAAGGTAATACCTTGTACATATCCCTAGCACAAGGAAATCCCCAAGATATGGGACAAGGGAACCTTTTCAATTGATGGAATCAAGGTCCTTGTATGTCACTACCATCACAAAATCTAATGGCAATATCTTCATCTTTCCCCACGATCCCTTTCACCATGCAAAATCAAATGGGACCTCAAACTTACATTCCTTTATCTCAATCCACCATCTTACAAGGAATGTTAAACCAAGGGAACCCCCAACCTCTCATCAACAATACATTACCCACTTAGAACATCAACACCCATAATCCATCACAAATGTCTCAACAACTGACTGATCCTACATTGCAAGCACATGCCTTAGCTTTACAATAAGCACAACAATAGCAACAAAAAGCAACTCTAGCAACACAAGAACAATAGAAAAAAATCAAGCAGCCCTAGAAGAACAACAAAAACAAGAACAAGCAACCTTAGTAGCACAAAAAGCAGCCTTAGCAGCACAACAACAATAGCAAGCCCAACACCGAGCAGCCTTAGAAACACAACAACAATAATAGCAAGCCCAACATCAAGCAACCTTAGCAGCACAACAACAACATCAAGCCCAACAAACAACCCTTGTGGCTCAGCAACAACAAGCCTTACTAGCTCAATAATATTCCCAACAACAACAACAACAACAAGGTTCCTACTATAACCCTCAGAAAAAAATCATCAACATGAACATGTTAGGAACATATATATCAACACCTCAATCACCTTGATAAAATACCACACTACCATACACACCATACAACACCTTATCATGTCAGAATTCCACATACAACCCATATGCCATCCCACCATATACAACATATGTTCCTCCACCAAACTCGAAAGACAACCTAGCATCACAACTTAAGGCGTTATCACAAGAAATACATGATCTTTAGATGGGAAAGAAAAAGAAGCCCCATACGCTGAAATTATATCCATATCCATTCGATCGAAACATCGCAATGGTACCATTCCCTCTCGACTTTGAAATCTGCAAATTCTATAAGTATAAAGGGAGAGGAAGTCATGTGGACCATGTCAAAGAGTTTAATGTCATGTGTATGGAGGTGGGCTACAATTATTCTTATTTAATGATTCTCTTTCTTTGAAGTTTAACAGGTGCTGCCATGGATTGGTTTTTCTCAACTACCTCCTGATATCAATTTTTTTCAAGAAATCACCGATAAATTCATCGATCACTTCTCCTTTAACCTTGATATGGACACAGGCCTAGAATATTTGTATACTCTCAAACAAAACAAAGGATAATCTTTCACCAATTTCTTGCAACGATGGAGACAAAGAGCTAGTAAGAGCAAGTGGCCAATTCCCAATGAACAAGTGGGGATCATCAAAGAAAATCTAGATTTAGATCTATCCTTCCACTTAAAGATGTAGTGCATTACCTCTTATGATGAGATTTTCCCTTAATCCCTTAACATCAAGAGAGATATAATCTCATAGGGAAATAATCAAGCTTAAAAAGACAATCACCCATCAACTAGTTTGAATGACAAGGCCCGTGTCTAGGCTAAGAACAAGAACATGACTAATGATGGCATGGTAGATGCTAAGGTAGTCCTCATTGCTCCTAGGCTAAACAGCAATCAACTAGCTAATGTTCAACCAGTTATGCAACAAACAACACTGACACACAACAATGACAAACCCATAACAAGTACAATTATCCAAAACGTAAGTACACACAATTATCAGAACCTATTGAGACTATCATGAAGAATTTGGCAGAGTCAAACATAATAACACTCCCCAATTTTGAAAACTACCAAGAACCACAGGATAAACCATCCTAGGACAACAAGAACGATCTTTGTGACTTTCACAAAATCAAGGGACACAAAATGAAAAACTACATGAGGCTCAAAAAATTATCCAAGATCTTATAGAGAGTGACACCATATCTATTGAAGTACTAGCCAATAACCAGGATCTTAAGATATACAAAAACCCTATGTCAGATCATAGAAAAGGCAACAACATCAACAAAGCTAAGGATTACATAAATGTACAACATACCTATTCTAATGTGGTTGCTTCTTGTGATAGTATCATCACCGTTGTTACCATCAAATGGCCTAGTGCAAAGGTGACTCAAAGTGGAAAAATGACTATCCAAGGAGTCCCATCTCAGTCTGGGACACAAACTACTTTGTCTACATCCAATCCTTGCAAGTATAATCTCCTATATTAGCTTAAGAAGCCCCCATACATATTTCTATCTTGGAACTATTGAGGCTATCTCTTGCACATAGGGAAATCTTAAAGAATGATTTGTCTTCATCATGCATCCTCAAGGATATTGATATAGACTAGTTTCAAGCTATGGTAGGGCATATCATTGATCATATTCTCACCTTCTCAGAGCTAGACCTACCATCACAACCATATCATAATCATCCTTTATATCTTGAGGTCATTGTTCACGAGAACAAGGTTAAAAGAGTACTAGTAGATGGAGGTTTTGGTTTGAACATTTGCACCCTTCAGATGATCAAAAACTTGGACTATTTAGAAGATACTATTGAGAAAGCAAAGAGTACCACCATCAGAGCATATGATGATCAAGAGTGGGTATGACAAGGCATGATTTCCCTACCCATCCAAGTGGGACCCATCATTGTAGAAACTACATGCCAAGTGTTAGACCTTGATCTCCCCTACAACATCCTACTTGGATAACCATGGATCCATGCCCTAAAAGATGTAGCTTCGACGTACCATCAATGTGTAAAGTTTCCTTTTAAGGGCTAATAAATTACCATTCATGGAGATCTTGATCCTTTTTACTACTGCAAGAACCTTGAGGCCAATTTTTAAAAGATACCCCAAATACCTAAAAATGATGAAGGGCCCACACCATCCTCCTCATTTTTTGACCCATCATCCCTTGCATCTACCTCAGAAAAAAAACACCCATTGTGCAGAACATTCCTAATATCAAAGTAGTGATCCAGGATGATGGTTGTGGAAACTATAAACTAATGAAGGATACCTTTGTGTTGGGGGAGCTACCTCTTTCTCCCAAATTCCATGGAAAACCAACATCTAGCAACAAAGAGGCCGAAATAATCAAGATGGTAGCTACTACCTTCACCAAGTGGGGGGATTTGAACTAAGAAAATATCAATAAGGAGGATGTATCCAAAATTCTCTATCAAGATGAACGACCTATCCTTGTTCTTCCCATGGAATATGACAACAAAGGCTTGCAACTAATGAAGGGATGGGGCTATAATAAGAATGAGAAACTAGGTCAAAATGACAATGGTTTGCTAGAACCCATCATTCTTGAGAAATGTCTAAAGAATCTTGGCCTAGGTTGTACTACTATCAAGGTTACCCTTCTTGGAAAAGGTACTTTTGCTAAACGGGCTGAGGCTTCCTCTTGGTTACCTACATCATGTGATACTACATTAGATGACTTCCAAAGCAACTCTCACATGGTGAATGGCGAAATGGGTGATGATT
Organism: Sequoiadendron giganteum; assembly: GCA_007115665.2. Lineage (NCBI taxonomy): Eukaryota > Viridiplantae > Streptophyta > Pinopsida > Cupressales > Cupressaceae > Sequoiadendron > Sequoiadendron giganteum. The sequence goes on from CM021104.1 coordinate 433,522,817, forward strand.
TTGGTTTAATTTGACATAGAGTATGTGGAGCACAAGGAAATCAAGGGACAAGTGATTGTAGACCAACTAGCAGAAGCACCTATCTATGCATAGAACCCTTTGATATCTGAATTCCTTGATGAATCAACATTCCTTGTCAATCTAATCGATCAACGGAAAATGTATTTTGATGGATCATTCACCCAAAATTGATCAGGAGCGGGTATCCTCTTTATCACCCCTCAATGCGATTGCATCCTTTGAGAAGAGGATTGTTAGGGTTGACCGATTACACTTGACTCATGATGAATCGAAGCATAATGGAACCAAACATACCTACATCTACAAAAAAGATCATTCAAAATGGAAATCTAAGTTAAGAATTTAATTGAAAATAAAAGCTACAAACTACAGAAAAATAGTTAAATTCTTAATCTAGCCAATCTAAAACTTATCTTGTTTTGGAATTGGTGTCGTGTTGATGTGTAATGATGACCCTTTCCCAATCCTATGATCAGTGAGCCTATTTGAGTCAATTCTATGGAAGAGAAGCGATGAAACCATTGTGATAAAATGGATTAAAACATGATTTATGCTAAAATGGACATGATGCAAGCTAATTAAACATGATATTATGCTACAAATGATCTAATTATGCTATTGCTAAACTACTTTAAGCTAAGATTATGCTAAAAGATGAAAGTCCTAATTTATATATAAACTAAGATGGATGCATGGAAGCCATTAATGGATGTTCTAAGCTATTATGCAATTAAAATAAACTAAAATGAGCTAAAAGTGAGAAAAATATAAGTGTGGATGCAAGTTAATTCAATAGCATAAGTGTGCAATTGAAAGATGGATCCATTTGTCTCCAAATAGTGATCTATTTATATTAGAGAAAATGATAGATGAAGGGTTGAGATCGAAAATCTTAATCAGCGATTGAGGATTGAAGGAAGAGGAAACATGGATCAAAGATTCTCATGAACATATGAGAATGCAAGATCAAATGGATCAAGGGTTTACATTTCCCTCAAACAAACACACTCTTGACCTGCACACACAGGTCAAAGGTAACTTGTTCAAAAGGTTAGAAGATAACTTGTAACTCAAGTTACAAGGTAACTTGCATTTGAAGCCAAGTGAATATCCCTTTTTCAAATGATGAAGGAATAAAAATATTCTTTTGGAATATTCCCATGGGTGAGGAAAAAGACATTTTGCAAATTAAAACAAATTAATTGTGCAAAAAAAGGGGATAAAGAATATTCCCTTGGGTTAGAGGAAAGTTAGTTTAATTGCTAATTAATTAAGATTTAATTTAAACAATTAGGGGATTTTAAGAATTAAAGTGACATTTACTAAATTAGATGATTTAATAATTGTGGGAAAGGTGAAATGATATTTAATTAAATAACTTAGGGTTATTTAATTAAATAAGATGACTTAGGGGATTAAATTAAATATTCTAATTTATTTAATTTGATTAGATGAAATGTTAGTGCAAAAACAAATGAATTAACCTAATTAAATTTAATTAGGTCAATAGGTGAAAATGATGCAATTAATCAATTATCTAGGCTAATTAAATCAATTAAGCGAAAAGAGGATGAGTTTTAGAGGAAATGCTGTTAGTAAATATGATTTAAATGTATGATATCGATTATGAAATTTTTCAGTGTCTATATTTTTCCCCTCTTTGAAGTGAGGTACCTGCTACTTCAGTTCAAAGAATAATGCTCCTTGAATGGAAACTACTGCTCAGATCAATTTTTTTTTTTTTTGATGCCCTAGCGGAAAGATAAAGCTAATTCCTTGCCCCCTCGAGAAATCGGGCGAGATTTTTGAATTTTGGGTTGATTTATAGATAAAGGTGAAAAGCTACCCTAGGGGGGCCAGAAAGGCTTTGGGATGCAAGAATTATGCCAAAAATGCAAAAAATGATGTAAAATTAGGTCTAGTTTGGTAAAATTGGCAAAGGTGATAATAAACCTCAATCTAAATGTGAAATTAGGGCAAAAAAACCTAATTTTCTAGCTTAAATGAGCCAAGAAAGGTTATTTTCAATTCATTTGTGCATTCATACTTAAGAGATTCTTGTTGTTTTGAGCTCTAACCCTTTGACGAAAAGGTATGTTCTGAGCTTCCTAGGCACATATTCGATTGATTTTGAGAGTTCCATCGACTTCCAAGCGCAAGACCTCCGATATGTGATTCAAAACCTGATTTGAAATTTGAGATTTCGATGCATTTATGATGCTTTAAATTTAGACTGTGGTGGCATCGCTATATAGCGATGCCTAAACTTAAAGTGGCACTGCCCAAATCAATTATAGCGACGCATATATATATATAGCAACACTTTTCTCAATTTAAAATTAGGGTTTGCATTTTTTAAATGGTGACACATTATTGTTTGGGGACACACTTTACGATTTAGAAATTAGGGTTAGGGTAGGCTAGAAGATAAATCACGACGCCAACTTGTCTAGTGACACACTTTTTGATTTGAAATGTTAAATGTATCGGGCGTTGTTATTTGAAATTTGAATATATCGAAGCTTTTGTGATTACCGAGCCAAAAAATTCAAATAACTTCAAATTTTGATGCTAACCTAACATCGTGCACTTTATTGATGCAGGAGATTATCCCACCATTAATGTCAAGGGAGCATAGGCCTGCTGTACTAGAGAGATTAGACAATCTATTAGAGTTGCGCTAGGAGCACCTAGGAGATATTGGTTTGTGGTACGTTGCATATGCCCCAGTGATCAGGACACACTTAGTGATGATGATAGCTTTGTGTGAGAGATGGCACAACGAGACCTCATCCTTCCACCTTCCGACAGGTGAGGTAACAATTACCTTGGAGGATGTGTGGCAAATTCTGCACTTACTGATTCACAATGATCATGTGATTTACTATGTTGACACCAGATTTGATGCATGCCACGAGGTGATGGAGATGGAGGAAATTGTGTTGGTCACATCTTAGATCGACCTCGAGTCCTACAAGGGGCATGTGCCCACATTTAGATTGATCATCACATCAATTATTTTAGGTTTGGTTGATCTTGACAGACATAGCAAGGGATTCAACCCAAGATGGGGCTTAGCATGGTATCAAATACTGCATAGGAGGACACTTTTTGCATGGGGGCCCATGATGTTGGCCTCCTTGTTCCAGGATTTGTATGATTTTGTTTGTTGTGACGAAAAAGCCATTGGTGTAGGGGTCACTTTGTTGCATACCTGGGCATGGGAGCACATTACCATGCTTCAATTGATTGTTCAGATGGTCGATGTTGAGCCAGATGATCCAGTGATATGGAAATACAAGGGTACCATTACTTTGAGGCACACAAGATAGATTGGGCTCTCGTACTAGAGATAGGTGATAGATGACATGACAGTTTTCTGCTGGTGCCCATGGCTTCAGATGCCAACATGGTTTGATGACATTCAACAGTTATATTTTGCCAAATAGACCCAATACATGCAGGGTCAAGAGCATCATATAATTAAGTGACACCTTCCAGATAAGGTAGCACGCTAGTTTGGTGATGTAAATGATAGGCCCAACGATGCATATAGGGCCATTTTTGCGAGATCAACCAGAGAGGTTCCGACATGGTGGCCGACCATTTCGGCCCTAGAGGCCGTTGAGAGATTTAGACAATTGGTGGCCTAGCCTTGGGCATATGATTAGGGTTAGGAAACAACTTAGACCATGCCCACATATGATGCATGGTTTTTCCCTCCACAATGATTGGTAGATCCAATAGGTGCACATCCTAGAGGGATGTCGAGAGGGAGAAAAGCTAGAGGCAGGGGACAGGGAGGCCAGAATGACCATGATGGATAGGTTTTTGGGGCACCCCCAGTTGGACAACCACCTCAAGTATAGCCACCAATACAACCATAGGTGTAGCCATAGGTACAACCATAGGATGGGCCACCACCACCAAATGCATGAGCTCCACAGATTCAACAACTACAATAGCAGGTGCAGACATTGATTGGTGAGCGGGATTAGGTCCACCAACAAGTGGTTGTAGTCACAGTCGAGAGAGATCAGGAACTGCAGAGAGTATAGGCTATGATGGTGGAGAAGGACTAGGAGGTTGCCCGACACCAACAGATAGAGGCCACGATAGTCGCTACACGTGGCAAGACTGTGTCAACACAGTTATATAGAGAGGCTATTACAGAGGCCACATATTAGAAGATGCATTATCGTTGAGATGTATCAGTGACATTGAGACAACCAGATTTTTCACAACACAGTGATGTGTGGCCATGAGTTGAGGACCAACCTAAAAGATAGGCTGGAGAGGGTAGCAACCATGAGGGATAGCTTTTTGATGTACATACACTTTTTTTATTTTTTCCTCATTCTTTATCATAGATATACATTCATGGGCTCTTTTTTGATATCCTCATGGATATTATATTTTTTATCGATGTTCATACATTGATCTAGATTTTGTACCATGACACTTTTTTGATATATATATGATACAGATACAGATAATTCATGATGTGATGTGTGCATGTTATTTCATGTTATGGATGATATGGATGCATTTTATTTATGCTTATGTGATATGCAATGATCATGATATGAGATGTATGTGATGTTATGATATGCTCATTTTTTCATTACAATATGTCATGACATGCAAATGTTATGGATGCAAATGTTTATGATATGCAACGATTTAAGATGCTTAAAATAACAAATCTATATTATTCTTCATAACTTAAATGATGATGGATAATGTATGATGTGATATGCAGTGATTATGTGGATGGATTATTTATGCTATGAGTATGCATGCATAATGATGCTTTGTCGATGTAGGATGGATGCACTGGTGATGTTTTTGTTGACAGTCATGATACCAAGTTACCATAGAGAGAAGATAGAAGAATAAAGAATGAATAACTGTTGATTCTAATGATTGCTTTAGAATATCCAACAAGTCCATGATCCATCAAGAATTTATTAGAGATGGTGACGAGACAATGTAAGATGTAGGATGAATGCAGGATGATGAGTTGCTCACACTTCGGGATTGGGATTTTCTGTCGTTCCTTATTGTTTGATATAACACATAGACACAATGCATCAAGGTATTGATAACTAGGATGGTATTGTATCTAGTGTAATGGACTTTGATTTTGAAAAATAGATAGGATAGTTCTTGTTCACACCTTGAAATACAAAAACCTCATTGGAATGTAAGTTAGAAGCTTAGAATAGTCAACAACATACCCTAAATGACCTTCCTACACACAACCAAGCAAGTATGCACCAGTATTATATTACAAGAATACCCACAAGCACAACAAATGAAAGATCATGATCGATGCCCCATTCCTTTCTCTCTAAATAATTTTGATAGACATCATCAAGAGGTCCTATGAATGGGTCATTAAGATAAATCATAAGAAAAGATCTAAGACAAATAGTCAGTGTCCTCTATACCTCTTGCCTTATTTAATTTAGCTAAAGTGATAACTAATACTAATTCCCATTGTAGGAAGGATACATCCTAGGACATGTTAATCAGAGGTTGTTTGATGTTAGGATGATGATGCTAAGATGAGTCGCTGATACAAACTTCACTGACGTATTTACCTATGATCGATACTTTAGACCTTGAAACTTAGGTTTTCACTTTATGACCTGCTACACTTGCTTTCTACTTGACTTACCAAAGGGTGAAGGTGACGATCAATTTATTATGGGTGAAAGCGAGATGGGATGGGTGGTTTTGAATTTTTCTAGAATATTTCAATGTTTTTGGTATTTTGAAAATGTTTCGAGGTTGTTTTTGTTATTTTGAAAGTTTATGCGAATGTTTTGAGCTTTTCAGTTATCTGAGGCTGTTTAGGGTTTTCTCTAAGATTTTCCAATGTTTTTGGTATTTTCTAAAAATGTTTTGAGGTTGTTTAGGGTTTTTTGATATTTGAATGTTTTGGGATTTTCGAGGAGTTTCGACCAAGAACCTAACCTAGAAGACCTATCATAGGGGTCTCGGGGGATGATCAAAGATAAGCCTTGCCTATGTTATACACACAAAGACCACGTAGTTTGACAGACTCGACCCATTTACAGGATGAAGATATGAACAAGTGATGGAAAGCCAATTTATTATGACAAAATCCTAAAGGACTGACCTAGGGTGTCTTGAGGGCACATCAATGATGGCCTTACCTATGTTCAAGATCAAAGACAACATAGTTCGACAAGGGTACTACTTTTTTGGACATTTTGGATTTTAGCCTTTTCTGAATGTTTTTGGATTTTAGCTGTATAAGATTTTGGATGTTTTTGGATTTTTTGATGAAGTTTTATGAATGTTTTTGGTGTTTTCGATGAGATTTCCAATGACCTCAAGATATACAAGGACCCAATGTTGTCCATAATGAATTTCCCCCAATGTGATGAGTTAGACTACTTCGATATAGTTACGAAAAATTGATCATCAAAATATACCAAGTAGTACTAAAGAGATATGACACTTCCAATCCTCAAGCTATGATAAGGATGCTGATGGGTGATGGATGAATGGAAACATACAGAATGATGGGGTTAAAGAGCCAAAGAATAGATGGAGGTACTTTATTTATGTGAGGCACCTATTTTCTTGGTTTTCACCAGGGTACTTGCCCAAAGTGTCACCGAGGTGGTTTTCACTAGAGGACGATTAATTTTAATTTTTTCAATCCATTTTCTTATTTTATTTTTTGGATTTTGATCATCTTTTTATTTTTTTAATATTTTCTGGTTTATACCCTTTAAGACTAGGCATAAAGCATTTTGAGATGCAAGCTATTAGCTGGCTCCTGCAAGGGTTCACCTTCAAGTGTCGATAGATGATATGCTCTAGATCCATAGCTTGCGGTGACAATGAAGGGACCCAACCAGTTAGGCTCAAATTTTCCTTTAATGTCTTAATCTGGTAGATTCTTATGATTCTTCTTTAAGACAAGATCTCCTACCTGGAATGACCGACTTTTGATTCTCTTGTTATAGCTCAGTTTCAATCGGTTTTGATATACTTACAAGTGATTAAGGGCATCAAGACGACACTCGTCTAGGAACTCTAGCTCATGCAACTGAGATATTTTGTATTCTTCATCGATGATCAAATTATGTAATGACAATCATAGTGATGGGAGCTCAACCTCAATGGGAAAAGATAGCTTATGATCCATAGACCAAGGAGCAAGGAGTTGCACTTTTTGGTGTGCGGATATTGGTTCAATAGACCTAGAGAGCGAGATTTAGCTATAGATCCTAGTCATGACCAACTTTGTTGACTATTTTCTTTAGGATTTTTAAGATGGTTTTGTTGGTAGCATCTGCTTGGTTGTTGACTTGGGGATGATACGAGGTAAAGAATCGGTGTTGGATGTTGAATTTTTGGCACAACTCTTTCACATCCCGATTCTTAAAGGGTGTACCATTGTCTGAGTTAAGGGTTTGTGGGACACCATAATGATAGATGAAGTAATTCAAGATAAACTTAGCAATTTTTTTCCTCGTTATGTAGGTCATAGGAATGGATTCTACCCACTTAGTGAAGTAATCAATGGAATTTATGATAAACTTGTGGCCATTAGATGAGGCTGGGGCGATTTTTCCTATGAGGTCAAGTCTCCATTGTGAAAAAGGCCAAGGTGTGATAATAGGTTGCAATTCTCGAGCTAGTGCATCAATTAGATCTCCATGATGCTGACATTGAACACACTTCTGCACATACTAATGAAATCCATTCTCCATGGTTGGCCAATAGTACCCAATCCTCAATAGTTTCTTATCTAATGCCATACCATTGGAATGGGAACCACATATGCCATCGTGCACTTCTATTAAAGCAGTTAAGGCTTCCTCTTGGTTAAGACATTGTAGTAATGTTCCTTTGATGCTTCGACAGTAAAGGGTATCACCTAGGATAAAAAACCAATATGCCTTTTTGATAAAGGTCTTTTTAAAGTTCAAGGTGATATTAGATGGGAGGTTTCCTCTACTTAGGTAGGTAAAGATGTCATGATACCAAGGGGATCTAGGACCAACAATGACACACACAAATTCAGATTCAAGGATTTCAAAATTTGGCATGAGAAGTTGTTCTACAAGGAATTCACATTGGAGGATATTGTTCGACATGTCTAATAATGATCCGATGGTTTCCATGGCAGCCACTGCTCTGTTGTTCATGTAAGGAATCTACTCAAAATTTATGTCTATAAAAATATCTTTGAGATTCTCTACCATCTTCTTGTAAGGGGTGAGCTTGTAATCTTTAGTTTGATAGTTATTATTGACTTGGTTAATGACTAGCTATGAGTCTCCATAGACTTTCATTTCTTGAATTTTCCACTGAACTGCTATCCTTAAAACTATGATTAGGGCTTCATACTCAAAAATGTTGTCAGTGCATGGAAATGATAGCCTCTATGACTTTGGAATGCAATCAACTTGAGGGGTGATGAAAAGAATGCCTGCTCCAGATCCATGTTGGGTGAATGATCCATCAAAGTATGTTTTCCATTGATCTGTGAGGTTGAGAATGAATACTGATTTATTAGGAAACTTAGATACCAAAGGATTTTCTATATAAATGGATGCTTCTGCTAGTTGGTCTATGATCACTTGTCCTTTGATTGTCTTGCACTCCACATACTCTATGCCAAATTCAGTTAAGATCATTACCCATTTGGCCATTCACCCTGTGAGAGTTTCCTTAGATAACAAGTATTTTAATGGGTCTATTTTTGCAATGAGCTTGATTTGATGTGACACCATGTAATGTTTGAAATTTTGTGAAGCAAAAACTATTGCTAGGCATGCTTTCTCAATAGGTGAGTAGTTCATTTCATATCCCACCAAGGTCCTGCTGATATAGTAGATAGCTCTTTCCTTTCCATTTTCATCATGTTGTGCCAAAAGAGCTCCTAGTGCTACTGATGTTGCTGAGATATATAAGATAAATGACTTTTTTGGTATTGGTGGCATGAGCATTGGAGGTGTTAGTAGATAATATTTCATTTTCTAGAAAGATTTATCACACTTGTCATCCCATTTGTAAGTTATCCCTTTATGGAGGAGATGTGAAAAGGGATGGATCTTATCTGATAACTGAACTATGAACCTTCTGATGGAATGCAATCTTCCTTGTAATCCTCTCATTTGTTTTAGTGTTTGTGGTGGTTCCATATCGAGGATTGCTTTTACCTTTGTTGGATCAATTTATATCCCTCTTTGCGAGACAATGAAGCCAATAAGTTTCCTTGATGTAACCTCAAAGACACTTTTTTGGATTCATTTGTACCTTGTATTTTTCAAGCTTGTCAAAGATGGGTCCTCAGACTGGTATGTGCTCACTTATTTTCTTTGATTTTACTAAAATATCGTCCAAATAATCTGAATGGCATCACATTCCAAATATGTTCCCCATGGACAAGTGAATGCAGTTTTATATTGATCCTCCTTAGAAATTATGATTTGATTATAGCCTGAAAATCCATCCATGAGTGATAGCATTTCATTCCCTATTGTTAAGTCTAAAATGAGGTTGATGTTAGGAAGAGGAAAATCATCCTTTGGGCATGCTTTGTTTAAGTCTCTAAAATTAGTATAGATTGTAATTCCCCCAGTGGGTTTTGAGGCTGGTACCAGGTTTGAAACCCACTTAGGACAGTCTATTGGTTAGATGAATCCAACATCTAGATGTTTTTGTAACTCTAGGTTTACCAAGAGTGCTATCTGAGGGTGCATATTTCTTAACTTTTTCTTGACTAGCTTGGCTTTGGGATATACTGCTAAATGATGCACAACTACTTCAGGATCAAGGCCAGGCATATCTGTGTATGACCATGCAAATTTAGCTCTCCATTCTTCTAGGAATGATACTATGTTCTTTTGTTCTTCATCCAACAAGGATTCAATGTAGAAAGTGATCTGGGGTGCTTCTTCTATTCCTAGATTGATTGAGGTAGCCTTTTCTGCTAGCACTGCTAACTTTTTAGGATTTATTACACTAAGGGGAAGATTGAATCCCTCATCCTTGGGCACCTCAGAGAGGTTTTCACCCTCAGATACACCCTTTCCTTTTATTGTTTTAGGATCAGAGAGTGCCACAGTGTGGTTTTCACTCAAGGATCTGCATGTTAGTTGCATTTCATCAATTTTGTGAATGGAGGATTCAATAGTCCCTCCATAGTATTCCCCTGTGTCTAGCTCTATGTCAAAACCTACTTTGTGATCTTCCTAAGATAAGTTGTAATGGAGTCCCATGAATTCTGAGATCCCTTCATCGTTTTCGAATAAATCAAGAATTGGTGGTCCTTGTTGGTTTGTGTCAATAAGTTGCGGGTATACCAAGCGTAGTTTAGTGGGATGATTTATTTGATCAAAGGATGTAATGGATATCATGAATAGGGAGTTATTATCAAACATGTCACCCATATCAAGGGGGAAGTCATCTAGGGTCATGTCACATGATGTAGGTAACCAAGAGGAAGCCTCAACTAGTTTAATGGGAGTACCTTTGCCAATAATTGTAACCTTTCTAGTAGTACAACCTAAATCAAGATTCTTTAATCATTTCTCAAGAATGATAGGTTCTAGCAAGCCATTTCCATTTTGTCCCAATTTCTCATTCTTGTTATAACCCATTCCCTTCATGAGCTGCAAGCCTTTATTATCATTTTCCATAGGAAGAACAAGGATAGGTCATTCATCCTGATAGAAGAGTTTGGAGATATCCTCCTCGTTGACATCTTCTTGATTCAGATCCCCCCATTTGGTGAAGGTAGTAGCTGCCATCTTAATTGTTTCAGGGTCTTTGGTGTTAGATATAGGTTTCCCATGAGCTTGAGGAGAAAGAGGTAATTCTCCTAAGACAAATGTATCCTTGAGGAGCCTATAATTTATACAACCATCATCTTGGATTACTGCTTTAATGTCAGGGATGTTCTACACAATTTGTGTATTTGTTGTAGAGGTAGATGCAAGAGATGATGGATCAACACATGAGGTAGGTATGGACCTAGGCCCTTCATCTTTCTTCAATACTTGGGGGATCTTATAGAACCTTGCCTCAAGATTCTTGCAGTAGTAAAAAGGCTTAGGATCTCCATAGATGGTAACTTCTTTGCCTTCAAAAGGAAACTTGACACATTGATGATAGGTTGAAGAAACAACATTTAAGGCATGGATCCATGGTTAGCCAAGTAGGATATTGTACGAAAGGTCAAGATCTAGCACTTGGAAAGTAGTTTTTGCAATGATAGGTCCCACTTGAATAGGTAATGCAATGATGCTCTGTGATACCTGCTCTTGGTCATCATATGCCCTAATGGTGGTAATCTTTGTCTTCTCAATGGTATCTTTTGAGTAGCCCAATTCTTTGATCAATTTAAGGGTACAAATATTCAGACCAACACCTCCATCTACTAAGACTCTTTTGACCTTATTTTTATGAATATGGACCTCGAGGTTTAAAGCGCGATTATGAGATGGTTGTTATAGTAGGTCTTGCTTAGAAAAGGTAAGAATATTATTGGTAATGTGCCCTACCATAGCTTGAAACTAATCTGTATCAATATATTCGGGGACAAATGACTTTGACAAGGTTTCTCTAAGATTTCTCTATGTGTGGGAGATATCCTTAAGAGTTCTAAGATGGATATCTTTGTAGGGGTTTTCTTGAGCTGGTCTAAGAGATTGTACTTGCTGGGATTTGATGTTGGAAAAGTGGGTTGTTCCCTAGTCTAGGATGGGAATCCTTGGATAGTGACCTTTTCACACCATGTGGTGACTTCACACTTGGCATCAGGTCCTTTGATGGTGATGACCATAATGACGATATCATAGGATGCGACCACATTTGAATAGCTATGCTGCACATTTTTGTAATCCTTAGCTTTTTCTTTGTTGTTCCCTTTGTTATGATCCAACATAGGGTTCTTGTATATCTTGAGATCCTGATTTCCAATTGGTACTTCAATAGAGATGGTGTCGTTGTCTATGAGATCTTGGATGATGTTCTTGAGTCTCATGCAATTCACGATTTTGTGTCCTTTGATTTTATGAGTCACAAAGATCGTTCTCATTGTACCATGATGGTTTCTCTTGTGGTTCTTGGTAATTTTAAAATTTGGGAAATGTTATCAGATTTGATCTCACCAAATTTTTCATGATGGTTTTTATGGGATCAAATAATTGTGTATACTAGCACTTGGGATAGTTTTTCCTATTGGAAATTTGTCATTTTTGCATCTCGTGTTGTTGATTTGATTGTTCTAAGGGGATATTGTTTGCTGCATAGTTGGTTGTATGTTAGCAACTTGATTGTTGTTCTGTCTAGGTGCATTTAGGACCACCTTAGCATCTACCACATCATCATTTGTCACATTTTTATTTTTATCCTAGACACGAGGTTTTTCATTTGAACTAGTTGATGGGTAGTTGTAAGCTTGATTATTCCCTTGTGAGATTAGAGCTCATTCAATGTTAAGGGCTCAAGGGACAAGCTCATCATAAGATGAGATGCACTACATTTTCAAGTGGAATGAGATATTGAGATCCGGATTGGCTATGATGATTCCCACTTGTTCATCAGGAAGGGTCCACTTGCTCTTACTAGCTTTGTGTCTCCATCGTTGCAAAAAACTGGAAAATGATTCTCCTTTGGTTTGTTTGAGAGTATACAATTCTTATAGACTAACATCCATGTCTAGATTAAAAGAGAAGTGGTTGATGAATTGATCAGTGATTTCTTGAAAGGTTTTGATGCTAGGAGATAGATGAGAGAACCAATCCATAACAGGACCTGCTAAACTTCAAGGAAAGAGGTGGATTAGATATGAATCATTATAAGCTACTTCCATAAACATGACATTGAATTCTTTGACATGGTCTACAAGACTTCCTCTCCCTTTATATTTATCAAATTTTGGGATCTCAAATCTAGGAGGGAATGGTACCATTGCAATGTTGCGATCAAAGGGGTAAGGACATAGGTTCTATGTATGAGGTTTATTTATCTTACCCATCCGAAGGTCCTGCATTTCTTGGGATAGGGCCTTGAGTTGTGAAGCTAGATCCTCTTGCGGATTTGGTGGAGGAACATACAATGGGATGAAGGATGAGTTGCTTATGGGATTTTGATATGATGGTGTATTGTATGGGGTGTATGGTGGAGTGAGATGAGGTGAAGGTGATTGAGGTGTCGATGTGTATGTTCTTAGCGTGTTTGGATTGATGTTCTATTGGGGGTTATTATAGGAACTTTTTTGCTATTGTTGTTGCTGATATTGGGAATTTTGTTGAGCTAGTAAGGCTTGTTGTTATTGTTGCACGACAAGGGCTTTTTGTTGGGATTGCTCTTGGGCCTGATGTTGTTGTTGTGCTGTGATGGCTTGTTGTTGGGCCTGATGTTGTTGCTGTGCTGTGATGGCTTGTTGTTGGGCTTGATGTTGTTGCTGAGCTACTAAGGATGCTTGATAGGCTTGTTGTTTTTGTTGTGCGACTAAGGCTGCTTGCTGTTGTTGCTACTATTGTTGTTGTTGCTATGCGGCTAAGGCTGCTTGCTATTATTTTTGTTGGATGACTTACTAATAAGCTTGTTGTATTTGTTGTAAGGCTGAGGTATGATTTTGCAATATAGGACCAATTTATTGTTGGGATATCTATGATAGATTGTGGGTGTTGATGTTTTGGATGGGTTGTGAGTGTGTGATGAGAGGTTGAGAGTTTCCTTGTTTTAACATTCCTTGTAAAATGGTGGATTGAGATGGAGGAATGTAAGTTTGAGATCCCATTTGATTTTTCATGTTGAGGGGGATCATGTGGAAGGATGTGTATGTTGGTGTTAGATTTGGTAATGGTGTCGACACACTAGGACCTTGAATCCATTGATTGAAAAGAGTCCCTTGACCGATGTTGAAGGGATTTCCTTGTGCTTGATATGTGATCAAGGTACTTCCTTGATTGATAGGGTTCACACCTAAGGTGTTTGTTTTATTTGGATCAATGATATATGATTGGGATGTGTCATATGATGGAAATGGTATAGATGATCCTGTGGAAGGATTGGGTAAAGATATCCCTATTTGCATTGAAGGTTGACTCTATGATACAGTATGCCCTTGCATGATACCTTAAGATACTTGGTCTATACCGATTTATGTGATGCTGGACATACTTGTGGTACTCATGGATGTAGATGAAGAGGGATGTGCCCGATAGGTGGAGGTTGTGGTGGAATAATGAAGGTCAAGAGGTTTATGTAGTTTTTTTGAATTTTTTGGGATGGGAGGAGCACCAACGATATGCGTCCAAGTGGTTGTTGGAGGTGGAGAATTGGTATCAAGAGTACCTACAAGTGTATTGTTGTCAAAGGGAAGAGTTAGAACAAAGTCCTTAGGAAGGCTAGCTGCAAGACTAGGAGTAAGTGTTTGATTTATCCCTGATGGTGGGGTGGTAAAGCCTTGTGCCAAATTTTGTGCCATAAATGATGGAGAAGTAGGAGCTATGTTTTCAAAGGCTTGATACTTCATGATTTCCTCCTTAGTAAGCTCAAAGGGATTATTTGTGATGTCTTCAATTTCATATGGTTCTATTGGGTACGATGGTTGTTGTGAGGGTGTGACTTGGCTTCTTGGATCAAATTCTAAAGAATTTGGATCACTTGAGGTAAATGTGACTTTCGTTTTCTCCATGATTTTCTTGTATTGTGATCTCATTTTTACCATAAATTTTAGGTCACTATTAGGAGAGTTGTGTTGAGATTTATAATGTTTGAACTCTCTAATTGACTCAAATCTAGGTAAAAGGGACGCTCTAAGTATTTTTGGAGCAATGATGATAATAGGGAATGAAAATATGGGTGATATGGAAAGTGATCTTTGCAATAATTTTGGGACAACACTTTTGACTTTGAGTTTGGTGTTGGGATGCTAGGATGTTGATGAACTTGAGAATTTTTAGGGTAGACTCGTGACCTTCAAGATAAACTAGTTTAAGGATGATAACTAACTTAATTGGATGCATGGAAAAAGATACATTTCACATACAACTTTGCAAATTTAGGGGTTGGTTTGATTTGGATGCTTAAGTCAAAAGATGTTGGTGGGTATGTGCAGGATCATCAAGGAAAACACAGGCCCTTAAGTGGCAATAAAATTCAGAAAATCAGAATTAGGCAACTTGACGTAAAAATTTGAATAAGTTATATATATTATTTTAAAAATATGTAAGAATAGAATCTGTAGCAAATTGAATGTAGTTTCTAAACTACTAGGTTTTTAAAAAAAAAATCTATTTGTTGAAAATTTGAAATTTCAATGCAGTAGTACTTAAATTTCAGGGAAAAAATAAGAAGTAGGTGTCTGTCTAACCACCCTAACCACAATAAAATGATAATATTTTTTAATAAGATTTTAGATATAAGTAGGGAACTCATGTCCCGATGTGATGCAAATTTTTTTGTAATTTTTTTCCAAGTAAATAATTAATTTTGATTTTTTTATTACAAATTTTTAAAAATATAAAAACTTGTATGTCTAACCACCTTAACTTGGTCAAAACTTCATGATTTTTTATTTTTTTTAATCCTATAGTATGTGAAGCATAGAATGTGATGCATATTTCAGATTCAAAAAATGTGATACCGTTTGAAAGTTATAAATTTTTTCAATCAGCCTAACAATCAAGACTTTATTCATAATTCAAATAGAAAATGAATAATAACTATTTATTAAATTCAAAGTAAAGCATAATTTATATCGGTGGAAAGCTGAGAATCTCCTTTAAAAACCCTTTTCGTTTCATCAATTTTGGGTAAAAAAAAGTTGTCAGCCACATGGGTCATCATATCACTTAGATATCGCCACTTTTTGGACCATCATGATCCTGCACATACCCTAGTGTGTTCAAAAGTTTTGGAAAGATAGGTGAGGTGAAGCATGAAATTTTGATGAAGGGGTAGATGAAATGTTTGACCCAATGTTTGACTTAGAATGAACCTATGTTTTCCAAGGCCACAGTAGTGAGAATGATGCTAAACCTCTAAAATGTTCAAATCCTAAAGACCCAATGTTGACGTTAGATGAGAGGATAAATGGGGATTTTTAAACCTGTTCTCCTTCTCCTAGCTTGAGCATAGTAGTTTCTTAACAAATGAAAATGATTGTGGTAAAGAATGACATCCCACTTCCTACCAAACTTTGAGTTGTGATATTTATGTTTGAAACGACGGGATGCAGGTCTTACCTCACAGACCTAGATTGTATGAGAAAGCTCAATATTATGAAAAAGACCATGGTTTTGACTCCAAAAGAAAGCATATAATTTTGGAATATACCTTGAAGCATGTCTATGAATTTTTTCTACCAACTTTTTTCTATTCTTGTGAATTGCTAAAATGTGTTTCTTAAAAAATTTTGGTTTAAGATGTCTGAGCTTAGAATGATGACCTATAGATCTTGTTTTGGGGATCTTAATCTTACATGAAATCATTAAAGAAGAAGAAGATAATTATTTCCATGTTGGAGATGGTAATATGGGCCTTCTAGCCAAAATATCTGCTCTTCATTCTTCTTTATCCAAGATAGTTGTAGTAATTATCCACTGATTGGATGTTTCTTCTGTTTCAAAAGTGAAGGTTCTCAAACTGCTGATAAAATATTTTTGTTCTCCCTCAATATATTCAAAGTTTGGTTGAATGATAGCACCTGGAAGGTAAGGTTGTAAAATAGGATTGTTTTGGTCTCCAGATGGTCATGTGGGGTTCAATTTGTGTCCAGTTTATCTTTCTTAAGTGAATTGATTTTACAAACACTCTTCTTGATTAAGTTTACAAACTAAATGTTTATGTCAAAAAAATCATAACTTTCACAATGTCCATTTGAGATTAGAGCCACAATTTCCTATGTTGTCTTTGGGAAATATGGATTATGATTGAGTCAAGATATTTAGAAGTCGCTAAGAATAGAAACCATTAGGACAAACAGTAATATTAAAGCTAAATCAAGAGGCACCCATATTTACCAAAGTGTTTGAAATTTTTGAACATAGTGAATGTTTGTTTTTGGAACATTTTGGATTCAAGAAATGTATCAAATTGACCCATAACCATATAAAATTTAGGTTCAAAATGGCTATAATTTTTTGAGTTCCCACTTGGATTTCTCCAAACACTAAACAATGTGAACAATTAGAGATTTGGTGACACTAGCTCCCCCTTTCTCGACACACACTTCTCGGGACCACCAAATCTCAAAATCCTTAAAATCCAAAGATCAAAAGGATTTCTCTATTTCTACAATTGAATAGTAAGAATGTGGAATGGATTCAAAATGAACATTCTTGCACCAACAAGTATTAAAGAATTTTTGGATTTTTAAACAAAGGTTCGTAATAAGGGCTTCCAGTTTAGGCTATGTAATGATAAAATCCTTGTGAGAGGTCTCCCAACCCTTAGAATAAGGGATTTACGCATCATAAATATGCTGGGGGAGAGCTATCATATACCACTTCCCATTGATCATAATTTTCATTGTAACCACACATTTATATCGTGGTTTGGAAGAGATTGGCTTTAGCTCATTACTACTTGGGTCGTTCCCTTGGGGTGAGTAATTTTTTCCACCAAGGCAGGCCCTCTAAAGACAAACAATAGAAAACAAGTAAATTTGTAGTTTGACTGTCTAGGTTGAGTAAATAAATTAGGGGGGAGCACACACAATGCCTTTCCTTCACACTCACATGATTGTTCAATTTTAGCTCCAAATCAAAATGTGTAGGTAACCTTCTAGACAACCAATATCACCAAAAATGCTTTTGATTCTCAAGATCATTATGAAGCATGAGAGAAGTGCATACACATTCAAATGACACAAGTTGCAAAGAAGTTTACAAGAAAAATTAAACACACTTTTATCTTAATCCTCAAAGCAATAATGAGTTCTTTCTATAGCACCAAAACAAAGTGTGAATTTGCTTGTTCAGTTTTAGGCCCAAAGTAAGATGACAATATGAAGGTTCAATTTTAATTATGTTTGAGCGTTCATTTTAAGACCAAATTGAAATCTAGCGAGGTCCTAAAATAGAAATTAGAAAGCATGAAAATTGGGTTATAATTGCCCCAAAGCATTTAAAAGCTCTTTACAATTATAAAATTTTAAGATAGAAGAGGCTTTCTTCATTTTAGCTCCATGTATTTCAACCTACAAAATCATGTTAGTCTAACAACCTGAACATAGTCAAATGCACATTAGTAATCAGATAAATCTAGAAAATTAAGGCACATGTTTGAAAAAAATTCAAAAAGTTTCTTACTAGAGTTGGGCGTTGCTGAAAACGATAGCGTCGTGATTTGAAGTTTGGGCGTCACTTTGGTGAAAATGGGTGTTGCTCTATAGAAAAATAGTGAGCATGATAATGTCGCTATTTGGCTTGACATCACTAATAATTATAGCATCACAATTTTCAATTTGAAAGCATCACTCTGGTGAGGTTGATCATTGTCGTTTAAACTTTTCGATACCTCCAGATTAATTTGACGTTGCCAGAATTAAATCGACGTTAGTGCATTAAATGGGCATCACTGTATCAAATCTAGTGGGTGTGGCTATATGGTGATTCCCTACAAAGGGTGTCACTATTTGTAATCTAGGTGCCACTGCAACCTGCAAAATATGAATTAAATAGAATTCAAGCTAAAATTTGATTAAATTATAGGTTTTCCCTCCTTCTAGCGCCAAAATATGAGACAAGGATTATCGAGGTAGACTAATTACACTTGACTAATGATGAATCAAAGCATAATGGAACCAAACATACCTACATCTACAAAAAAGATCATTTAAAATGGAAATCTAAGTTAAGCATTTAATTGAAAATGAAAGCTACAAACTACACAAAATAGTTAAATTTCTATTCTAACCCATTTGAAAATTATCCTGTTTTGGAATTGGTGTCGTGTTGATGTGAAACGATGACCCTTTCTGAATCCTCTGATTAGTGAGCCTCTTTTAGTTGATTCTATAGAAGATAATCGATGAAACCATTGTGATAAAATAGATTAAAACATGATTTATGCTAAAATGGACATGATGCAAGCTAATTAAACATGACATTATGCTACAAATGATCTAATTATGGTATTGCTAAACTAATCTAAGAAAAGATTATGCTAAAAGATGAAAAACATAATTTATATATAAACTAAGATGGATGCATGAAAGCCATTAATGGATATTCTAAACTATTATGCAATTAAAATGAGCTAAAAGTGAGCAAAATATAAGTGTGGATGCAAGTTAATTCAATAGCATATGCGTACAATTGAAAGATGGATCCATTTGTCTCCAAATAGTGATCTTTTTATAGGAGAGCAAATGATAGATGAAGGGTTGAGATCAAAAATCTTAATCAACGGTTGAGGATGAAAGGAAGAGGAGACATGGATCAAGGATTCTCATTAATGAATGAGAATGCAAGATCACATGGATCAAGGAAAGGATCAAGGGTTCACATTTCCCTCAAACAAACACACTCTTGACCTGCACACACAAGTCAAAGATAACTTGTTCAAAAGGTTAGAAGATAACTTGTAACTCAAGTTACAAGGTAACTTGCATTTGAAGCCAAGTAAATAACCCTTTTTCAAATGATGAAGGAATAAGAATATTCTTTTGGAATATTCCCATGGGTGAGGGAAAAAGCATTTTGCAAATTAAAACAAAGTTTTAATTGTGCAAAAAAGGGGATAAGGAATATTCCCTTGGGTTAGAGGAAAGTTAGTTTAATTGCTAATTAATTAAGATTTAATTTGAGCAATTAGGGGATTAGAAGAATGAAAGTGACATTTACTAAATTAGATGATTTAATAAGTGCGGGAAAGGTGAAATGACATTTAATTAAATAACTTAAAGGGTTATTTAATTAAATAAGATGACTAAGGGGATTAAATTAATTATTCTGATTTATTTTATTTAATTAGATGAAATGTTAGTGTGAAAATAGATGAATTAACTTGATTAAATTTAATTAGGCCAATAGGTAAAAATGATGCAATTAATTAATTAGCTAGGCTAATTAAATCAATTAAGCGAAAAGAGGATGGGTTTTAGAGGAAATGATGTTAGTAAATCTAGTTTAAATATATGATATCGATTAGGACATTTTTCAATGTCTACACATCCAAAATTCATACAGGTTATCATTCCCATGTACTAACAAGTTTTCTAAGTATGAAGCCCTAATCACAAGGCTAAGGACAATAGTTCAGTGGAAGATACAAGAGATGAAAGTATATGGAGACTCACAATTGTTTATCAACCAAGTCAATGACAACTACCAAACTAAGGATGACAAGCTTACTCCTTATAAGAAGATGGTAGAAAGCCTCAAGGACCTTTTCATTGATATAACTTTTAAGCAGATTCCTTGCATGAACAACCGATTAGAATACACTATGGAAACAATTGGATCATTATTACACATCCCACACAATGTCCTTCAATGTATATTCTTGGTAGAACAACTTCTCGACCAAATTTTGAAATCCTTGAATCTAAATTTTCCTATGTCATCATTGGTCGTAGATCTCTGTGGTATCATGTCATATTCATCTACCTTAGCAGATTAATCCTCCCATCCAATATCACCTCCAACCTTAAATAGACCTTTGTAAAGAAGGCATCCTGATTCATGATCCTAGGTGATACCTTATATTGCCGAAGCATCAAAGGGACATTACTACGATGTATTAACCAAGAGGAATCCTTGACCGTTTTAACAGAAGTACATGATGGCATATGTGGTTCCCATTCTAGTGGTATGACTTTAGCTAAGAAACTATTGAGAATGGGGTACTACTTGCCAACAATGGAAAGAGAAGCCCATCAATATGTGTAGAGGTGTGTACAATGTCAACAGCATGGAGATATGATTCATGCTCTCATTTAGGAGTTGCAACCAATGGTCAAAACTTTACCTTTCTCATAGTGGGGGCTTGACCTCATAGGAAAGATTACTCCTACCTCATAAAATGGACACAAGATCGTCATAACAACCATTGAGTACTTTACCAAGTGGGTCAAAGCCATTCATATGGCCTACATAATAGGAAAGAAAATTTCCAAGTTTATCCTAAATTACCTCATTTTCCATTATGGTGTTCCACAAACCCTTATCTTAGACAAAAAATCACCCTTCAAAAATTAGGATGTGAAAGAGCTATGTCAAAGATTCAACATCCAACATTGATTCTCTACGCCGTATTACTCCTAGGGCAACGGTCAAGCTAAGGCTACAAACAAGACCATTCTAAAAATCCTCAAGAAAATGATCAATGAAGTTGGCCATGATTGGCATCTATAGTTAAATCCCACCCTTTGGGGCTATCGAACCAACATCCACATGCCTATAGGTGCAACCCCTCTCTCCTTGGTCTACAGATTAGAATCCATCTTTCCTATTAAGGTTGAGCATCCATCACTACAAGTGTCACTATAAAACCTAATAACTAATGAGGAATATAGAGTATCTTGGCCGAATGATCTAGAATTCCTAGACGAGTATTGTCTTGATGCTCTCAATCATTTGCAAGTATACCAAAATTGACTGAAATGAAGTTATAACAAGAAGATCAAGTGTCGGTCTTTTCAGGTAGGAGATCTTGTTCTAAACTAGAATTAGAAAAATCTTCCAGATCAAGATAGTAAAGGAAAGTTTGAGCCTAACTGGTTGGGTCCCTTTGTCATCACAACAAGCTATGGATAAGGATCATATCAATTGTCAATGCCTAAAGGTGAACCCTTCCAGGAACCAACCAATAGCTTGATTCTTAAAAAATTTTATGCCTACTCTTGAAGGGTATAAATCTAAAAATACAAAAAAATCAAAAAATGATCAAAAATCCAAAAAACGAGAAAAAAGGATTGAAAAAGTAAAGAAAAATAATTGTCCTCTAGTGAAAACCACTTTGGTGGCACTTTAGGAAAGTACCTTGGTGAAAACCTAGCAAAAAGATGCCTCACGTAAATAAAGCACCTCCATCTATCTTAGGCTCTTTATCCTATCATCCTTTGCATCCCATCCTTCTACCACATCATTCATCCTATTTATTTCCATCACCCAGCCACGACCGTATCATAGCTTGATCTTGTGAAGTATTGTATCCCCTTTAGCACTACTTGGTATATTCCTAGTGTCAAATGTCCTACCTATATTGTGGTAGTCTATCACGCCACGTTGGGGGAAACTTGTTATGGATCACATCATTTTCTTGTATAGCTTAAGGTTATTATAAATAACATAAAAAATACAAAAAGAATTCATAAAATATTCATCAAAAAATCCAAAAACATTTGAAAAATCTTGTATAGCCAAAAATACTAAAACATCAAAATTCCTATACAAGTAAAATCCAAAAATATCCAAAAACATCAAAACCCTAAAAAGGTCAAACATAAAAATTTCAAAAATAGTACCTTGTCGAACTATGAGTCTTTGAGCTTGAACATAGGAAATACCATCATTGATGTGCCCTCGAGACACCCTAGGCCAGTCTTTACGAGTCTATTATAATAAACTGACATTCCATCAACTATTCATATCTCATCTTACATAAGTCAAGCCAATCGAACTATGTGGTCTCTGCATGTATAACGTAGGCAAGAATTATCTTTGATCAACCCCCAAGGCCCCTAGGATAGTCTTTTAGGTTAGGTTCTTGGTCTAAATTTAGAAAATCCCTAAACATTTGCAAATCTTGGAAAACCCCTAAATATTCACAAATCTCAAAAAACCCCAAAACATTTAAAAATGGAAAACACAAAAATATTTAGAAAACTTAGAAAAACTCTAAAAAAGCCTCAAATTATTCAAAACCAAAAAATTCACATAAAAACTCCAAAAGACCAAAAACAACCTCAAAACATTTTTTAAAATACCAAAAACATTGAAATATTTGAAAAAATCCAAAACCATCCATCCCATTTTGCTTTCACCTGAAATAAAACTTCACCCATAATAAATCGATCGTCACCTTCAAACTTTGGAAAAAAAATCAAAAACAAGTATCACAAGTCATAAATTGAGAACCTAAGTGTCAAATTATAAAGTCTAGATCATAGGTAGATGGGTCAGTGAAGTTTGTATTAATGGCTTATCACAAACCTCATCCTAATCAAAATATATAATAACATTTCCTAGGATGAATCCTTCTTACGATGGACATCAACATCATAAATGAACTTAAATAAAATTAAACTGGCAAGAGATATAGATAACATTGACTATTTTTCTTAGTTATTTTCTTCTAATTTATCTTATTGACCCAATCTGAGGAACTCTCGATGATGTCTATCATATCAAAAAGATTTAGAGAGAAAGGAATGGGGCATCAATCAATATATATTTTTTGTTATGCTTGTGGGTATTCTTGTAAAATAATCTTGGAAAATACTTGCTTGGTTGTGTTTAGGGAAGATGTTTGAGGTAGATTGTTGACTATTGTGTATGCTTTGGTCTGAGATATTTTAAACTACTAAACTAAATTCTAACGAGGTTTCCGTATGCCAAGGTATGAACAAGAACTATCCTATCTATTTGAAGAGTCAAAGTCCATTACAGTAGATACAATGACATCCCAATTATCAATACTTTGATGCATCATGTCTATGCACGTGTTATATCAAAAATAAGGAATGATGAAAAATCCCAATCCAAAGATATGAGAAAATCATCGTCATCATGCATCTCTTTTCACTATATCTAATAAAGTCTCGATGGATCAGAGACTTGTTGGACTTATTGAATGAATCTTCAAATTAAATGGTCAAATCATTCATTCTTATTTCTTCCATCTTCTTTCCACACTAACTTGGTATCATGAAAATCAACAAAAACATCATAATGCATCCATCCTATATCCACAGATCGTCAGCATGCATACATCTTCTATTATCACATGTCATAATAAAGCAAATATATTTCATTACATCATAATTATTTTTTAAGTTGTTTTAAATAACATAGATTTTTTATTCTAAGCATCTAAGTCCATTTCAATATCATTCATTACATCCATATCATGAATCATTCATAGCATACATATCCTGAACATTGATAACATCCACATGTATACATTATCATCTCATAAATTGTATATAAAAGTACACAAAAAAAAAAAATCCATATAATTTGCATAAGTGTAACATCTACATATCATAGTATCCATCCCATAACATGTCATAAAAATATACTAAAAAAGATGTGCATCCATCCATCTCATAACATATCACATCATAGATCATCATCACATATCACATAACACATAAATAAAAGAAGTACATACATCACATTGCATCCACACATAATCATAATGCACTATATCACATCATATGCATCCATACATTTATGAGCATGAAATAAAGGGAACATCACATCACATCAAATCTAAATCATCTCATATATATCAAAAAATGGTGATTGTCATAATACAATATCTGAATCAATGTCTATATATCAATAAAAATTACAATATCCACGTGGCTATCAAAAAGGATCCCATGAATGTATATCTATATAAGGAATCAAGCAATAATAAAAAAAGTGTCTACATAGATAGGCTAGCCCTAGTGGCCACTCGTCTCACCCCTAACTGATGGTTGATCCTTGGCTCTAGGTGTTGCTCTGCTTTGTTGTGAGAAATATGGCTATCACATCCCCTAAGGAGCATCACGGTGATAGTGCATGTGATAATAGGCTTCCTTTGTGTCTGCTTCTCTTTATAGCCTCACAGATGTGGTCTTACCTTATGATGCTGTAGTCACTACCTCTAGCTACTATCTCCACCCAATCTCCTGGGCTAGCTACATGTTCAGTTGCTAACACAACTACACCTCCTAGTCCCTTTATATAGTCATGACCTATAGTTTCTACCATAGCTGATCCCGCTCAACCTATAGCTGATCCCTCTTTGCTCTAAGGGCTGCAATCTTCCCATCTCGTGAATCTAGCTACTATAGAGGTGGATGAGGTGGTGGTTCCCCTAACACCTGCCCATCATGCCTACCTGAATTCCCTAGAACTTGTTCCTAATCTAGTTGTTGCTAGTGCCCATCACTTGGCACCTGGCCCCTGTCTTGCTCCTGGTCTTGGCCTCCTCCTCATATACCATCCCTACCATCATCCTTGCCATTGTCCCTACCTCCATCCTGACCCGAGCCTCTACCTCTACCTCTACCTCTACCTATGGGATATTCCTTCATTGGATCTGTTAGGAATGTCAGTGGCCTAAACCATGCATCATAGGCTAGAGTGGTGCCTACATCTGTAATGCCCTGATCAAATGCCCATGACTATGGGACAAGCTGTCTAAAATCATTGATTGCCACAATATTATCAATGATGGCTCCCCCCTATACCTCTCTTTGTGATATGGTAAACATAGTAGTATAATCATGTGCTGATACATCCTATACCTCCCCAAGCTACCAAGTGATGTGGTCTGGGAGGTATCACTTGATAATTGTATGCTCTCAACCTTGCATGTACCAAGTCTGTCTGGAAAAATCCAACTGTTGTTGATCATCGTACCATCATGGATGTTGTAGCTACAACCTCCATCTGAACACTGCCATGTCATTGATGACATGACACCAATATGGTAAGCCTGTGGGACTTGTGTGCTATAATTTCATTGACACCCTATATTAGAAAATGATGGGCTCATCCTCATGGATATTGACGAGAATGACCAATGGCCTCAACACTACAATATTATCATAGGCCCATATGTGAAGCAAAGTCACCCCTACTCTGATGCTCTTGCCCTCTCGATAGACGACCTCGTGCATATCATGATACAAAGAGGCAAGGAGAATTGAACCAAAGCATACATAATGTCTCTTTGAATCATGCCCTCCCATGCCAAGCCCCATCCATGACTGAAACCTCTGCCCCATCGTTCTGGAGCAATGACACCACAAATCATAGCTGCAAAAAACAATATAAATGTGTCCACTCGAACCCAATAAAAATCCAAATCAATCTGGGAGCTAATCAGAACAACCAACCATTTGTGTAGAAGGGAGAGACTACATCTCTCTTGGGACTTGGGTCATAAATCATGCACTCTCAATGAATGGGCAATCGCAAAATGTGAAACACATCATCTAGTGTGACTGTTGCCTTTCTAGTAGGCAAGTGGAAGGATGAGGTCTCAATGTGCCATCTCCCAACTAGCATGATCATCATGGCAAGATGGGTCTTGACCTCAAGCAGGAAAGCAACAAATCCCAATCCTAGTCTCCCCAGTCACTCCACCTCCAAGTAATTGAAATCTCTCACAGCTGCTAAAAGGTCAGATTGATGCTCCTGCGACATCAGTGGTGGAGGATCCTCCTACATGCATCACACACACATCATCAATTTTTCAAAAAAGTAAAAAAAATTGATCAAAATTTAAGAATTTTCATTCCAAACATCAATAGCATCACTATTTTTTTGTGTGCGTCACTATATTAAATTCAGGGGTGCATTGCCAATTTAGCAACATGCATCGCTACGCTCAATAACGAATCGGTATTTGGGTACATAATTGAATCAAAAAATGTGGGGGTGTCGCTATTTTCTACATGCATCACCCACCGCTTTCTAGCACCACTGAACTAAAAAAGCCCATGCATTGCTATATTACCCCCGAAACCCTATAATCACATGCATCACTAAATAAAAAAATGGGGTGCATTGCTAAATAGAGCATGTGTCACTAAAAAATCAATTGAGGTGCTTCTGACATTTCAAAAGTGTCGCTATACAGTGACACATCTATCGACCTACCTTTGATGCCTCATTAAATGCACCTAAAAGTGAAAATTGGGGTTTCGAATCACATAGTCGGGGTCCTACGTTTGCTCGCCGCTGGTACTCTCGAACGCACTCCAAAAGGTGAAGAGGAAACACATGGTGAGCCATTTCACCAAGTTATCAGAGCTCAAACAATAAGAATTATCTAAGGTGTGAATGCACAAATGAATTGAAAGTGACCCTTCTTCACCTATTTAAGCCTAAAAATTAGGGGTTTTTGCCCTAATTTCAGCCAAAAGCTAGGGTTTTACTTTTTTTTATCTATTTCCACCTTGTGCAACCTATTTTGAGCCATTTTTGACATCCTATGGCTTGTTTTGGCACCTAAACCCATATTTCACCTTTGTCAAGAAATCGACCCAAAATTTAAAATTTTCATCTAATTTCTTCAAGGGGAAGGGAACCAGCTTATTCTTTTTGTTGGGGCAATAGTGGGGCATCTAAAACTCAGAATTTTTTTATTTTTTGATTTAAGCAACAATTTTTAATTCGAAAAGCGTCAATCTTTGAACCAACATAATAGGTACCTCACTTCAAAGAGGGGAAAAATGTAGACACTTAAAAATTTCTTGACTGATATCATGCACTTGAATCAGGTATACTAACACCGTTTCATCCTCAAACCAATCTTCTTCACTTAATTGATTAAATCTACCTAGCTATTTAATTAATTTCTTTATTTTCATCTATTAACCTAATTAATTTAATCAAGTTAATTCATCCCCTTTCATGCTAACGTTTCATCTTATTAAATTAAATACATCAAGTTATTTAATTTACTCCATAAGTCCTCTTATTTAATTAAATAATCTTAAGTTATTTAATTAAATATCATTTCACTTTCCCCCTTTTTCATTAAATCACTTAATTTAATTAATATCATTTAATTCCCCTAATTTGCATAATTGAAACTTTATTTAATTGTCAAATTACTAATAAATCTAATCCTCCCACTTGCAAGGGAATATTCTAAGGGAATATTCCTCCTTTGTCGATTCCTCCAAAAAAAGAATATTCTAAGGAATATTCTTCCTTGTAACAAACTTACAAGACTTCTTGTGCAAGTCTTGAAAGTGTGTTTGTTTGGATTAATGTGAGCCCTTGATTAAGTATCATCTCGCATTTTCAACCCTTGATGGGAATCCATGATCCATGCCTCCACCTCTCCTACATTTTTTACCATTGGTTAACCTTTTTAATCTTAACCCTTCATTTCTCATTTTCTCTCCTATAAATAGGTTACTATTTAGAGACAAATGGATCCATCTTTTAACATCAAACTTATGCTGTTAAAATCACTTGCACTTGCACTCACATTTTACACTATTTTAGCTTAATTTAGTTGTATATTAGCTTAGTTTCCATTAATGGCTTCCATGATAACATATATGCATATATTTAGCTTATTTATTAATTAGGGTTTGAATATTTTAGCTTAAAATTTATTTATATTAGCTTTGCACTCACACATCTTGATCATCTTAGAATAAATCATGTTTCATCGGACATCTATCAATGGTTTCATTAGTTTTATTCAATAAAATTGATTGAAACAATCTCATTATCCAAGGGATTGGAAAAGGGTCATTGTTCCACATCAATGCGACACCACTCCTCTAATAGGATAAGTTTCAATGGATTAGAATAGTTGTTTGCAAAGATTTCGTAGTTTAATATGCTAAGTTTTAATCCTAGTTTGGTTTTATTGATTGATCTCTATTGGGATTGATGTTTAGTGGCTTCATTACACTTTTTATCCTCATGGATCAAGTGTAGTCAGCCCATACTAATCCGCCAGGCACACATATATATTAATATATACATATATACAATTTTTTAACATTCAATAATAATAAAACATATATTTATCGATAAGTATATATACCAAGTGTATATATGTATGTATCCAATCAATTTCCCATGTGTATGTCGTATCTGTATATGCGTATACATAATTTTTCTACCTACATGTGTGCATACACGTATATGACCATGTGCATGAGTTATCACTGTAGACATGTAAAAATGACCTAACACTTATCACACAAACTGAATGACATTTTCTCATCATCGACATCATTATCATCTCTTATCACTGTATTTCACATCAATTATATCGAAAACCCTAATTTCCTCTATTAATTGAACAATATTACATTATTTAATTAATTCACCTTTTCATCATTTTTGACTAATTAAATAAATTTCATTTATTTAATAAAATCCTAATCTAACTTTGTTTCTCCTGATTAGTTAAAAAACATCAATTATTTAATTATGTCGCTAATTTATCCTATTCCCACAAATCAATTAAATTATTATCACTTAATAGTTTAATTGAATCACTTTCCCCTAAACTTGAATAATTAAATAAATTATTCAAACATCATTCAAAAAGGTCAAAACAAAAAAATGCAACTTTGTTTGTAAAAGTCAAACATGACTTGCACATTCAAACTCAAAAAACTTAATTAATTAATTACCCTCACCCACTTTTATGATTGAGAAATTATGGTCCACTGATTGCTCACTCTGATTGGCTGACTGATCCATCTAATTCCTGACCGATCCATCTATTTTCTAGCTAATCCATCTATTCTTCAATCCTACTGAAGGCTCAACCTGATTTCCTCAATTCTTTTGATTAGGCAATCTATTTCCTCTGATTGATCAATCAATATCCTTAATTTATTTGATCACAAAAGCTAACTAAGAAATCTAATTCTTCTCAACAACTTTCAACCATTGATCTTGATTCAACATTGTTTAATCTTGCAGGCTCATTTTAAATTGTAAAATCTATATAAAAATCATCTTCATCTTAAAAAATGATCAGAGAATTGATATCTTTTGTGCAATGAAGTAATATAGAATTCATCATTGATTTCTTGAGAATATTTTACACATATCTTTGATCAAACATCACGTCACTTTGAAGATTTTTCAAACAAATAAATGGAGGATTCACATTGATACAACAACAATCCAACATCATTGCAAATACACCTCGACATGGGTTGGTAACACTATATTTTATGAATTCAATTTATGTTCTCTCCTTTGATTACATTGTTTGATTTCCTTTCTTTATAGCTTCATTTCATGAGTAATGGGGATGAATCTAAATCTTCCATTTGAATTAGATTAGTTTAATTTATTTATATTTTATTATCTCACACTTATCAATTTCCCCCTTACAACATTTGGCACGCCTGGTGGGACCATGTTCCTTAACACTAACATTTGTATGAGTTTTAATTGAGCAGTTGTAGGCTACAAAACATAGATGCACTTTCTAGAAACATACTTGAAAAATATTCACGCAAAAGCTACAGGAATCTCACATGGTTGCTCTTTAGTTCTTGCCACAGTTGATCCTTTTCGGATAATTTCTGACTTTTCTAGCCACTTCTGCTTTAGAAACAAGGTTGCTTTTGAAAATTTGAACCGCAGTTGCTCATGAAAGGGGCACTTTTGATTTTTCTAACCGCATTTGAAAAGAATAACATGTCCACTCTTGCTTAAAATTTACACTTTTTCTCTATTATTTTTTATTTGAAAATATGCATGTAGTTTTTTATTTCTAATGCTAACGATTGCTTGGTTTGAATGTTTGAAAGGTGCTAACATTGTTTATGCAATCTTTGTAGGAGCATGGCATGTGTTTATACAAGAACAAAATAACAATTTTATTGCAGAGAAGGCAAATGGTCCAAGCCCAAATTTCAAAAAATCTTTCTAGTTTAGAAAAACACTTTGATTTAGTGCTTAAAAAAATGAACCCCACAACTTGCACACTTTAAATTTGGTGCTTTAAAAATAATCTTTCAAAAATATTTCTAGTTTAGAATTTTTTTTTGATTTGGTGCTTTAAGAAGAATGTTTCAAAAAGATTTCTAGTTTAGAAAAAAATTGATTTGGTGCTTAAAAATTTGAAATCTTTCTAGCTTAGGAAAATTTTCAATTTGGTGCTATATAAATGAACCCCACAACTTGCAGGCTTTCAATTTAGTTCTTTAAAAAGAATCTTTCAAAAAACTTTCTAGTTTAGATTTTTTTTTTGATTTGGTGCTTTAAAAAGAATCTTTCAAAAAGCTTTCTAGTTTTATTTTTATTTTTGATTTGGTGCTTAAAAATAACTTTTCGAAAGCTTTCTAGCTTAGGATTTTTTTTAATTTGGTGCTATCTAAATGAACCCCACAACTTGCATGCTTTCAATTTGGTGTTCTAAAAAGATATTTCAAAAAGATTTCGTAGATTAGAACAACACTTCAGTTTTGGTGCTCATAAAATGGAATGTTGTCTTTTGACCAATGCTTGAAATATGTTGACAAAACACACAATTTATTTTTGTTGACCACATTAAGACAAGGTTATTAGAAGCACACAATTTTTGGTTTTTAAAACTAGAAAAATACATTCTGATTTGCATACTTCTATCTACTTGCTTCAAATCCAAAATACCTCACTTTGGTGCACATAAAAACAAATTACTATCTTGTACACATTTTATTTCATGTTTTTGGATAGCGTCACTCGAGGGGCTTAAAAAGGATATTGTGATGAATTGTATATGAAGTCTTATGTGTTTGGAAAACTGAGTGTCCATCCTCTCCCCTTGCATCTTTTGGTGATCTTGGGTGACAAAAAGCATTTTGAGTTTCACACTTGTTTCAATTTCAAAGCATTACCTTTAGAGGGATTGCCTTTGAGACACATCCCGTGTTGGAGAACTCAAAGGTGACTCAAAGCAACATTTCACTCGAGCTGCTATATAAATGGTCAAGGCTAAATGCCAAATGACTTAATCTATAGTTACTTTTTTGTCTGTGCCATTCACGATGTGGAGGTACCATTGTGTATATAGATCCCCAAGGAAGTTGGTGAGAGCCTTAAGTGGCTTGTTGGATGCTAGAAAAGCGTTAGATCCCCTGAGCATGACTAAGAACCAATGTAGTAGAGGCCACCTTTTTAGCCAAAACATTCTTTGAAAGTGGTGCATCGAAATTTACTTACCAAGTCTGATTTATGGTTGAGATTAAAACACTCCATTAGTTGCATGTAAAATCATCCCTTTAGGGCATAAGGTAAGCCCACCTAAAATAACATGTGTATCTCTAGGTTGTAAATTGTCTTCATGAACTTGCCAAAAACTCTTGATTACTTTGGGCATCAAACACATTGCTTGATTTTAAAATAAACATATCATTTAACAAGAATTGAACACGATTATCAAACATCAAACCCTTTGGGCTTAATGTGAATACTTTGAAAAGAGCCCTATATTTTCACTCCTTAAAATATATCTTAAACAAATGTCTCTAAAGGTTTTCAAATATTTAGATTTACATTTAAAATCACACTAAGAACAAAGTCAACATTGGCAACTATGGCTTTAGCATTTCAACTTTCACAAACTTTGAGCTTTTGTGGAAAGGAACATACTTAAAGTACTAGAAATTTAGATTCAAATAGTTTTTATTGTTGTGTTGCATGACTAATAACCAATGTAGTAGAGGCCACCTTTTTAGCCAAAATATTCTTTGAAAGTGGTGCATCAAAATTTACTTCCGAGAAGTTACTTACCAAGTCTTATTTATGGTTGAGATTAAAACACTCTCCATAAGTTGCATGTAAAATCATCTTTTGGGGCATGAGGTAATCCCACCTAAAATAATGTGTCTATTTGTAGGTTATAAATTGTCTTCACGATCTTGCCAAAAAATAGCGGTTACTTTGGACATCAAACACATTGCTTGATTTTAAAATGAACACATCAAAAAAAGCATTGAACATGGTTATCAAACATCAAATCCTTTGGACTTAGTGTGAATACTTTGAAAAGAGCCTTATATTTTCACTCCTTAAAAGATATCTTAAAAAAATATCTCTAAAGGTTTCCAAATATTTAGGCTTACATTCAAAGTCACACTAAGAATAAAATCAACATTAGAAACTATGGCTTTAGCATTTCAACTTTCATAAACTTTGAGCTTTTGTGGAAAGAAACATGCTTAAAGTTATAGATAGTTAGGTTCAAATAGTTTTTCTTATTGTGTTGCATTATAACACTTTCCAAAACAAATAAAAATCAAACAAAGATATCAAATCTGTAAATTTATCCAAACTACTACCAACATAGAAATTGGAAAACAAATCTACACAAAAAATTGCTATTGCTACTATTTTTGCCACACTTGACCTAAAACTAGCCGTAGTCGACCTCAAACATGCCACTTTTACTCTCTGGTTTTTGATAGTGACTGTCAAAAACTTACCACTTCTGAAAATCTAAACCCACTTGACATAAAATTGTCATAGTTGATCTTATTATTACCTAACTTGACCAACTATTTGAACTATAGTTGACTTAAAATTGGCCACTTTTTCTTGTACTATTTACTAGATAGAAAAATTAAAACAAAATCCACTTTTGAGAAATCTTACTACAGTTGCTCTCAATACTTGGCTGCTATTGATATAAATCTGGATGATTTTGATAGGAATTATTGGTACTATCCTAAAATTACCTCTTTTGACCTATTTTTGGTGAAAATAGAAAACTGATCTTAAACTGGTTAATTCTTGTGAGAACAAAAATAGTTAGACTCCCAAAACATGTCATAATTTACATTAGTCCATCATCCATTTGCAAAAAAAACAATCCAACCTAGTTTTAGGAATTAAAATCAAAACAAACAACTTGGATCATTCCTTCACTCAAAATTCTAAGATATCAACATTTTCTTGAACCTCAAGGCTAGTTCAAGTAGATTCTTCACAACATATCCTCTAGAAAAATGAAGTGAAATATCAATCCATGCTTTCAACATTTTGAGTCCCAAAAATAGCATCATTCACAAAACATCACTCACTTTATGACCATTTGGCATCCAATTGCTCTAGTTCAACAACCAAATATGACACCAATTATACAACCAAACATCACATGAATTAAAGGTGACATCATAGGAACATTCTAGACACACAACCATAACATCCCCAAAACATGTAAATCTATTAACCAAATCCAATTACACTCTATACAACCATGGGAACATCATATGCCACAAATGTCAATGATATCTCAACTATGGATTCCCCTAATCAAGATTTTAGCACATCTTGTCACGTGGCAGATTTTAATCAAAATCCTCATCCATATCAAAATCACTCTTATCAAGGGTTTCAAAATCACCATCAAGGATAAAATCTAGAACATCAAATTGCCATAAATGCACTTGAGAAAATGGTTGACGTACTTGAATGAAATCAAAATACGATGTATCATCAACATGTTCAATGTCAAGATATTGCATATCAATAAATAAACATCATTCCACAAACACCTCAATATCCCCATCAACAACCCTTCCTACATCAACAAAAAAGTCTATTTCCACAACATCAAGTGAATCAAAAACATCAATGGTCACAAAATCAAAATCAAATCAACCAACATCAAAATCAAATCCACCAACAATATCAACCCCCAAATCAGTAATATCCACATCAAAACCATCAACTACAAAATCACCAATCTCAAGACCAACAAGAAATTCCATCTCAAATACAACAATCATATCCACCACAACAAGCCTCACAATCCAACCACATTTCTAAATGTAAATACAATCCTTTAGGGGAGTCAATTGAGCGGGTGTTAAAAAATTAGCCAACGCTAAACTTATCACACTTCCAAAACCATCACGAAGTGGTGAACCTACCATCAAATTCCCATGGTAGAATGGCAAGGCCTATTTGTAAATACCATGGAGTAAAAGGTCATGATGCATCAGAATGTGTTAAACTCAAAAGAATCATCCAAGACCTTATTGATCAAGGAGAAATAGATATTGAAACCAATGATCAAGATCTATCTTCCATTGATCAAATTGAAAATGAATCTAAATCATCTAATGAGCAAGAGGACATACATCAAAAATTTAATCCCAAGTATGATCAAAATCAATCACCCAAGTCTATTAATGATCCAGTTGAAGATATATTGACATCATCCAACCTCATGGTAGAACATATTGATGATCAAGAGACTATTAATACACTTATACCCAATGAAAAAATCTAACCCAAGAGCTATCACCCATATGTCCACATTTCAAGGAAATCGAAGGATCCTTTACAAGAAATCCCTTCTTTGAAATTGATTCATTTCAAAATAATGAACCAAATTAGATCAAAGATAATACCACAAAAAATTCAAGATCAAGAATCCCTATCATCAAAATACTACAATGAATTGGAAGATATCTTCCAAGACATCTAACATTCTCTAAAAAAAGAAAAAATACATATACTAAGTGCACATACATCTACCCATGAGATGCTTACTCCTAATGGACATGTAGATTATCTTCATCTAAAACAAGAGTCTCATACTCTTGATATCATTACCAAGGAACAAGAGTCACCTACTCTTAACATCTTTACACATGATCAAGACATAGCAGAAGCCAAAGACATATCAGAAAAGGATCATGGAGAAGGATTCTAAATAAGTTGTGAATCAAAAAAATCTTGTGAAGGAATATCAAAAGTGAACAATGAGGAAGAATTTTATGTGGGTTGTGAATCATCAACCCCTCTTGAAGAAACATTAAAATTTGATATGTCACAAGATCAGCCCGAAGATATCAATTAGGAAGTTATCCCACATATGGAGGATCCTATCACTTATAAACTTGGATAACTTACCTTTGTCAGAGCAAGCTATCCTAACAATGAAGAAGCTACCACCTTTGAAGATCCACATCAGAACATAGAAGCATTAACACCTTGTTTCCAAATTAAATCATATCCTATTGCAAATAATTTTTTTCAATGAATGTATTATCAAGGCAGAGGATTAGGCATACATAAACAGGGTATGCTAGAACCAATGTAGATTGTTGGAAATCCTAAGAATGAAGGTCTTGGTTATTCAATAATTAAAGAATCTAAACATATCAGTGATACCTCTATAATATTGGGGGAAACTTTATCTAATGCAAACACCAACATAAAGAGCACAAAGAGTCCTTATGATGAAACTGCTACCAACACTACAACCATTCATATCATGAAACATCATCCATGTATTTTTCCACCCTCTAATTGGGAACAAAAAAAGAAAAAGTTATATCATAGAAAGGAACGGGTCATTGAAGCAAAAGAATCGGTAAAAAAAAATGGACAAGAAAAGTTCAAATGGATACAAAAGAAAAAGAAAGAAAATTTTCCCTATCAAACTCCATTGGTTAAAGAAAGTATGGGGCAAAATAAAAAAGGGAAGTTCATCCATTTAAAATGTCCAATAATGCAAAAGAAAGCTTCAAGAGCAACCTACAAGGTATATCAAGATGTTGGTCCCAATTGAATCTCCATACCCACCCATCATTTCTCATCATCCCAAGTTTGGAAAATAAAAGGTTCCAAAATGTATACCAATCCATCTGAATCTCATATCCTTCAATGTATTTTTCCATTCATGATATCCAAATCTCACATTGACCATATTTTGGTAGCAACTCTTTATCATAAGGACTCTAAGGGCACTTTATCATGATGTGTGCATATAGGCAAGGCTAACTCTAGTATCAATAAAGAAAAACATAATTATCATGGGTTACACTCAAGTGCCCATATCCTAGCAAAACAAATCCTCCAAGCAGGATATCATTGGCATGTCATGACAACACCCATATTAGAACTAGTAGTATCTACATCAACACCACCAAGTGGTTCTACATGAGAAAAAAAAAATTCACCATGATGAAAACCTGGTAAACATGCATCTTGTGTGACATTAAAAAAATCATCAAGAAAAAAATCAAAAAATCATCAAGAAAAAATCAAAAAAATAGTCAAGAGAAAAATCGTCCTCTAGTGAAAACTACTATGGTGGCGCTTTGGAAAAATATCACGATGAAAACCTAGAAAATAGGCGTCATATGTAGAATCGAGAATCTACATGCACCATTTTAGGTGGAAGCATCTCAACTTATCCATAATAAATCCAATCCATTTTTATCCAAATCCAACTTATCTCGACCTTGACAAATGTTTGGTGTATACTTCACATAATTTGATTATGGAAAACATCTTGACATGGGTCAATATCATTGATCCTAACACATTATCCGACCCATGGTGCATTGTCCAAAGAGGCATACTCTATCTGAACATGGTATCCAATCATGATATAATCCTTGCATTTTTTTACATTGCTAGACATTGGGGGAAAGTACTTACATCTTTCTCTAGAATAAATCTTGATTTATGTCTTCTAACTAACAATGTGATCTAGGAATTGTCCAAACAACAAGGTGTATCACCAACACATTACCAAGGTAACCTTTAAAACAATTCATCCCAACAACAAGGTGTACCACTAATGCACTACCAGGGTAACCTTCAAAAAAATTCATCCCAACAACAAGTTGTACCACCAACACACTATGAGGGAAACCTTCAAAATAATTCATCCCAACAACAAAGTGTACTACCAACGCATTACTAGGGTAACCTTCAATTTTTTTTACATCCCCTAATGAAGATAATCTTATTTCGAATTGGGGGAAAGTTCTCAAAATTGGTAGTATATTGGATCCTTGTAGATCCCATCATGGTTGAAAAATATCAAGATAAAAAACATCTAGAAAATAAACAAAAAAATAAAACAAAGTCAAAGAAATCAAAATCCCAAAAATATGTTATGCTTTGAGTCAACATTGGTCGAACTACGTGGTCTCTATGTGTATAATGTAGGAAAGTCTTATTAGCCCCCAAGGCCTTAGGTCAGTCCCCTTAGGTATCTATCATGCTTTCTTTCAACTTAGTCAAAAAATTTAAAATTCAAAAACATTCAAAAAACAAAAAAGATCAAGAGCATGTCCTTATCAAACCAAGAAAACTATGAGACTTTGTGTGTACAATGTAGGTAAGGATTATCTTTG
The DNA here is from genome assembly GCA_007115665.2 of Sequoiadendron giganteum. NCBI lineage: Eukaryota > Viridiplantae > Streptophyta > Pinopsida > Cupressales > Cupressaceae > Sequoiadendron > Sequoiadendron giganteum. The sequence goes on from CM021104.1 coordinate 433,560,660, forward strand.
ATGAGCCCCTAAGGCCCTAGGTTAGTCCCTTGAAATCAACAAAAACAACATCAAATAAACACAAAAAATAAAAAAGGCCCTACCTCCATCATCACCAACCACAATAAACTTTTCATCCATAATAAACAATCGTCACAATCACCCTTTGACAGCACAAACAACAAACAAAAAAAACATCAAAATCAAAAATTCCAAAGTGAAAATTGGAAAAAATTAAACAACTATAAAGTGAAAAAATGCCAAAGTGTTAACTACCTATCTATTGACAATTCACCAACAAAATCTTGAGATATGTCCTTACAAATAAAAAATTCCTACAATAGACATCATCAACACTGGATAACAACCTAAAAACTAAAAATAGATATGGCAAGTGATACTGCAACATTGCTTATCTTTTTACAGTCTTATGTTTTTGATTTATCATAATCCCACATTCCCAGGATATCTTGAGGATGTCCATAAGGATTTAGAAAAGAAGGAATGGTGGTATTGACAATCAATTTTTGTTAGTTCTATTTTAAAGATGCTTTTGTAATACTACCATGACAAATACTTGCTTTGTTTTGTGTATGGAAGTTGTTTTGAGAGAATTCGTGTAGCGGTTGCATGTTAGGTATTTCATACCTCTCTATGTAACTTGTCTGAAATTTTTTAACACAACTCAACCATATATCCTAACAGGGTTTCTGTACATCTGGTATGAACACAAATATTCTTTGTACGCCGAGTCAAAGTCCACTCAATAGTTACAAAGCCACCTTGGTTATTAATACCCCGATGCATCGTGTCTATTTGCTACATCAAAAAGGATTGTTAAAGATACAAAGACTCTATGCAAAGAAAAAGCAACTCATCAGAAACTAACAACATCAAATTTCTATCCATCATCCAACATTTCTTCTAACTAATAGCTCCATCCTGCATAACAATATCATTAGTACCATATCCATCTTGCATCCACAATATCATCAATACATATCATGACCATAGTAAAATAATAAAAACCATCATGCATCGTGTATAATCATACATCACATATATAAGATATCATCATCCATCATATACATCAACACCCATCATATACATAATAAAACATCATATATCATATCAATATATAGATCATACATCCATCCACATCATATGCATACATCAAAAAAGTACAAAACATGAACATAAGAATATATACATCATCATCCATAATCATCACATAACACATAATAAAGCCAAATCAAAACATGGTATATCTTATATCATCAAAAATAAAAATGTCATATACATCATGGAGTAACATGTGTGATATCATATACAAAAAAGACATATATATATATATGAGGCCTTAGCTGGGTCGATGAATGTATATACAAAAAATCATGTCTACAACATAAGTCCCTGAACAATAAACAACACAATGATCAAGTATAAATAGTCCTATTGCTTGGCTGGATGTGGGGATCTTTAATGATTGTGAATTTGGTGTGGAGAAAGCTATGAAATAACTATAGGATGATTGGGTTTCCTAATTAACTGATCACCTGAATCAGCTGCACCAGTGGTTGTACTGGGCTCACCAAACCTAGGACATATTTGTGCTCTAGGAACCGATACCTCATACAAATTCTAGTAGTATAGACATGTGAAATTGACCTAACACCTATCACACACTATAAATGACATTATCATCAAAACATCACTGAGTTTCACATCGAGTAACATCAAACAACATCAAACAAAATCAAACAACATCAATTGCATCCAAAACCCTAATTCCCTCTATTGATTGAATGAAACAACATTATTTAATTAATTCACTTTTTCATCATTTTTGACTAATTAAATAAATTTCATAAATTCCTCAAAAACCTATTTCTGCTATTGATTGAATAAAATGAAATTATTTAATTAATTCATGTTTTCATCATTCGACCAATTAAATCAATTACATTTATTTAATGAAGTCCTAATCCCATGTTACTTCGTCTTGATTAATTTAATAACACCAAATATTTAATTACATCGCTAAATCACCTTATTCCCCTAAGTTAATTGAATTATTAAATCATAATAATCTAATTACGACACTTTCCCTCCAAAATTCAAATATTTAAATAAAAATATTCAAATCATTCATCAAAAATAAAATCAAACTAATACAACTTTGTTTGCAAAATCCAAACTTGATTTACACGATAATTAAATCAATTAATCAATTTTCATCACCCACTTTCTGATTGAGCAAATTACGATTGTTGACTAATCAATCTAAATTGCTGACTAAACCGTCTATTTCCTAACTAAGCCATCTAAATCCTTACTGATCAATCTAAATTTTGACTAGCCAATCTATTCTTCAATCACACAAATTGTGCAAACTACTTTGCACAATCTACTCATGTCTAAATCCTCTCAACACCTTTCAACTGTCAATCTAGATGCAACATTGTTGAATCCTTCTCATCTATTTCGAATCTCATTTTCTATACAAAAAATCTCTTTCCTCAAAAAAGGGATCAAAGAGCCAACATCATTTACACAATGAAGTACTGTCGACATTCACAACCACCATTAGAGCTTCAACATTTCTTCGATCAATCAACATCAAACGTCATTCTTCAAGCTTTTGTACATGAACTATGGAGGCTTCACGATGATACAAACAATCCAATCAAGAGAACACATTCTGATACGAGATGGGTAACTATTTCATTGTTGAATTCAATACTTTATTAGTTCATTTACATGTTCTTGAATTTAGTAATCGTAATTGTTCATTTCATATGTGTAGGATTAGATCTAGATTTATGTTCTTGATCTTAGATTAGATTCTGATTTTGATTGCATATTAATCTTGTTTACATCTATGATTTCCCCCCTCACACATTCTGGTGCAGTCTATGGGACCCTTGTACCCTACACTAATGTTTCTATGAGCCATTTTTGAAGTTGTAGGTCTCATAACCACATTTGAAGAAGTTTTCATGCACTATCCCAATTGTTTTTTCAATTGGCTATCAAGAAAACTAAACACTTGCCGCTAAAAACCATGCATCTAACACTAAGAACTGCACATTTGACATTTTTCTGAGCATTTGATTCTGGTAGGGGAACACTTGCTCTAAACTTGAGCATTTGACTAATGACAGGGGCACACTTTCTCTAAACCCACACATTTGCTCTTTGACAGGGGTGCATTTGATTGTGATTTTTAAGCATTTGCTCTGACAGACCTGTGCATAGGATCTACAAGTTTTAACTGATTTCTTGCTAATGTATGCCTATTTTGAATGTGTAACAAGTGCTAACATGTTTGTATGAAGTATTTAAGAAACATTGGCTTATTTTCTGGAGGGAAGACGAATGGTCAAAGCACTCCAAATCTACCAACATTTTTTTATTAAAGTTAGGAATATTTATTTTGGTGCATAAAAAGAACAAACATTTTTTTTTTTTAGCACCCTTAAAATGAACTATTTTAAGCTTTCTTAACGTAGGAATCATTATTTGGTGCTTTAAAAAGAACAAGACAAATGCACACTTGATTTTGGTGTTATTAAAAATTGAACCATTTCAAGCTTTCTTAAATTAGGAACCATTTATTTGTTGCTTTAAAAAGAACAACACAAATGAATCTTTCCTTTTGGTGCTCTTAAAATAAACCATTTCAAAGTTTTTCCTAAGTTAGGAATTATCATTTTGGTGCATAAAAAAGAACAAAACATTTCAATTAAGGTGCTCTAAAAATGAACTCTTTCCAACTTTTCATAATTAGGAACTTTGATTTTGGTGCATAAAAAGAACAAATGCAAAAAAATTTCTTTTTGCCGACACCCACTCGTTTTTACTTTTTGTTGAAAAATTTAAAGACTAGAATTGATTTCTTAGAAACACTCGAATTTGAGCTTAAAAATGAACAAATTATTCTTTCTATCTTGCACCATTTCTATCTTAAGTGATTAATATCTAGAATACTTTGTATTGGTGCAATTAAAAAGAACAAGTTGTTTTTCTTTATTCCCATATTTTTGGGGATAACACCGCTCAAGGTGCTTAAAAATAACCAAAATGTTATGAAGTGTTTGCTGTGAATTTAGTGTTTGGAAAGCTAGATAGTTTTCTTCTCCCCTCACACCTTTTGGTTATCTTGGGTGAGAGAAAACATCTTGAGCTTCACATATTTTTCAAGCATACATTTTTAGAGGGCCTACCTTTTGAGAAACGTCCCATTGTGGAGAACTCATAGGCAACCCAAGTGGTACTTTCATTCTAGACCACTATATAAATAAGTTGTGGGTGTGAGGAAAGTTCATCATCCCACCAAGTGATGTCATCCTATACTAACGTGTTCTCCCTCAATATCCTCGTGATGCATAAAAAACTGCAAGGGCTAGGAGGTTCTTAATTGAAAAAATGCCACATGTATAGGTGCCCAAAAATAATATCCCCAAAACATTACTAAGAGCCAAATTGTTTTAGAAGCTACCCCTTTTATCCAAAAACATTCTTTGATAGTGGTGCATCATAATTTACTTTCAATAAGTTATTTTCCATGTCCAATTTTAGGCCCGTGCCATAAGTTGCATGTAAAATCATCTCTTTGGAGCATGAGGCAAGCCTACCTAAAAGAATGGTTTCTATCCCTAGGGTTGTAAATGCTTTTTTATGTTAAACTTTCCAAATACATTAAAAACAATCTTGACATCAAACTTTGTGCTTGATCTAAAAAGAACACATTGAAACAAACACTGAACATGATGGTTGAACCAAAAACCCTTTGAATTAGTGTATGCTTGTAAAAGAAGCCCTATATTTTCACTCCTTGAAAGGATTTTCCTTAAAGGTTTCCAAATATTCTAACTTTAATTCCATGTTGCATTGATCAAAGTAAACATTTGGGAACTATGGCTTGGGTTTCATGATTTCACAACTTAATCTATAGACATGAAGGTCACACAAATTCAATGCTTGTTGAGTTAGTTCAGTGTTGTTGTATCACTTGCCATACTCCAAATAGAGAGAAATTGAGAGAAAAACCAACTCTAAAACCTACAAAAAAAATCCAAAGAAATATTGCTCAAAAAATTAGTTGCATTTGCTCTCACATTTTTTGGAGCAATTGCCAAAAAAATTAATTATATCTGAACAAGATTCTAGTGTTGTTGTCATATTTTCTTAGAAGTTTCCAAAAATTTCATTGCATTTACACAAAATTCTAGTGCAGTTGTCACATTTTATGAGAAATTGCCAAAAAATCATTGCGTTTTCTCTCTATCTCGAAAAATCCACTGATGAAAATTAGTTGCATTTGACAAAAATTGAGCACTTGTTGTGGGACCTGCACACTTGCTTTTATTTCCTTGCATTTTCTTCTAAGAAACCAACGTACTTGCCTCCAAGATGATTTCATTTACTAAAAGAAACTCACTTTTTCCTAAGTAAACATTGCATTTGATGGAAACACATAATTTGCACTTTCCATTCTAGCTCTCACTTGCTTCTCCAAAACCTGCACACTTGACACATTTTTTGCTGCAATTGATAAATCTGGCCGCTCTTGCTTACAGTTTTGTGCATTTTCTCAAAAACCAGTGCTATTGCTTTATCCTACTAAAAATTGGAAAAAATGAACCAAAGTTGCTTATAGGATCCTTGTTAGAACAAAACAATTGGAAAGCAAGATAAGTCATATAGTCCTTCATCCGCTCTAAACATCCATCCTACTTTTGGAAATCAAAATCAAAACAAACAAACTTGGATATTTCCCTCACTCACACTTCTAAGATATCAATAGTTGCTTGAACCCCATAGTTAGTTCAAGTAGATTTTCCGCAACATATCCTATGGAAATAAAAGTGAAATATCAATCCAAGTTTTCAACATCTTCTACCCCAGGCAAAAGGGTAAAAATCCAAAAAAAAAATCATACAAAGATAAAAAAGAAAAAATATAGAAAAGAAAGAAAAACATTAAAGAAAAATAAAATGTTCCTTGAGCGAGAACCACTTTGTGACATTCATAGAATAGGTACCATAGTGAAAACCTGGAAAATAGGTGCTATGTTTAAATAAGACTCACATCATTATCTATCGGTATTATTCACATCTACCCATTCATTCCATAATAAAATGTATGTATTCAACCATGGCTTGTTACTGATTGAGGAAAGTAGTCTTGTCTTCAACTGGGGGCAACATCTCAAAGGTGGTCATGGGTTAGATCTTTCAGCATCCTATCATGGTCAAACTAACAAAAAAATATATCCAAAAAGAAACAAAAATAAAAAACAAAACAACATCATTGGGTTATTCCTTCACTCAAATATTCTAAGATATCAAGATCTACTTGAACCCCATAGCTAGTTCAAGTTGATTTTCCACAACATATCCTCTAGACACAGAAGTGGAATATCGATCCAGATTATTAATGTTGTTTGTCCAAAAATAGTTTATGCTTTGAGTCAAATGATCAAACTACGCGGTATCTATGTGTACAATGTAGGAAAGGCTTAACAACCCCTGAGACCCTAGGTTGATCCCCTTAGGTTTTTATCATGCATTATTTCAACTTAGTCAAAAAAAATTCAAAACCCAAAAATAATCAAAAATACAAAACCCAAAAATATTCACAAAATAGATAAAGATAAAAACATTCAAAAAAACACAAGCAAACTATGAGCCTCTATGTGTACAATGTAGGCAAGGCTTATCTTTGATGAGCCCCCAAGGCCCTAGGTTAGTCCCCTGAAAAATAACAAAAAATAGCCTCATAAAACTCAAAAAAATAAAAAATGATCCACCTCGCCATCACAATCCATAATGAACTATTCACCCATAATAAACAAATCATCGCACTCAACCTTTGAAAAAACAAATAAATAAACAAAGAAAACATAAAAGGCTAGAACTTTAAAGAAAACAATCACAAAGCTTCAATTACAAAATGAGCAAAAATAAAGCTAGAGTATCAACTACCTATCTTTTTGAAAAGTCCTAACAACATCCTGAGATATGCCTTAACGGATCCATTCCTATGATAGACATGATCAACACCAGATAATAGCCCCACCCCAAATAGATATGGCAAGTGATACCACAAATTTGTTTTTATCTTTTTATAGTCTTATCTTTTCAATTTATTTTATTGACTCATTCCCAGGATCTCTCGAGGATGTCCATAAGGATTTAGAGAAGAAGGAATGGGGGAAATTGAGCACCATTTCGATTTTTTGTTTGTAAGATATTTTTGTTAAACTAACATGGAGAATACTTGCTTTATTGAGTGTATGGAAGTTGTGTTGAAACAATTCGTGTAGCAGCTCCATGTTAAGTATTTCATACCTTTCTGTGTAAATGGTCCAAAATTTATGTAGTAGTTGCATGTTAGGTATTTCATACCTCTATGTAAATGGTTTGAAATTCATGTAGCAGTTGCATATTAGGTATTTCATACCTTTTGTGCAAATGGTCTGAAAAGTTCTTAACATAACCTGACTGTACACTTTAAACAAATTTTTTCATATGTTTGGTATGAGCAAGAATACTCCTTATTTGTAGAGTCAAAGTCCACACAATAGATACAAAGTCACCTTGGTCATTAATACCCTAGTGCATTGTATATGTTTGCTACATCAAACATAATTATTCAAAACTACAAAGCCTCCAAAGCAAAGTGAAAGAAACTCATCAGTACTAACAACATCACATTTCTATTTATCATAAAATATTCCTTCTAACATCCATCCTACATCACCAATATAATTTCTACCATATCCATACTGCATCCATAATGTTGTCAATACATATGATCATAATAAACTAATACAAATATCATATATCATGTATTGGGCATCATCCATCATATATCAATATCATATAAACATCGTATATCAAAATGATATATTGATCATCCATAAAAAGACATCATATTAAACAATATATGATTCATCCATCCACATCATATGCATACGTCAAAAAAGTACAAAAACATATATAATTATACATCATCATTCATGATCATCACATGAACATATAAATGAGTTGAATCGAAGAAGGTATATCATATATATATATCATCATAAAAAAGGGAGCATGTCACAGTACATCATCATCACTAAAACAAAGTGTTATAGGATAATACAAAATGATACATATATACTGGGCCGGTGGATATTAATACAAAAATCATATCTGCAATATGTCTTTGAACAATATAATAAAGATCAAGTACACTGCACAACAAAAAAGGAAACACTCTATAGACTAGGTTGTGGACCTCCATCTAGATCTAGCTATCTAACAAAATGACCACCTGCAATCATTTTAACTCACGATGTTAGGGTTTCACTCTAAACATGCAAAATGATGAAAAATAAGACTTAGGGTTGCAAACAAGCAAAAGTGAGCAAAAAAAAGCAAATGCTAGCAATATTTAGTAAATGCAAAGATTTAGAGAAAATGCTACTTGCAAATGCAAGGGTTTAAGTCAAATGCAACGATTCAGAGCAAGTGCACATGTTCAAAGCAAATCCTACTTACAAATGCAAGGGTTTAAGTCGAATGATAAGATTTAGAGAAAGTGCACAGGTTCATAGAAAATGCTACTTGCAAATGCAAGGGTTTAAGTTGAAGTAAAGATTCAGAGCAAGTGCACAAGTTCAAAGCAAATGCTACTTACAAATGCAAGGGTTTAAGTCAACTGCAAAGATTTAGAGCAAATTCTATGTTCAGATGCAAGGGTTTAAGTCAAAAGTGAGGCTTTAAAGCAAGGGCGATGTTCTAGAGCAAGGGCTAGAAAATAAAATGTAAGGGTTTAGAGCAAGTGCAAGGATCTTAAGAAAATGCAAGGAAATAGTCAAAACAACAAACAAATGCAAGGTTTTACATCAACTGCATGAAACAAGCGCAAGTTTTTTAGGTCAAAGGAAAGAATCTTGAGCAAAGGTGAGGGTTCTGATGTCAAGTGCAAGCTTACTGACCTATAAAATGCAAGGAAAACAATGTAGATGCTCTAAAATCATCAAAACTTTGCTTTTGACTCAAGGAACTTTGTACATGTAATACGAGAATGTACCAAGATGAAAATGAGAAGTGAGAAGGTACATACCAGACCACCAACACCTATGGGCTGTACAAAATATTGAACCAAGTCTGAACGATGTGGGGCTCCCTAAATCCTTGGTATTTCTCCTTGATAACTGACAAAATGAGAAATCTAGAGACAAGAATTAGCTATAGGATCAAAGCACAAATGAGCCAATTAGAATCCTAATTTCCTATATTAACCCTCTCAAAACCCTAATCTTACCTAGGAAACCCTAATTTTCACTTAGGGAACCTTCCTATGTTCAAATTAGGACATCCAAGGAACAAAAAAAAGCAACGACGAACATATAGACCTAATTCTTCACCCTAAACATATCTGAACTGAAGTAGAATAGTGTCATGAGCCTAACCTCATATTTGAAATTTTCGGCCAACCTCTCAAGGGGGCAACATAGAGTCCTACCATCATTCTGCTGAATGCTAGAGCATAATTTCTCTTCAAAAACTTGATCTTAAAAATAGAATCTTTGAAACAAAGCAACCAATAATTTGTCTCAAATAGGGGAAAAATGTAGACATGTGAAATTGACCTAACACCTATCACATACTTTAAATGACATTATCATCAAAATATCACTGCATTTCACATCGAACAACATCAATTGAATCTAAAACCCTAATTTCCTTTATTAATTAAATAAAACAATATTATTTAATTAATTCACTTTTTCATCATTTTCGACTAATTAAATTAATTTCATAAAGTTCTAAAAAACCTATTTCTGCTATTAATTGAATAAAATAAAATAATTTAATTAATTCATGTTTTCATCATTTCAACCAATTAAATAAATTACATTTATTTAATGAAGTCCTAATCCCACATTACTTCATTCTGATTGATTGAATAACACCATATATTTAATTATGTTGCTAAATCACCTTATTCCCCTAAGTTAATTGAATTATTAAATCATAATAATATAATTACAACACTTTCCCTCCAAAAAATGAATATTTAAATCAAACTAATGCAACTTTATTTGTAAAAGTCAAACTTGATTTGCATGTTCAACTCCAAAAATGAATGAATGAATTAAATCAATTAATAAATTTTCCTCACCCACTTTTTGATTGAGGAAATTACGATTGCTGACTAATCAATCTAAATTGCTAACTAAACCATCTATTTCCTAACTAAGCCATCTAAAACCTGACTGATCAATCTAAATTTTGGCTAGCCAATCTATCCTTCAGTCACACAAATTGTGCAAACTAATTTCCACAATCTACTCATGTCTAATTCCTCTCAATACCTGATACAAGAGCATCCAAGGGTGTCGAGCAATCCTGCATCCTCAAAAACATTTTATTTTAATTTTTCTTTTTTTGTGTGGTTTCATGTTGTAGGTAGCCTTTCAACACTTGATTTGGGGACACTCTGGGCATAAAAAAATATTTATTAATTTGGTTGGGTAGTTTAATGCTTAAATATTATCTTTGGGCAAGAATTGAAGCCAAGTATTTGTAACTAATATTTTATTTATTGGATCAAAATATGTAGTTTGGTAGTGTTGTTCGTTGCACATTTAATTTGCTTAAAAATTCAAAAATGAAAATTGGGAAAACCCAACTCCCCAAAGTTGGAGTTTAAAATATTTAATGTTATAAATTAATATTGGGCTGAAAATAAAATGTCCATGTTTTGTTGTAAAATTTATTGGGCACCAAACATGTTCCAGGAGAGATTACATGCAATAGGGGGTTACATTCTTGCATTTTTTTTTTTATAAGAATAGAGGTAGTGGATTGCAGGAGGTTTTGGAGGCTATAGTGGAGTAATTTCAATAATAAATGGGCAGCTCTAGAAATGAGGAATTTCAATGCCCAAGAGGTGAGAAGAAAAAAACTTGATGAAGCGATGCAACAATGAAGTTGTAGGAAAGGGTTGTGGAGGAAGATACCAACAACAAGTTGAGTGTTGCAAATAATTTAGAGGTGAACTTGTAGGTGTTTGAGGCTGATTTGAGTTAGCCATGTTTTGCTTTTGTATTTCTCAAATGAATTTTGTAATGGATTTTTTAATACTAATGAAGATTTGATTTTCTCAAGTGTTGTTGAGGAAGAATGGAAAAATAGTTTACATTGAGTTTTTATTTGCATATGCTTACAATTATGAAATGATGGTGTATGCAATGTTATGGATACTTGGATGGGTTGTCTAAAAAGATCCCCCATCCTTCTACTGCATCAAATGGCATTAGAGCTAGAAGATTGGATGGGAATTATTGCAAGAATTGATTGGTAAGAAGAGTTGAAATAAGTCTATAGATGTTATCCTCTAGTAGAAGTTAAGGCTGGGTAGAAGGTGCATGAGAGAGAGGTGTGTCTTCCAGAAACCATCTATTGGGTAGAGGATAAGAAAGAGTGAGCTTGTTGTAGGGAAGACCTATGGCGATAGAGGGTTGATATCTTGAAGTGAGAGACATTGTTGCAAGGAGGACTTGTAATTGTAGAGTGACTTGTGAGTCTCTGAAGATGCCTTTGAAGAAGAGGAACATATGGGTCATGAGAAGGCCTATGAGGATTTGAACTATGGAAAAGTGGAAAGAAAAGAGGTTTAAAAAATGGGCTTTTGAAGAATTAAAGAAGATTGAGGCTAGAGTGGAAGCTTTGGAAAGATATTACTTTCCTAGTAAATTTATGATCATAGAAAAGAAGACCAAAATTACATAGTGTGGGTGGGAGAAAGCACGAAGGGTGTGTTTTGAAATCTAGTGAGGAGGACTAGGGAGAGGATGATGGTGATGGAGATGGGTTTGCTTTTTCCCTGTGTCTTGTATGGTGTGTTCCTCTATAGGATGTTCCATTCGAGGTAAGGTTATATTGGATCTGCTTTCTTCAGCTCTCTTGGTGACTATTGGTGTTGCTCAGGAGGCGCTTGTGGAGGTTTTGATTTCTCTAGACCTAGTGCTTCCTAGGATCTGCCTTGCTGTGGGATGCTATAGTGGCCTTTTTTTATTTGGCCATGATTTGGTGGATATGGCAGTTTTGGATTTGCTGTCTTAGGCTTTCCATACTTTCTACGTGCTCTTCCTTCAACCTGGAGTTTGAGAAGGTGCGAGCAAGGGGGTGGAAGTTTGATTGCTACCTTAGATGAGGTTGGTGTTAATGACTTTGTTGGCTCTTGGTTGGCATCTCCTATTGTGCATGTGGTGTCGGGAGGGCCTGACACTATTTTGTGGTGGAGATTTGGTGCTGACAAAGTGGGGAGGTTCAGATTCCCTTTGGTGTCTTCGAGCTTTGCTATTTTCTTTTATGGTTGCATTGCTTCTTGGCGTGAGGCTCTTTCTTTGGCCTTGGTTATTCTGCTAGACCTATGGAATGATGTTAGGGGATTGGTGCCCCTTGTTTTGTTCAGAGTACTAGAGCCATGAATATTTTCATGTTTGCAGTCCCCTGGGTTTTCTTATCTTTTCAAGACTTTCTATGCTCTATTTTCCTTTTCTCTTGACTCTCCTATTGTGAGGGTCTAGTAAAGTTCTTTTTTCTTCCTTGCTAGTTCTTTGAGGAATTTGGTGGTGTGTGGTTGTGGGAGTTCATTGGTGGATTTGTTGGAGGACTAACTTATTCTTTGTCCTATTCGACATAAGGATGGCTCGGGGGCTTTCTATGCTGGCCTGTTTTCTTGCTGATTCCTTCTGGGTTTCCCTTAGCCAATTTTTGATGTTCTTTTTGTGGTGCTATGGTGGTATTTATTGCCTTAGGTGTGTTGTGGGTGCTAATGGTTTTCCTATTATGGAATGGTGGTGCATCCCTTGGGTTGGATTTGTGGAGATTTGGCCTTTCTTTGGCTCTAACCGGTGTGATGGGGCAGCTTGGGGGCTTTATGGTTTGGCGGTCTCTTAGTGCCCTTCTTGTTGGGGCTCCCTTGTTCCTCTTGGGCCTGGTGTGCTTATGTTATCCTTGGGCTTATATCTCTACTCATTATGGTTATTCGGTGTGTAGATTGTGGTGTATCTGTGGCTATTTGGGTTATGCTTATGGTGTTATCTTTGGGCCGAACTATGTTCTTTGTTTGTTGAGTTTTCTACTTCCTCCTACCTATACCTAATGCTAGGGCTGCCTTGGGATGTGGTGTCTTCCCTCCCTTCTGATTTCACTTTTTATTGGGATCTATAACTTGAGTCTTCTATTGAGGGGGAGACCATTCCTTTTGAGGTGGATCCTTCTTCTATTGAGGTGGATTTGGTAGCTGTTGTGTTCCTCAGTAGATCTTCTCCTTTATGCTGGCTCTTATTGAGGTGTTTCTTTTGTAAGGAGAGTGTTGTTTTCAAAGGTTTTAGGTTTTATTTCATCCTCTCTTTTGGAGGTGAGCCCCCTCCTCTTGAGGTGGAGGTTGGGTTGCTGTCCCTGGTGGGAAGGTGTTTTTGGGAGGCTACTAGATTGGTGGGGTTCTATTGCAAAAAATCTGATTATATGAGGATTTTTTCTTCCTTGGCTCAGCCTTGTTCTTCTCATATTGAGGTTGAGAATTTGGATGGACTGTTTGCTTTGATTGAGAACTTTGGTTTCCCTTTTTTTAATGGTTTAGTTGTGAGTTGGAGCTACATCAGTGATTTATTTCCTGAGTAGATGGTTTTCTATTTCCTGGATGGTGTAGGTAGGTTCAATGTTCACTTATGGTCTTCGAGGCCTAGTTAAAATCTGGTTGTTTAGGGATCTTGTCTCTCTCTAGTTATCTGATGTAGCTTGTGTAGTCATGTATTCTTGATAACTATTGCTTCTATTTTTCTGCTAATTGTATGTGATTTATCTTTTATGTAGCTTTCCTATCTTGGACAGGGTTACAGAGCCCATCAAAACCTGCTTTACCTCTAATAAAAAATAGATAAGAAGGTTGAAGAGGAATATGTGGGCATGAAGGAGTCCCATTATTTTTCTAACAAAAAATGTATTTTCAAGTCAATTTGTGTATGCAAGTGAAGAGAAGAAAGAGGAAAAACAAATATTTGATAAAGAGGACACCAAAAATAAGAAAGAGAAAATGAAGAGTTGCAACCCTATGATGGAAAGGGCATGGAGAGAAATTAATGTGGGAGAATCCCACACAAATGCAATTGAAAGAAAGGAATAAAAGAAGAAATGAACATGGAAAGAATGGAGAAAGAAAGAGGTAGCAACAAATGTTCATTTTGTTGAGGACATAAAAGAAATAAAAATGAAATTGCATAAATAGGGAAAGAGGTTGCAACAGCGAAAACAAAGGTAATATCTCCTTTTTTTGAGTTTTGTAAAGTAAATATTGATTTGCATGTAGAAAACATAAAGGAATATGGTAATTGTGAAGTTGGGACAGCAATAGAGAAGCAAAAATACATACACGTAAATAGTCATTCATATGATATTTGTGAAAGAAAATTTTATTTGAAAGAGATAAATGAATTTGTGCATGAAAGGATAGTATTGTTGAAGAAGATAACCATGAAGTTGCAACAAATTTTGGTCTAGTGACGGACTTGGAAAAATTAGAATTTTTGGAAAAATAGAGTGAAGAAGAGTTTATGGTGAAGATATTGAATAAGGAAATTGAAGGAGCAGAAACAAATGAAGAAGAAGGTGACTTATTAATGCAAATTGTAGCAGTAGTGAAGGAGTGGCTTCCATTAACAACAGGTGAAACAAAATTTGAAACAAACATTGAGGTAAAGCTTGAATTTTCAAAATTATTTGTTGATAAAGAAGAGGTTGATTTATATGAAAATGACATGGTTTACAATAATGGATATGATATTGATACACTGGTAGGGAAAGAGAAGAAGATTAAGATATTTGACGATTTTTCAAAATTTGTTGAAGTTGATGTTCATACTGATTTATATTTTGATGAATTGGTGAAAGAAAGTGGTTAGGAGCAACAATAATAGGTTAGAAATTGAAAAATAACAAGGTATGATAAATTTTATTGACGTGGAAGAATAGAAGAATGAAGGAAGACAAGGTAAGAAAGAAGTGCAAATGGAATTCTTTGATTTCTATGAATTTGTTGATGCTAATTTGTATGTAGATGTTGATAATGAAAAAATAGGTTGGAAAGAAGAATATTAGTATTTTGAAATGAATTTCATGAGGGGAAGAAAGAGAGGAAGGATGAAGGAAGGAAGAGATAGGAATATTCAAAAGTAGGGTGAAGAAGAAGAAAGAAGTTGATAAGGAAGAAAAGTGGTTGAAGAATAAACATAGGATCTTTGAATGTTCATGAGCTCCAACTCATGGAACATTTATTTTTACCTCAGGTGTTTGATATGGGAGCATCTAGGGGTGTCGAGCAATCCTGCATCCTCAAAAACATTTTATTTTAATTTTGCTTTTTCTATGTAGATTCTTGTTGCAGGTAACCTTTCAGCACTTGATTTGGGGACACTCTGGGCATAATTTTTTTTTTTTATTAATTTGGTTGGGTAGTTTGATGCTTAAATATTATCTTTGGGAAAGAATTGGAGCCAAGTATTTGTAACCATATTTTATTTAGTGGCTCAAAATTTGTAGTTTCGTAGTGTTGTTTGTTGCACATTTAATTTGCTTTAAAAACCAAAAATGAAAAATTGAAAATCCCAACTCTCCAAAGTTGGAGTTTAAAATATTTAATATTATAAATTAATATTGGGCTGAAAATAAAATTACCATGTGCTTCTAGAAAACTAATTGGGCACTAGACATGTTGCAAGAGAGATTACATGTAGTAGGGGGTTACATTCTTGCATACTTTTTTTTTTTAGAATAGAGGTAGTGGATTGCTGGAGGTTTTGGAGGCCACAATGGAGTAATTTCAATAATTAATGGGCAGATCTAGAAATGAGGAATTTCAATGTCCAAGAGCTGAGAAGAAAAAAAATTGATGAATTGGTGCAGTAGTGAAGTTGCAGGAAAGGGTTGTGGAGGAAGATACCAACAACAAGTTGAGTGTTGCATAGAATTTAGAGGTGAATTTGTAGGTGTTTGAGACTGATTTGAGTTAGCTATGTTTTGGTTTTGTATTTCTCAAATGAATTGTGGAATGGATTTTTCAATGCTAATGAATATTTGATTTTCTTAAGTGTTGTCGAAGAAGAATGAAAAATAATTTACATTGAGTTTTTATTTTCATATGCTTACAATTATGAAATGAGGGTGTATGTAGTGTTATGGCTGCTTGGATGGGTTGTCTTAAAAGATCCCCCATCCTTGTACTGCATCAACACCTTTCAACCATCAATCTTGATGCAACATTGTTGAATCTTGATCATCCATTCGAATCTAATTTTCTATATAACAAACCTCTTTCCTCACAAAAAAAAGGATCGAAGAGACAAAATCATTTCCACAATGAAGTACTACCGACATTCACAACCACCATTAGAGCTTCAACATTTCTTCAATCAATCAACATCAAACATCATTCTTCAAGATTTTGCACACGAACTATGGAGGCTTCACAGTGATATGAACAATCCAACATAAGGTGAACACACTCTGATACGATATGGGTAACAATTTCATTGTTGAATTCAATAGTTTATTTAGTTCATTTACATGTTCTTGAATTTAGTAATCTCAATTGTTCATTTTGTATGTGTAGGATTTGTTGGCAAAACAAGGATAAACAAGTGAGAGGGGGGTGAATCAGTTGTTACAAAATTTAAACTTGTTTAACCTTAATCAACCTTTAATATCAGATTAGATAATTAACAATGAAAGCATGAATCAACAACACATCAGAAACACACAACAACAAAGTTTTTTCATGGAAACCCTGTTAGGGGAAAAACCATGGTGGAGGTTAATCCACAATTTATACCCTGTTAAAAATATAAAAGAAATGAATAAGGAATGCACATGCATTTAGGAACACTGCCTAGAGCTCACTGCTCAAAAGGGAAGGCTCACTACCTTACATAAAACAATCAGATTAAATCCATCTGATGAGGTTGAACTAATAAATTAGCTTCTTCAAAATCCTGATGACAGTTTTGGTTAGGCACATAAATAATTCTTCGCACTTTGCTCAATATTCTTCACACTCTGCAATGAAATCAAATGATATGATATTTATTCACACATTTCTCATTCAATCTTCATGCTCATATCTTCTTAAATGAAGAAAACAATCTCTCTTCTATATTCGCTACATGAAATTATATCAACAACTCCGTCAGCCAAAGATAAAGAATAAATGAATTACAAACTATCAGCCCAATTCATGAACAAATATCAATGCATACCAACCTAAGTTGGTCACAACATAATGAAGACCTAAATCAACATCCTCAAATAATCCAAACATTAAAATATTAATCCACAAGGATCCGCAATATGCTACAACCACCATGTCGGCCAATAAGATGAAAACTTGAACACACAAAGGAAAAATATTTGATTACGAACACACCGATCAATGTGGACATACAATAATGATAGAGAATGATATAGAACCATCACTGAACATCACAATAGCATACACAACAACTTAATTTACTAGAATTGCATTCTCTTCTTCCAAAAACACATGCTATAGTAACAAAATAACTGTAGGAACTCAAAAAATCATAACTCACTCCAATCTTGATGTGCACCTCTAAAACTTCCAAAGAACATACTAGATAGGCTCAGAAACAAACCCTTTAATGTGCAAATTTTGAATACTAGCTTACAAAACTTTCCACCACTCTGATCTTCACAGCTTCATAGACTTCCTACAACATATTTATTATAATTTTCTCAATATCCTCAACATATATAGCCTTTAGAATCATCAATGCTAATAGTGTTGACATCAATGACAACCACAACATTCAATAATCTGCCCCTTTGGCATTGATGGCAACACATGATGTGAAAAATACCATCAACATAACTAACTCTTCTCAAACTATTTTACTCTTCCATCTTCTCAATTAATTCTGATTGCTCTACTCCCCTTTTCTTCTACAAAGGTTTTTCACATTACTCTTCTTCCCCTTTGACATCAATGGTAAAGGTATACAATCTCTAAACCACATATCTAAATCATCTGATTACTCCCCTTGAGTAGCACCCACCATAACATCAATCCAAAATAGGATATGACTATGAGTGCATAGATTGATGCAAAGACTTGCATCTTAGTTCAAATTAGGAGGGTAAATCACCCCTAACTTGCCTATGAGATACTCAAAAGTATCTTTAGGAAACAGTTTAGTGAATATATTTTCAATTTGTTCCTTAGTGGGCACATACTCCAGTCTAACTTCTTTATCACTCACTTTGTCTCTCAAAAAGTGATACCTGATAGATATATGTTTTGTCTTTGAATGTAACACCGGATTCTTGGAAATTTTTATGGCACTTGAGTTATCACAAAATATAGAAAAAAAACTCATTATACTCAATTATGATATCTCTCAACATCTACTTCATCCATAATACTTGAGTACAATTGTTTGCAACAACAATATATTCTGCCTCACTAGTAGATAAGGAAATGAAATTTTTCTTTTTACTTAGCCAAGACACCAACTTCTTCCCCAAGAAGAATGCACTACCACTTGTAATTTTCCTGTCATCCACATCGCTTGCCCAATCTGCATCTGTAAAGGAATTCATAGTAAGATCATTATCTTTAAGATACCAAAGACCAAAATCAACCGTCCCTTTTAAGTATCTAAAAACTCTCTTTATTGTAGTCACATGTGATTCCTTTGGATCAACTTGATATCTAGCAACCATACATACAACATTCACAATGTCTGGTTTGGTTTGAGTCAAATAGAGTAATCCACCGATCATTTACCTGTACCTTGTTTGATTAGCTTTAGGAGAATCATCATTCTATGTTAACTTGCATCCAGTTACCATGGGTGTACCTATAGGCTTTGAGTCTTCCATGCCAAATTTTTTTAGTAACTCTCTTACATATTTGGATTGATATATAAAGATTTCATCATCTAACTAAATAATTTTCAATCCTAAAAATAATTTCAGCTCTCCAATCATTGACATCTCAAACTCACTTCTCATTTCATCAGAAAACTTCATGCATAAGTCATCACCTTCAAAAATAATGTCATCAACAAAGACTTCAATAATCAACTCTTTATCCTGATCCACCTTGAAATATAGATTGTTGTCAATAGTACCTTTATTGAGTCCAAGCTTCAACAAGTATTTATCTAGTCTAGCATACCAGGCTCTAGGGGCTTGTTTGAGTCCATTTACTGCTTTCTTCAATAAAAAAACCATTTATTTTTCATCAGTCAGTTGAAATCCATCTGGTTTCTCAACATAAACTTCTTCTTCTAATTCACCATTCAAAAATGTTGACTTCACATCCATTTGATAGACTTTGTAATTCTTGAAAGTAGCATAAGCAAGAAATAACCTTACAACTTCAATTCTAGCAACAGGGGCAAAGGTTTCTTCAAAATCAATACCTTCCATCTATGAGTACCCTTTACATACCAGTCTTGCTTTATTTTTGACCACTTCACCTTGTTCATTCAACTTATTCCGAAAGACCGATTTGGTTCCACTCAAATTTTTATTCTGAGGTCTGGGAACAAGAATCCATGTATCATTTTTCTCTACTGTATCATTTCTTCCTTCATTGCTTCCATCCAATATTCATATTTACATGATTCATCGACATTGCTAGGCTCAGTTTTGGAAATTAGACAATACTCTTTTGCAATCCTTCTTCTAGTCTGCACACCTTTATTCTTGTCTCCTATAATTTGATTTTCAGAATGATTTAGCTTTACATACCTTGGGACTTTGGGATTCTCTCTAACTTTGGGTTCTTCTATTCTCTCTTCCACACTTCCACTAGGTTCTCCTTCATGATTCTCTTGATTCACCAAAACAATTTGAACTTGATTATGTGTCTGAGTAGTCTTTCCATTATCACTACTATCATTTTGGTCATCTAAATTATATCTACAATATCTAGATGATCTGTTAGTATCCTCATCAACTCTGACATTTTCACTTTCAACCATTTTATTCAATCTTCTATTGTAGCACTGGTAGGCTTTTCTCTTAGTAGAGTAACCCAGAAAGATTCCTTCATCACTTCTAGCATCAAACTTGCCAATATCTTCATCTCTCTTGATATAAAATCTACTTCCAAAGATTTTGAAATATTTAATGGTAGGCTTATAACCAAACCACAACTCAAAAGGAGTCTTACCAGAATTACCATTAACATTTACCCGATTGATAGTATATACAACAGTGCTTACAACTTCTCTCTAGTAGATATGACGAACATTACCTTCCAACATCATAGTTTTGGCAACATCTAGAATTGTTCTGTTCTTTCTCTCAACAAATTTGTTCTGTTGAGGAGTCCGGGGAGTAGATAACTGTCTTTTGATTCCATGCTCTTCACAAAATGAATTGAACTCCCAGGAAGTGAACTCACCACCTCTGTCTAATCTTAAGAATTTAACCTTCAAACCTGTCTCATTCTCTGCCATAGCTTTGAAAAATTTAAACTTTTCTAGTGCTTCATGTTTTTTCTCTCAAGAAGGCAACCCATATCATCCTAGAGTAATCATCAATAAGCAACATACAGTACCTTTCTCCTTGTAGACTTTTGATTCTGGATGGACCACATAGATCAGTATGTACTAGCTCCAG
Organism: Sequoiadendron giganteum; assembly: GCA_007115665.2. Classification (NCBI taxonomy): domain Eukaryota; kingdom Viridiplantae; phylum Streptophyta; class Pinopsida; order Cupressales; family Cupressaceae; genus Sequoiadendron; species Sequoiadendron giganteum. Next base: position 433,581,353 of record CM021104.1, read on the forward strand.
TACTCCATTAGAGTGATGTTGTTTGCTCTGAAAATAAATTCTTGTCTGCTTTCCCATCTGACATTCCTTGCATATAGTGTTAGTAGGCTTCACTAACTTAGGTAGATCTCTGACTGCTTGAGTGGTGCTTACTTTGATAATGTTATCAAAATTCACATGACACAACCTTCTATGCCATAACCAGCTTACATCAACTTGAGCAATTAAACAACTTTCACTAGCAACACTCAGGTGAAAAATATTACCTCTTGTCTTTGTACTTGAAGCAATCATATTTCCAGAACTTCCCAATATCCTACACCTTCTATCTTTGAACTGAAGATTGTATCCTTTTTCTACCATCTATCCAACACTCAAAAAATTATGCTTCAATTCTTCAACATAAAGGACATCATCAGTATTATATTTACCAACAAGAGAAATAGTGCCTCTGCCACATATCACACCAACATTGTTATCTCCAAATCTTACAACACCACCATAATATTTTTCCAAGCTTATAAAATTTCTTTTGTCACCAGTCATATGTTGTGAGCATCTGCTGTCAATCACCACTCATCCTTTTCATCAATTATGGCTACAAGAGCTTTCTCAATATTTTGATTACTATAAAATTTAGTGGACACCATACCATTTTCCTTGATAGCAATGAATACCCATCCATATTCATTTCCAATTTCTTTATCAGATTTATCATTAGTAGAAACTTCTTTAGTATAATAACATTTCTTTTGAAATCTAGACTTGTCAGGTTTGTAATTAAAAACTCTTTCAAGACACCTTGATGCAAAATAACCTATCTTATTGCAAGAGAAAAATTTAATAGGCAGCTTTCCTTTATACTTACCATGTCCTCTAGCTTCTCTTTTCACAAACAATGCTTCCGGCTCTTCTAGCTCTCTTTATTCATCTTCAATCTATTTCATCTCATATTCATATTTGAATGTCTTTCTAGAACTTTCTCCCAGATCATATCTCTGCTGGCTTTTTTTGGATATAGTAGCTTTAAATGCAGATTTTGTCTTAGGAGTAGACTCACCAAATTCACTCAACTCAAAGGCAACTAGTTAACCAATCAACATGTCTCTTATCACATTTTTTATTGTGCCGAGTTCTTCAATAGCATCAGCTTTCATTTTGTAAGAAGTAGGCACTGATTTGATCACTTCAAATGAAACTCCATTCTAACCTTCCATAGAGAGTATTTTGTACCATTGAATCTAGGATTGTCCTTCTTGTATGATGCCATCTCAGATCACCTCAAGCTATTAAATTTTTTTAGAGGAACCTGCTCTGATACCAATTGTTGGCAAAACAAGGATAGACAACTAAGAGGGGGGGTGAATCAATTGTTATAGAATTTAAACTTATTTAACCTTAATCAACCTTTAATCTCATATCAAATAATTAATAGTGAAAGCATGAATCAAAAACACATCAGAAACACACAACACGAAGATTTTTGCGTGGAAACCCTGTTAGGGGAAAAACCATGATGGAGGTTGATCCACAATTTATACCCTGTTAAAAGTATAAAAGAAATGAATAAGGAATGCACATGCATTCAGGCACACTGCCTAGAGCTCACTACTTAGAAGGTAAGGCTCACTTCCTTACATAAAATAATCAGATTAAATCCATCTGATGAGGTTGATTTGAGAAATTAGCTTCTTCAAAATCTTGATGACAGTTCGAGTTAGGCACAAAAATACTTCTTCACACTTCGCTTAATCTTCTTCACACTTTTCTTTGAAATCGACTAATCTAATATTTATTCACACATTTCACATTCACTCTTCATGCTCATATCTTCTTAAATGAAGAAAACAATCTCTCTTATATATCCACTACATGGAATTACATCAACAACTCTGTTGACCAAATATAAAGAATACATGAATTACAAACTATCAGCTCAATGCATACCAACCTAAGTCGATAACAACATAATGAAGACCTAAATCAACATCCTTGAACACTCCAAACATTAAAAGATTAATCCACAAGGATCCCCAACATGCTACAACCACCATGTCGGCCAAGAACATGAAAACTTGAACACACAAAGGAAAAATCTTTGATTACAAGCACACCAATCAACGTAGACATACAACAATGATAGAGCATGATCTAAAACCATCACTGAACATCACGGTAGCATACGTAACAACTTAATTTACCAGAGTTGCATTCTCTTCTTCGAAAGACACCTGCTACAGTAACAAAATAACTGTAGGAACTGAGAAACTCATATCTCGCTCCAATCTTGATGCGCACCTCTAAAATTTTTGGAGCACATACTAGATAGGCTTAGAAACAAACCCTTTAATGCATGACTTCTGAATACTAACTTATAGAAATTTCCACCACTCTGATCTTCACAGCTTCACAAACTTCCTGCAACATATTTATTATAATTTTCTCAATATCCTCAACATATACAACCTTCAGAATCATTAATGATAATAGTGTTGACATCAATGACAAACACATATCAGCAACACAACCACAACATTCAATAGGATTAGATCTAGATTTATGTTCTTGATCTTATATTAGATTCTAATTTTGATTGCATATTAATCTTGTTTGCATCTATGATTCCCCCCCTCACATAGGTAGTGTTGATGCAAAAATTTGAAAAGGTAACAACCTCCTATGGGAAAATTAGTTTTAAAGGGGACCTATTGCACCAAACTGAGTGACCTCCAAATTTTAAAGAAGCTGAATTCTTTTGTAATTGGGGTTTTGAATGGGAAAAGGAAGCAGATATAAAAATAAAAGATCTAACTAGGGTGGTACGCCAAGATTTAGATTTAAGGCACAATAAACCTATTTAGTAGATATGGTCTAAGGGCCCGCTTAAGCAATCTGTTATGTCTAAAATGACAATTATCAAAGAAAAAGACCTGAATGATTTATTTCATAATATAAAATCATTTGCACAGAGTTTCGCTGAATAGAAAGAGTCAAAGACATGGTTCCAAATCAACATTCTATTCAAATCATTGAAGTTGCAAATAAATTTTTTAGAAACAACACAGTATAATGTTATCAATAGTTAAGAAACAAAAAGGCCAAATTAGAAGGGCACTGTCTATTAGTCTTTATAGCTATCTAACAAAACAGAGGCCTGGTGTCTCCTAAACTCTTCTATAGACATTCTGAACTAGCACATAGTATTTTTTCTTTCCTTATCTAAATATTTCCTTCTTCATTCGGTTTCTGAAGAACTCCTTCCCTTTGAATCAAAATCTGTTTCTCCTTTGGGAGAAGTAGTATATATAGAAAAGAGCATCCACCACCATGGAAGTCGGTAATAGAAAATGATTCCCCATCATGAATCATAATGCTTGCAGCAATGAGTCATCGTGACCGTTGCAACAGAAAGATTCCTGATCATGAACCTAGTTGTTCGTCGATCAGGTGCATCCCCTACAAATGATGGTGGTGGTCCCGCTCTACCATGTGTAAAAAAGTGTTGCCTAGAGTGAAAACTAGCATAACACATGGCGTAATATGGCAGCCAGAAATTTGCGTCACTCCTTTCTTTTATTTGACCATGTTGAGGGGTATGTGGCGACATTTCACAACCCAAAAATCATCTTCCCCGTCCTTTGGTGAGAGTTTTTGAGAAAGAGACATGTGGTATCTTCTTTGTTGTTGATATGGTTTGAGGGGACCAATAGAGTGTACGAGAGTGAAGGATACATGGTAGGCAGTCGGGACCCGAGAGAGAAGAGAAGGGAAGCTTTCTTTTGGTAAGCGATTTGGCGACACGTGGCGGCTCGGTGTGAGAGTGTCGAAAGGTGAAGCCAGACGACGTTTGCATTATCGGCCAAGGTCGGAAGCTAGATAAAACATCAAAATAACTCGAAGGGAGCATGGGGTATTTTAAATATCCATAGCTTTTGGTGACTACTAGGGGCGTTTCACCTACGGAATGATGAGTAAAAAATTTTCTGGTTTCAAAGATCAAAGCTTTATTCATTTGGGCATTGGAGTCACAGTCCAGTAAGGGCACCCTACAAGGGAATCCAATCAAACTCAAAAGGAATTGATATGGCATGCAGGATCCCATGGGCCTCATGCAGGTTGATCACCTCCTTATAGCATATGACCGAACATTTTCCTGACTCATCCTCAAGCTGGAAAAGTAGCCACGTGATCTGATTGATTACACCTTCAATTTAATCGATGGTAGGAGGCTGGCTGAAGCTCGAAAAATTGATAGGTCTTGCTTATTTTCCTTGATTTTGACCAAAATATGTTTCGTAGTAGCCATAGATTCATTTGGAAGAAAAGGAGAGGGCAAACCCATTTGGGCTAGTTGGGAAAGCCTTACCCAAACACAGTCCATAGTCCGCCCCAATGTAATCAAACATCTCTGAGCATGGAGAGTGGCCTCTTGGGAGTGGATAAATCTTCTCATGACCTCAACAGCTATCCTCTGATCCTTGATCCCTACTTGTTCTAGATCCTCGCTTGACAGTGTATATAGCTTGTCTACTAGCCTCTTCACTTCGGGGACCTTTTCTTCTATGAATTGTGGGAATTGTTCCATCATTCCATGAACCTCCTTGCATAAATATGTAGCCTCTGCCATCAATTAGAGTGTGGGATGGAGGGTAGGGCACAAGGCCTTGACCCTTTCCCAGTAGGAAGCGTACAACTATTGGGCTACTGAGCAGAGGTTTGATTGAGGAGCAGGGGTTTGGGCGATTTTCTTCAACTGGTTAATTTATGCTTCTTTCATCCCAATTTCATGCGTGAACCCCTCAATTTGTTTCATGGAAGAGGAAAAATTCTCCTTTAGGTATTTTTGTGTGGCCAACCACCTTTCTTCAGCTTGTTTCCGGATTGCAGACTCTTGATCCAAGGTAAGCCTAAACTTTCAGAGATCTTCTTGGAGTTGAGCATGTGCGCTTGCTTGGTTTGCCTCCTTTTACTGTACTGTCATCTCAAGATGGTCATTCAATTGTTGTAACTCTTTGATATTTCGTTGCACTTCCTCCTTCGACTGGGCCAATTTATCGAATAATTCTTGGTTCTTTTGTTGCAACTCATCTATTCGATCCGATTCTTGTGTTTGGAATTTCTTGAGTTCTCTTTGCAGGCTAGCTTGTTCAGCCCACATATTCTATGCGATGCACACCTTTTTTGCTTCCTGAGCCTTTTCTTTAGTCAACACAACATCCAACCTTGCCTTGAAAACCTTGAGCTCATCTTCCACCTTTTTTAATTTGCGACTAGACTTAAGGAAGTTAGTAGTCACCACCCATTGTGTCTCCTTTAGGATCTTGACTTTATCTTATGGTCGGGAAACACGCAAGTCTAGTTCGATGGAATGGATGTCATAGTCATTGGGTTGCATTTCTCCCTTTGGTTTAACAATATTTGGATGCAGGGTTGCAAAATGCAATGATTTCTGAGCCTCGTTATAAGTTGTATGGACCCTGGGCTCTGCTGGTCTCTTGACATCTTTTTCTTGTCGCTTCTAAATTTAGAGAGCTCGAGCCTACTTCGTTATATCACTCTAGGACAAGAATTGAGTCCGTGATCTTATTTGTTCACCTGCAAAGGGAACACCAGGAGGGACAACAAAAGGAAAAGAGAGGTGGGTGACCTTAGATGTTTTCTTCTTCGGAAGGGCTACCGTTTTTGGAGAAAAAGGAGGAATATTCCACATCCTAGGCAATAACTTCATGGAGGGGCTCATGGAAAATTGAGGGGGCAAGGGAGATATCCCGAGCTCTGATGTCTACGAAGGTTTGGTCAGAGTCGAATCTGATGATACAACAGGGATGACAACTTCATAAACCATTGGGACAGTTGGTATGGGTGCAGATGAGGAGGTGGATTGGGTGACAAAAGGGGTCCCGACCAGTGATGGGGCAGCCCGGGGGGGAGTGAAAGCCATCCATCTGATATGAGAGAACTAGAGAGGTCCTCTCATAGCCATTATAGAGGGGAAAAAGAAAGATAGTCCAATACTTAGACTGATAGGCGTTGTAGGGACCATAAAAGAAACCAAAGACTATGATCCAAGGAGAGGGGAAGAGAACGATACCTAAGAGGTTGACTCTTTTTCCAACCCTTGGTCGACCGTAGCTTCTTGCGAACTTCTAGTGATATCGACATCAATATGTTGTTCTTTGTTTGGTGGAGTGTTCTCCACATCTACCACCTCTGACTATTGCTGCATTGCCCCAATGTTAGCCGCTACTGCTGCTGGTTGAGACTATGAGGACCTCGATCATGAAGTTTTCATTCGCACATTCCTCTTAATCGCAGTGCTAGGCTGCACCGCCGCCTTTCGTTTGATCTTTCCCTTATCGGAGAATGGTGGGGCATCTTCGAGGTCGGGCTCCTCTGCATCACTTGCGTTAGAGAAAAAATGATTCTCGTCCCAGAGGGAATCAAATTGGTCATTGACATCGAAAATCAATGGATGCTAGAAGGGGACGTCGGGGTTCCTAGTCTCCTATCGGTAGATCCAGAAATAATTTTATCTTTTTTGGCTTCCAATTCTCTTTTACCAGGCTACCTCAGAGGGTACTACTTATATGGCTATTTTCATCAACCTTCCACTTGATGAGGTAGAAGTAGATCCATGGCGGCCTCCGATTATCTATCGGCATGAGTACTAAGTCCACCCAGAATTTGCTGTCATCTTCAACTGGATTTCTTCGTGCCTCCCAGTATGGCCGAAGACTATGCTTTACCTTAATAGATAAGTCGCTTAGACCATTCTCAGGGTTGTATTCCCATTTTTTGCAGATAAAAACCAACTCAAGGTGTTCCAACTTAGCCTCAAGTAGCTCTGTTGACCTTCTCTTTACCATGATCACTATTTTGAAGCTCATCGAGCAATTGAAGAATGTTTTCTTTTTCTTCTTCGTGTTGAGGCAAAAATTCCAGTCCATAACAATCATCTTTCAGAAGACTTCAAGGGCCAATACCCGATCGGTGGGGGATGCGAGAAGTCGTATCGACTCTTCAAAAAAGTCATGCACTCAGATACATGTGAAATATTCACCGAGGAACGAGTTGCACTTTGGGAATAGGGATTGCATCTAGTTGGTTTGATCGCTTGATAGGCGATAATAGTCACCATCCTTGCTTAGGTCGCACAAAATCGGATCCAGGAATTTCTCCAGAAATGCATAATAATCGTAAGTGGAATAGAGGATGAGAGTCCATACCAAAGCTAGTTTTCGACACTTCTTCTCATCAGATATTGACAATTCTATTTTTTTTCCCGAAGAAATCAGGGTTTTGATGTAGAAACATATAGGCAAGGGGAGATGAATATCTGAATTTACCCATAGTCTCGAACTCACTAATCTATTTTTTCATGTCCCTGATAATCATTTCTGTGAAGTCACACCAGAAAGGTTCCTTTTGTCTCATGAGTTGGAAAGCAAGGCCCTAATGAACTTCAGACATGATCTTGTCATTATGAAAACCACACACAAAAGATATCATAGAGAAGGCATCCTTCATATCTGGTTGCCTGTAATTGCCATAACGATTTAGATTCTTTAATGGCTGCTTGCTCTCCTGGGGTCTTCCGGTCTCAACATTGTAAAAGTCTTGGGCTTGATTCTGACCTCCACAGTATTCAGAACCTTTCCTCTAGCTAAAGTGCTCCATCGGTCGCTCTCTAGTGCCAACCTTGGGAATGCATAACATGTGCCTTAGAGCATCCACGGTTCGCACTACCCTTAATTTGTGACCTTAAATGGCGCTAGTCGCCGAATTGAAGCATCAAACACTTTCCTGAATCATTTTTGAGTAGTGGGGTACATAGGGAACCATATATTGGGGAAGTCTTCTTTGCCATTGCTTGAATGATAAATGGCGTTCTTGTGATTTCTTCATCCTTGCAAAGTGACCTCCCTCAAACCTTTAGGGTTTGTCTTGAGGACAAGATCATAAATACTATCCCATTTCTCCTTTATTAGATTTGCATCTGTGTGTGCTCCCCTCTTACCTGGCTGTGTGTGGGGCCATTCTGGTTTCTTGGGGATTCTTGGCATAGCATAGGAAAACTGCTACTCAAAGATATTGATCATAGGTGCACTGATTATCACGTTGACCAAGCTCTGAGGTAATTTTCTTGGTTCATTCATTTGTGGGTTTTGGGTTGCTTCAAGGGTAGCAATTTTTCTCTAAACCCTCTGAAAATTGTTTAGCATTTATTAGCGACTCTGCACTTTGAAAACAAAAAACCTACATAGCTCTTGTAGTTTTCCTTTAAAACCTTCTTTGATTTTAAATAGTTGCATGCAACATTTAAATTTTTGTCCCCCTCTGAGTGGAAGATGACGGTTTCTTTTTCCTGCATTAAATTCAACATGTACCACTGATCTTTGAGTTCATGCGAGGCAAGCCTCTTCCTATTTTGAAATGAAAAGGCTTCATGATGACCTAACGTACTTGCAAATTTTTATGTGATTTTTCCTTGGAAATCGGGTTGGTGATTTGAAAGCATGCTAGGTGTCGTATGTTGTGGCAATTAATACCCTGGACAGAATGATTACGCCAAAGTATGCGATAACCATCACTTAGATCTGTATATTTTGTTGGGCTTTGAGTAGCACCTAGAAGGACGACACCTCACCGTCCGATTGAAAAGGGCTACTGCCAAATGCTGCCAGGAGCTTGTGCCAATTAATTAGTTTACCTGCATCAAATTATACCTACGATCGCAACTTGGTGCAAACTTCAAGGGAGCCTTGCTGTAGTTTTTGATGCAGTACTTGACTAACCTCATGCTTATGGTATGTGAATTACCATGCTTATCCCTACTGCTTCTATAAATAGGCGTCTAGTCAATCGGGAGATTAACTTAGCAATTATAGCAGAATCAACATTAGACAATTGGCTTAGCAAGTAGTAATTGGAGTCTGTGCAGTATTTGCATAGAGTTTGAATTTAGGCATCTTGTACCAACTTCTTGTTCAGACAGTCGTATAAATTCTGACACCATGGAAACCCTTATTAGGCTAACCTCCCACAAACCTCAAATGGATTTTCTGGGGGAGGTTTCGACTAGGCATTTGAAACAAATGACGAAGAATAAACATTCCTTGGCCATTATAGCTATGAAATAGGTCCTTGGTCGTGACTGTCTTGAATATGAGGACAAGTATAGGGTGAACACTGAAATAAGTTCTCACTTCATGGTATCACTACTTGACATCTAGGTTCCCAAGCCGCTTATCATTTGGTTGGTGACAACAGTGTTCTCGAAGAAGTACCTGAATGGCCTCAGAGAGGTGTTGGCGCATGCTACGTTTGGTCGGATACGAACTGCAAGAGACCTTCACTAGTTCATTGAAGAGGATGTGGTTGTCCCTTGGTTACCAGTTCTAAGTGGCATTTACCTTCAATTGCAAGAGGTTCATCATCAGAAAGCCACTCATGCTTGGTATTTTCTACTTCAGATTTACAATGTGGTGCCGTTTTTCAACATTGACAGGTATACTAATTTTAGGAGCTTGGTGTTCTCGACACAACTTGCTAATACTTCTCTAGATGGAGCTAATGATGTGGCTGAGGACGAAGCAGTACCTGGTGATGTTGATGCTATTTCTCTCGTTGAAGAATGAAACTCTTCTCCTTCTTTCTCCCTTAAGACCAAAAGCTATGTAATCTTTTTGTATATAGCCTAAGAAAGGCTTCATATCATATATATAAGTATATACTCCTCTGAACACATGGCCTTTGAGCCATTTTTCTGTTGTAATCTTGTCGAAGTACATAAATATAATGAAGGCTAGCTTATATTTAATATCTCCAACTTGCTGCGTGATTTTATCACTTTGGGAATTTTGTGTTATTCTTTGTGTTGCATTGTGGAATTTCAATTGTTGTGTTACTGATTAGGAAGACCGAAAGAACAAAAAATAAAACAAACACACTTAATTACATATTTATATGGTAGGACTACCTATACAAGCCTTTAGAAATTCAAAGTAAATTCCCTTAATGGGGAACCCTTGATGATTTTCTTTCTTTGCTTCCTAATTTGAAAGCCTTCTCTCACTTGTTCCAGATTATTGTGAACAGATTCCTTGTGCTTATTAGTTTTTGATTTCTGTTGACTGGATATTAATGTCATAATTTTATCCTCCAACCGTTGATCTGAACGTCCATTATATAGAGATAGTACACTTACACCCGCTATGTTCTGTGAGATTATTTCCACAGAGGGTGGTGGGTGATAATTCCTTGCTGGCGCTTGCTTCCGTTTGTGGAGATTGGAACATAGGTAAATTCCTTTATTTTTCCTTTGGGCTGGAAAGCGACCAATAACCCCACTAGGTTTGGCCAAGAAGGTATCTTGCATCGACATTAACCTCACTGAACTTTGTTGATTTATCAGTGCCTCAATATTTGGACCTACTAGCCCTTTTATTTGGTGTGTCGATTTGTTTCCTTTCTCTGTTGCTATCGCGGGTTGGATGATGCCAGGATCATGTCCTCTAAGCTTGTCATATGACCAGGTAGACAACCAATCACTTTCCTTTAAAATATGTATGCACCTCTCTTTTTCTCAACAAAGGATGCTTCTTTGGACTCATAAATTGTTTGCCTTTCTGTTTTGACCATCCTTACAATTATCTTCTCTTGCTGAGTTCTTTCTCTTATTATTTCTAGTATTGTCAAAAGGGGAACCCTCGGGAGTGGTAAAATCCTTTGGGAATTCATGGAATCCTTGTAGGATGTCTTTCCCATCGTCGCTTGTGGCGACTCTTTCCCTCCTTTGGTCGGTAGCTTCTTCCAACTGCAAACCGATCTAGGTGATAGGTCCATCGCTGTTGAGTACTTGCCAGTACTGCCCATTATTTTTATTTATGAGCTAAAATGTTAAGTCCTTGGAGCATTGGTTTTGCATTGGGTCAGGTGCTAGTTTAGATTGGGATCCAACTTCGGCCATATCTTTCATGTCATCATCCTATTCTTGAAGAACAACTTGAATATTGTAGGTTCCAAAGTTCTTAAATAGGTCCCAGACCTTTTCTCCAGATGATCCCACACGGACATCCTTTGTAGGCTCGATATCTAGGGCTTGATTTTATGAATTAGTTTGGGAACTCCAAAAAAATCCACACCTTGTTGCTTTGCTGAGTCCAAACTTATTACAAAGCCTTTATTTTCCATCCTGTCGCTAGAACAAGACAATCAAGATCAGAAAGGTCTGATTATCTCCTTGTTGTTCGAGGAGGTCAGGTCTTCTTTGGTTTCAACACTACTCTTGTATTTTATACCCTTGAAGTGTGGTGAATGCAGTTCAGCTATTGAACTTCCTTTAGGTCTTTGTATCACCTTTGGGACAACTTGATCTTCATCATAAATGAGAAAAGTTTCCAGTCCAGTGGCATGGTAATTTCCAAAAGGGTCTTTATCAATGAATTCACTCAGGAGGACCTCCTCTTGATTGGTTCGATCTCTTGTAATTTCTTCATCCTCAAGAAGCTCGGTGCAATACATTTCCTCTTTGGTGATAGAAGTGTGGGTAGACTCAAATATTGTCATAGGTCCATCTACAACATGTTTCAAATGCAGAGGTTCAGATACTAGCTTTATTTTTGCCCCATGCTTGGTCCTTATAATCAAGTGTGACTAATATAAGGAAAGGTATCCACCTAGTTTAGTAGTGAATTCCCTAGATAGGCATAGACTGAATATTGGGGGAATATCAATGATCACCACATCCTTCTTGAATGTGATAGTTGGGCAACTAAACAGGGTCAGCGATAGGTTTTTAATGACTCCCACAATATTGACCATATTCCCATCTAACTGCATGACTCCTTTCTTCAATGGTTCATAGGTCAGTCCTAGGGCTTCGGCTATTTTCCTGGGCATGACTTTGGTATTGGCGCCGGAGTCGATCATGGAGTTGTGTAGCAATTTCTTACCTACAACAAGGGTCAAGTAAAATGGCTTCGACTTTGGCTTGCCTTTGCCAACTCTAGATGCAAATTTCTCTTCTTGATCTTCAATAGAAGTTTCTTCTATGGTATTCATAAGAACTTTGGCCGAAGGTGACTGACTAATAGATTCCTCCTGCATCAATTTCTCTTTTGGTTTTGTGATCAACCCTTCTTGGAGAGCCTTTTGTAGTAGTGTCTTTTGCTCTGAAATGGCTAAGATCTCCCATAGGGAAACGTTAGTGGATGATTTTTTCAATTGTTCCACTATATCAAACTATGATAGCCTTGGAGGTTCTTTCCTTTTGACCTTTGTCATCATAATTTCATTTTTTGGTGGACATGATGGTGCCACTGCGAAAGAACTAGATTCATAGTCGAAGGTGCTTTTCAGCTATGAGTTGACTAATTGTGGGATGACTGCTTCATCCATGGAGTTTCCTTTGGGGTGGGTGTTATTGTTAGGTTGCATATGTAGAGCTTTGGAAGTAGTTGCTTTGAATGTGAACACCACCTCTTCTCCTTCCATCCATGAGAAAAGGGTGTGGTTGGGAGCTATATCAGTTTCCTGTTCTAGGGACATTCCTTGCATCTAAGCAATGAGTACCACATTTTCCATTTTTGGGGAGGTGTATGCATATTCTCCATGCTCCAATGCTACACCTTGGCTGTGTTGTGCTGCTATCGTTTTCTATAGATTTCCACATAGGCAATTTTGAGGCATATGTGAGTCACCGCAAGGAAAACACCAGGGGTTTCCATCATCGATCAAATTGTTTTGTCCTCCAGTCAACTCTTTGTTTGAGCTTGGGTTGGTATTTGGTAATGGAGTAGGTACTGAAACTATTTGACTTGTTGTTGATGCCTGAGGACTTGTGTGAGTGCTTCCTTGGAACTGATTTTGTTGGTAAGAAGGCCTTCCACCTTGATAATTTTGGTAGGCCGACTTCGGAGGAGCAGCCTGGTTGCACTTGATGATATTTATCTCATTGGCTATAGCTCGTGCCATTTCATTTATGTCACTTGTTTCATCCTTCGAAGGACTAGGTAAGGCACTCTGAGGTGTGCTTGCATACATGTACATAGATTGCGGGGAAGCAATTAGTGTGGTAGGTAGTGTTTCCTGGGTGAAAGCTAGCATCTCGAGGAATATAGGCATAGTGGGTTGAGGCAACAACTTCCTAGCGTCGATTAGATTGTTTTCTGCTTTAATTGCAATACTGTATGCATCTGGTAGCATGGCTCCACTGAGTGATTGAATCATCATGGAAATGTTGGCGTTGATGGACTTTAGGTAAAACATGAATGCTAAGTCAGGCGGTAGATGAATTGTGGCTTGAACTCTTTGCCAAGTTATGTGGAACCGTGTGTTGAAGTCTGTCAAGGCCTCATACAGGGCCTGCTTGATGGTCTCTAGCTAGTAATACTAAGAAGATCTATCGCCATCGTTCGAGAATATTTCAAAGAAAAGGTCTTCGAGCTGATCCCATGTACTTATAGAGTTAGCCGACATAGTTGAGTACCAATTTGATGCTTTCCCTCTAAAAGAGGTTGCGAGCAACCTTAGTGCTATGTTTTCATCTGTTACTCCATGGACCAAACACACGTCTACAACATCTTGGAGATGTTCAGATGGTGTTCTCAAGCCATCTCCTGTAAACTTAGGAATATACTTGAGGGAAGAGATCGGAATGGGGGCCAAAATGGTAGGTGCCACTAGGGAAACAAGAGGACTTCCGACATCCCAAGCCACATAATTTTGGTTGGTGATAGGCAACATAGCTGGTGGAGGATTCAAGATGTTTCTGAAATGGGTTCTAGTTGGTATTGACCCTGATGGAGATACCAACAAACCAGGGTTGATCACTATTTGGGATCTTGTGACAGGTCGATGGCTCATGTACTCTGCTTAAATTTTAAGCATATCCTTCATAATTATCATCCCACCAGGCATGCCAGAAAAGAAAAAACTGTTGATGCCAAAATTTGGCAAGGTAACAACCTCCTATGGGAAACTCAGTTTTAGGGGGGACTTATTGCGCCAAACTAAGTGACCTCTGGATTTTAATGAAGTCAGATTCTTCTGTAATTGGGGTTTTGAATGGGAAAAGGAAGCAGATATAAAAATAAAAGATCTAACTAGGGCAGTACACCAAGATTTAGATTTGAGACATGAAAAACCTATCTTGTAGATATGGTCTAAGGACTCGCTTAAGCAATCTGCTATTTCTGAAATGTCAATTATCAAAGAAAAAGACCTGAATGATTTATTTCATAACATAAAATCATTTGCATAGAGTTTCACTGAATAGAAAGAGTCAAAGACATGGTTCCAAATCAACATTCTATTCAAATCATTGAAGTTGTAAATAAACTTTTTAGAAACAACACAGTATAATGTTATCAATAGTTAAGAAACAGAAAGGCCAAATTATAAGGGCATATTCAGTGAGTCTTTACAACTATCTAACAAAATAGAGGCCTAGTGTCTCCTAAACTCTTCTACAGACATTCTGAACTAGCACATAGCATTTTTTATTTCCTTATCTAAATAATTCATTCTTCATTTGGTTTCTAAAGAACTCCTTCTCTTCGAATCGGAACCTCTTTCTCCTTCAGGAGAAGTAGTATATATAGCAAAGAGCATCCACCACCTTGGAATTTGGTAACATAAAATGATTCCCCATCATGAATCATAATGCTTGCAGCAATGATTCATCATGACCATTGCAATAGAAAGATTCCCGATGATGAACCTAGTCGCTCGTCGGTCAGGTGCATCCCCTACAAATGATGGTGGTAGTCCCGCTCCACCCTATGTAAACAGGTGTCACCTAGAGTGAAAACTAGCATAACATGTGGTACAATATGGCAGCCAGACATTTGCATCACTTCTTTCTTTTATTTGACCCTACTGAGGGGTACGTGGTGACATTTCACAACCCAAAAAATAATCTTCCTCATCCGTTGATGAGAGTTTGCGATGAAGAGACATGTGGAAACTTCTTTGTTGTTGGCATGATTTGAGGGGCCCAACAGAGTGTACAAGAGCAAAGGATACATGGCAAGAATTTGGGACCCGAGAGAGAAGAGAAGGGAAGCTTTCTTTCGATAAGCGATTTGGCGACATGTGGCAGCTCGGTGTGAGAATGTCGAAAGGTGAAGCTGGATGCCATTTGCATTATCGGGAAAGGTTGGAAGCCAGATAAAAGATCAAAATAACCCAAAGGGAGCATGGGGTATTTTAAATACCCACAAGTAGTAAGTGTCTTCCCTCATATACTAATCCAAATTTTCCCTGAGGGCATCACACTCTGACCTAAGGGTATCCCTCTCAACTATAATCACCTGCATCTACACCTTGATAGCATGAGATCACAGACTCTTGTTGTCTTGCTCTTTATTGAAACCATATCTCTCCTACCTCTCGGTGTCACGCTTGATAGTCAAAATGGCAACTTGTGCCTCAACAACCTATCACCGTGCAAACCTCTGCATATCGGGCAACTATCATTTATGCTAACAAAACCACTCCACCCCCAGGTAGTGGAGGAGGACCTAAAACCTGTTTCTAATCCTCTTGCATGGGGTCATCCTATTTACCCTAATTCCAATCCTTTCTAGCTCTATCCAATTTCTCAACAACGATCCTGACTCGCTATCTCTGACCTTGGTGCCTAGTAATACTTGCTATCCTGACTGTTGGTATGACGCTAGCAAGATCTATAAACCTGAGAGGAATCCACTGAGCCCACCACTAATAATAATCTAGTATGGTACCTACATCGACTATTCCAACAAGCCACCCCCACCCAAATGGGGAAAGTTATCTAAACTCAACAACAACTGCATCACAATATTCCTACAATCCCCACACTTGAACCTCTCAGGTGGTCCTGCCAAACCGAGTTTGGTAATCATCAACAAAATGACTTTGTCTCTCATCAAATTGGAGAAGTACCTAATTAGGTAGATATCTCTCAAGTAAATAAAGTACATGACTGATCAACCACTGAGTCTATCTACAAAATAAAAACTACTCCTGATCGTCATGCCAAGCATCACAATCCAACCACGACCTCCAAATGAAACTCGACATGTCATAAATCAAATGACACCAGTAATGTAGCTATCCAGGCCAATTATAATGAAGAAAATTACCATATCTATAAGAGTAAGGATCCTCTAGATCTTGATCCAAAATACCATCAGGCTTGGTAACTAGGATATGCTCCCAGGTCCACACATGCAGTAAGATAACCCCAGTAGAAATGGAACTACCTCCACAATAGGTGACCTCATGCATATATCTGTATGAATGAGCAAGGAGACATGAGCCCCATGCATACCTAGTGCCATACTCAAACATCTACTCAATGCATACACCCCAACTAATGGGAACTACCTCACTGATTAGGAACAATGATCCGTGTGTCCAAAGCATATAAAACCAATGAAACATGGTCTACACTAAAAACAAAGGGAGATAGGTCCATCTCTAACTCCCAAACTCGAAGATGCCTAACATCAAGGACTCGACACATAGAACATGTACCCTGTCATATAGAATAGGTCACTAGCTCTCCATGAATAAGTATGTGAAGGATCCTCTATACATCCTCTAAGGTAATGGTGGCCTGTTCGGTCGACAAATGAAAGGATGATGACTCAGAGTTCCACCTCTGAATGAGAGCATTCATCATCGCTATGTGGCACCAAATCACTGGCATGTAGCATATATGTCATAACCCCACACTATCTATCACATCTCGCTCAAGCTCATGGAACCCAATGATCAAATCAAATAATGCACGTGGCCATAACTCTCTCGAGTAGAGTGGTTTGAGATCCATCTACACATTCAACCCACGATGTTAAGAATTTTCTATGAAAACACGAAACAAACCTCAGATTGCAAACAAACTGGATCAAAATTCTAATAACAACAAAAGTGATCACTTTTTGTCAAGAGCGGTCACTTTATTGTGAAAAGCAATAAAAATAGTCAAAAGCAAACCTATTTTTTATGAAGGCAGTAAATAAATTCAAAAAAAGTAAAATTGTCAAAAGTGAACAATTTTGACAATGGCGACCATATAACATAAAAAAATCAAAAGTGAACATTTGTAACAAAGCCAAAAACAAAGACGAACATTTGAAGCAAAAGTGAACAAATAAATGAAGTGTGAGTAGAAAACTCAAAAGCGGTATATTTGAAAACTATAAAAGAGGTAGAAAAAATTCAAAGGCATAAAAAACATAAGATTACCACTTTCCCCTAAATTTTTTCATGCGTTAATTACTCAAAACCAAAAAGACAAAAATACGAAAGGAAAGGGTACATACTGGGACACCGACGCCAACAGGCCGCTTGAACTCATGAACTACATCTACGTGATGTGGGGCTCCTCAAATCCTCACAATAGCTCCTCGATAATAAAAAAATAAAGAAATCTAGAGGTAAGAAATTACAATAGACTCAAAATGCAACTGAGCTAAATTAAACCCTAATTGTTTTACCTAGGAAACACTCCTAGGTTGAAATTAGGAGCTCTTGAGAACATTTGAACTATCAACGAGGGTCCTATAAGCTTAATTTTTCATCCTCTACACATCTAAATTGAAATGAAACATTATCACGAGCGTGACCTAAAAAATGTTTTTTTTGGCCAAACCTCTCGAGGGGTAGCCCAACATCCTACAATCATTCCACTAACTATCAAGGCACAATGGGACATATTTTTTTTAAAAAAATCTTGATCTTAACATCAAATTGTTTGAAACAGAGTAACCAATACTTTATCTCAAAGAGGGGAAAAATGTAGACATGTAGAAATGACCTAACACTTATCACACATACTAAATGAAATTTTCTCATCATTGACATCATTATCATATAATATCACTACATTTGACATCAATTATATTGAAAACCCTAATTTCCTCTATTAATTGAATAATATTACATTATTTAATTAATTCACCTTTTTATCATTTTTGACTAATTAAATAAATTTCATTTCTTTGATAAAGTCCTAATCTAACCTTATTCTTCTTGATTAATTAAATAACATCAATTATTTAATTTTAATTATGTCGCTAATTTACCCTATTCCCCCAAATCAATTAAATTATTATCACTTAATAGTTTAATTAAATCACTTTCTCCTAAACTTGAATAATTAAATAGATTATTCAAACATCATTCAAAAAGGTCAAAAAAACAAATGCAACTTTGTTTGTAAAATTCAAACATGACTTGCACGTTCAAACTCAAAAATCTTAATTAATTAATTACCCTCACCCACTTTTATGATTTAGAAAATTATGGTCCACCGATTGCTCACTCTAATTGGCCAGCTGATCCATCTATTTCTTGACTAATCCATCTATTTCCTAACTAATCCACCTATTCTTCAATCCAATTGAAGGCTCAACCTAATTTTCTCAATTCCATTGATTATGCAATCTATTTCCTCTAATTGATCAATCGATATCCTTAATTGATTTCATCACAAAAGCTAACTAAGAAATATAAATCATCTCAACAACTTTCAACCATTGATCTTGATTCAAAATTGTTTAATCTTGCATGTTCATCTCAAATCGTAAAATCTATATAACAATCCTCTTCATCTTCAAAAATGATCAGAGAATTGACATCTTTTGTGCAACAAAGTAATGCGGAATTCATCACTGATTTCTTGAGAATATTTTACACACATCTTCAATCAAACATCATGTCACTTTGAAGCTTTTACAAACACATAAATGGAGGCTTCACATTGATACAACAACAATCAAACATCATTGTGAATACATTTTGACATGGGATGGTAACACAATGTTTTATGAATTCAATTTATGTTCTCTCCTTTGATTACATTGTTTTATTTTGTTTCTTTGTAGTTCATTTCATGAGTAATGGCTATGAATCAAAATATTTCATTTGAATTAGATTAGTTTAATTCATTTATATTTGATTATCTAATGCTTACCGACTTCCCCCTTATACAATCACATACATACATAAACATTCCAATTATCCCCAAAAATATGACCAAGGGTTTACTTACTGAATCCTGAACTAACTTGACTTGACTAAACTAGGCTATGAGTGTGTGATAGCTCAAGAAGATATATTAGGGGTTACCATACCAAACTCCTCTCCTGGGTGATACTCTCCCTCTCTTTCAGAGGGATCGATTCTTTCCTACATATAACTTAGTGCATCACAAAAGAAGTTAGGCAATAACATAACATTGATATACATCAAACACTCGCAATTGTAGCAGCTGAAGATCAACCATAGGCTGAGTCTATTTTTGCTATACTAGAAACTCCTTGATGGAGTAAATATGAGAGATAGATGAAGAGACCCTTGGAATATCTTGTACATTTTCTCAAGAAACTAGTATACCTTGCTCCACATGTTGATCCTGTTGATCAATACTATTCAAAGGAGGGATTGATTTCCCTTCATATGATTTGGATTGTTTCTCTTGTTGTTTTTGATGATCTTCTTTCCCTTGCTTTGTATTGTGAGGAGGAGATATATACTATTCTTGACCTTTTTCAACATCCTTTACATCCTTAGATAGCTTCAATGTTATCTCCTCAGTTTCTTATAGCAATATCTCCTTGTCATCCTAATCATTCTTCATTAGAGTGTCCATTCTACGCTTTGTCCTTAGTATTTGGGCTTACAACTAGGCTAATTTCTCCTTTTCTTCTTTAGACAATTTTGCACTAGCCTTGTCCAAAGCATGTTGCCTTAGTTCTTCATCTTTTTTCAAGGTATGTTTTCTATTTTCCCTTAATACATGAGCTAGACTATTAGGGACATGCTCAAGAACTTTATCAAAAGGTTGATTGCACTTAATCATATACATTATAATTTCCTTTGTAATTGTAGCTTGATTTTTAGGGAAGGAATCCAAATATAGATTAGTAGTTTCATCCAAGAGGCCATGATGAACTATACCATTGAAGATAGCTTCTAATTGAAAATTTTCTTGCTCATCATGCTCAGGAGCTACTTGTTTCTCCTTTTTCTCCTACTTCTTCTTAGGTTTTGAAATTTCTTCTTCTCCCTCTTCTTCTTCGTTAACATCTTTCGAGAAAAAATTATTTCTCTTTTCCTAAGAATTTTTCTACCATATTTTTTTTCTCTAGTCTTCATCTAAGACAAGGTCTCAAAAGCCTTATTTCTTTTAGTAGAAATAATTTGAGCTGATACTATGGGTTGCAGAGCATTAGTAGTTGTAGAAGCTAATCTGCCAAACCTTCTTGCTATTTTCTTCAAGATAGTTTATTTAGAGTATGAGGAACTAGCTTGGGACACCTTAGTGGAAGCTTGAGATGCATTCTAGGAAAATTACAGAATGCCCAATTTTGCAAATATTTTTTTTTCCTCTTTTCATGTTTGTTCTCCACACTCTTTTTGATAATTTTATCCATGATCTCCCTATAGGTGCCAAATATTTTTGTTGATGGATCCTTATGTTTTCTCAACAAATTTTTAGCATATTCCTTAATTTCTACATGTGAGACCTCATATTGCAACCTTGGAATCCAAGAAATTCTTGGTTCCACAGATTCTATAAAAAAATAGTCCTTATCAACAAGAAAATAAATTTCATCCTTATACTTTATCATCATATCATAGGGAATTTTGTCCATATCTTACATTTTTTCTTGCAAATTCGTAAAGATTCCACAATACATAATGTTGTAAGATTGCCATCTCCAAATTCTCTCATATGAAATTTTATTTGGGAAGCAACCGAAATATGTCGCTGCCACACTTTTCCCTTAACCCTTGGTAATTCATTTAGAAAATAAAATTCCATACAAATGATCAAAGACCCATACCTGAAATTATATCTAATCTCCTTTGTTCTCTTGAGGTTTTCAAACAATTATTCCCTCAACAATTCACATAGATTAAAATCTTTTCCTTGACCATTTGGTACGCAATGTGGATTACGGTACTAGTTGTTGAGCCTTTTATGTTAATGAAGTATGTGTTGTATGTGATTATTATGGAAGCATACTTAACCCCAGATCAATTATTTAATTCATTTAGGGTTCTCTTATCTAGTTTTGCTTTGATCAGCTCAGTAGCCCTGCCACTCTTTATTGCTTTTGTAGACACTTAAAAATTTCCTGAATGATACCATGCACTCGAATCAGATATACTAACACCATTTCATCCTAAAACACATACTCTTTTCGCTTAGTTGATTAAATAACCTATCTATTTAATTAATTTCATTATTTTCATCTATCAATCTAATTGACTTAATTAGGTTAATTCACCCCCTCTCGTGCTAACCTTTCATCCTGTTAAATTGGATAAATCAAATTATTTAATTTAATCCCCAAGTCCTCTTATTTAATCAAATAACCCTAATCTATTTAATTAAATATCATATCACATCCCATTTTCATTAAATCATTTATTTAATGAATATCATATAATTCCCTTAATTTGCATAATTGAAACATTGTTTTATTTATCAAATTACTAATTAAATCTAATCCTCCCACTTGCAAGGGAATATTCCTTGAGAATATCCCTCCTTTGCACATTCCTCCAAAAAAGAATATTCTCATGGAATATTCCTTCCCCTTTGCACATTAAAATTTGGTTTTAATGAGCTAAATAAATAATTTTCCTTAAAAAGAGAATATTCCAATGGAATATTATTTCCCTTTGCACTCATTTGAAAAAGGGAATATTCTTTTTTATAACAAACTTTTAACAAAGATTCTTGTGCAAGTTTTGAAAGTGTGTTTTTTGGATGAATGTAAGCACTTGATTAAATATCATCTTGCATCCTCAACCCTTTATGGGAATCCATGATCCATGCCTCCATCTTCCTTCCATTCTGATCTTTGATTGATCCTTTTGATCTTAACCATCAATTTCATTTTGTGTTTTCTATAAATAGAGCTTATCTCTATTGAATAGGGATCCATCTTTTAATAGTAAACTTATGTTGTTAAAATCACTCTCATTTGCATCCACATTTAGCGCATATTTATCTTTTTTAGTTTAAATCTTGATCATAGAAGCTTAAAGCATCCATTAATGGTTTCCATGGTAACTTAATTGCACCCATTTAGCATATTTTGGAATTAGGACTTGCATATTTAACTATTTCATATATTTAGAATAAATTTGTATACATTTACATCAATCATCTTAGCTTTTATCATATTAAATTAGCTTTAATCATGTTTCGTGTACCTCTCTCATCAGTTTCATCAATTTTCTTTAATTAAACTAATTGAAACAAGCACATTATCCAAGGGATTGGGAAAGGGTCACCATTCCACATCAATGTGATTCCACTCCCCCAATGGGATAAGTTTCAATGTCTTAGAATAGATGTTTGTCAAGCTTTCATGTTTTAGAATGCTAGTTTTAATGACTTCCTCATTTTTAATGATATTGAATATCTTATTGGGACTAATGCATAGTGGATTAAATATGTCTCAAATTCATATGGATCGGGTGTAGTTAGCCTATGCTATGTCATTGGTCATAATTTGGTGCTAGGAGGTAAAAATTTAATGTTTTGAGTATTTTTTTTGAAGGAATTTTGTAGGTTACACCCAAAATTTTACTTGAAATCTGTCACATTTTTTTAATCATAGAAAATTGCGTAAATTAAAGCTTGGAAAATGAATTTATAGGTTTTTTACATCTTGGTCTTACCTTTTCATAGCTTTTAACGGCACTCAATTTCATCAAGAATTGAAAAGAATATCAATTTTTAATTCTACCGCGTTTTAAAATTTTTTTGGGTTTAATCTCTTAAATGCATGATTTTTTTCATATATAATAAATTCTATATGATTAATCTTGCAAAAAGGTTGTTGGGTTTTGAAAAATCTCATGTTTATCTTTCTAAACCACTTTCTATTTCAAAATTGATCAAGATTTGAGAAAGTTGTTGTTATCTCAAGTTGCTGTTATAATCATCCATCATTAATTTTGCTGTGTTTTTTTTAAATTCTGGGTTTAATCTCTTAAATGCATAATTTTATTTAATTTATAATAAATTCTATATGGTTGATCTTGTAGAAAGGTTGCCGGGTTTTGAAAATCCCATGTTTAGCTTTGCAAAACACTTTACGATTTCAAAATTGATCAAGATTTGAAAAAATTGTCGTTATCTCAAGTTGCTGTTATAATTTAATTTTCTTAAAATGTTTCTCAACACTTAGTGAAAGGATAAAATGAATTAGCTTTCAAAGTTGGATAAAATTGAACGAAACAACCTCAAATTTGCTTTAAATTTTGATATGTGCTTTAAATTTTGACATGTGCTTTAAATTTTTTATTTAATCTAATTTCTAACATGTCACTGGTTTTTAGTTTTAGTTTTTGAGGCTAACTAGTTTTGCAGGTTTGAGTGATAAAGTGTGAAGTGAAGGAGCATATTGTCATTTGATTATATAATTGTAACAAGTTTTTTCACACTTGTGGGGTAATTATAAACCATTTATGATGCTTTATTTCATGTTTTAGGACCAACTAGATTTCCGTTGAGTTTAAAATTAATGCTCAAATTGGTTAAAATTGAACCCTCATATCCTCATTTTGTGATGGTTTAAAATTTAACAATCTAAAACACTTCATTTGGTGCTTAAAATGAACTCATTATGATTATCAAAGTTACAATGAATGTGTGTCTAATTTTCTTGCATGTACATGTTGTGTGTATTCAATTCCCTTGCGCTTCGTGTGATCTTGAGTGAAGAGAAACACACAAGTATACATTTTCTTCTTAGAAGCGCCTATCCTCTTCCTTTGCATCTTTTGGAAAATATTGGGTGACGAAAAATAATTTTAAGCTTCAAATGTGTGTTACCTTTAGTGGCCCTACCTCCCAACTTGTGAGAGGGAATGACCCAAGCGATATATTCATTTTGATTTTCTATATAAATAATTGGTGTGACGAAAGTCATTAACCAACTGGTGTAGTTAAACTATACTAATGAAAGTATCCTCTAATATCTGTGTGATACGTTAAAACCTTTAGATGTTTGTAAGGGCTAAGAGGCCTCTTAATTAAGTGAATTTTCCACATGTATATCACCAATTTATCCTGAAAGTCTGAATTAAGAACCTTGTTTGTAGTGGCTCACCATTTCCTCCGAAGTGCATTTTGAAGTTGTGCATTGGAATAGCACCATTCCAAGAAGTTACCATGTTCGGTTTTTGGTTGAGGCAATAAAGCAAATAGGGAAGGGACTCTTTTTCTTGTCATGCCAAGATGTTACATTTTCTTGACATAGCCTATTTTTCCATTCCATCTTCTTGGATCAATCATCTCTTAGGGGATGATGTTATGCCTACTAAGAATTACACACCTACTTAGGGTTGTAATTGCTTGTGAGTCAGTTTAATACTTGCTTGGTTCTAAAACAATTGCAAACAAACATCAACAAGTCTTTTCAAAATTTCAAACCCTTTGGTCCAAGTATGGATAACCTTTGAAAAAACCTTGATATTGATGCTTTTCCTAAGGTTTTATTCTTAGAGACTTCTTACATTAAATAATTTTTACCACATGATTGAGTGATATATTTTTCTATGTATACTTAGTGGATTAAATCATACTTAAGGAGATCATAGTCCTTGTGTTATTAAGTCCTATTTTGTTAAGCCACGATCAAAATTTGGATTTCTATTATGTTATTGTATTCTTATAGATTTTTTCCTTGTGTGTATACCTAGATGTTTCAAGCTAGTTTAGTTGTTCCCTATGCATGTTGGATCCCTAATAGTTGCCTTAGTTTAATAGTTGAATAGGATGCATGGATATTCCTATGTATTTAATGATGCCAAATTATCAAGTGGTCGCCACCTGTAGATGGATTCTCATGGTTAATATTCTTGAAGCTTACTTTGGGTTCTTAAATAATTTCTTATAGTTTATATATAAAATTAAATGAAATTGATTAATGTATGATCATTTATGTGTAAGCGTGAATTTAATATATATTATGACTAGCATGTGAGGGGTTGGTTGATATCATTGTATACTTATAATTTATTATTAATGAGTTAGAAGAAAGCTAATATGTTACTTGACTATATTGAACATTGTAGTAAGGATTCAATCTAATGCTACATAATGTTTTCATTGATAAATTGGCATTTTAATATGTTATATATTCTATAAATGAGATAATGTAGTATACATAAGTTTAATATTGCAATTAGTTTTTAATGTTATGTAGTGAAAGGATCATTGAATTTTAAGTGCATATAGTTGATGGAATTTAGACATAATTCGATTATGTTTTTGATTAAAGGTAAAATAGGTTTTGAAGGGACCCAAAATCCTTTACAAATAAGTTGCTAAAGATATAATTGGGAAAATCATGCAGCCAAAAAGCAGTGAACTATTATACAAACAAACAACAACGTATTAAATGTCTTTGAGAATTTTAGCTACCTCTAAATCCTAAGAAATCATGCTGTCATGAAGGTCAACCAATTTAAATAGCTCTTTTTTCTGTATCTCTATAGATTTATTTGGGTGGGTATGAGTATGGGTACTTGGGCCAACACCAGCAACATGAACCTGTTTACTTTTGATCAAACCCATATCCATAGCCTTAGCATCCTTAGGCAAACCAATCACCTCGTCACCTCTCTAGCTTCTCACCTTCTCATTAAGAAGGGTAAGCCCTTTGACATTGCTGTGGAGTGTTGTTTCACTTACCTTAACCACTTTTTGTAGATTCTCATATACTTTCAACGTTTTCTCCTCAAGCACATAAATTCAAGTTTCAAAATCATTCTTCATTATAGTCACATCCTTGGATACATCTTGTATAATTTTCAGCATCCTATTATTCTCATCAAAATTTCTAGACCCATCCTCTTTAGAATTCTTCTTTTCAATCTTATTGAGCAAAGATTGAACTTTAACATTGATTTTATTGATCTCCATGAAGAACCATTTGAACATTTTGAAGTAATTAACAAAAAATTCCTTATCCAAGCCTAAAATATCATATAACTCTTCTCTTTTTTAGTTGAAGATACTAAGATATTTAGATTAATTAGGCGGTGGGTACCTACCCTGTTTCTCCTACTTAATATCATCCTTGAGAATAAATTTACCTTTATCTTTCATGTGGTCTTCACCATACACCTCCATCAATTTGATTTTAGGTTTCATGACCTCCTTCATTCCTTCTAACAAGAGTTTTTTTGACCCCATAACTACACCAGGATTCATACCCTCAAGACTCCCTTCCCTAAAACCCTCAAAAATAATATATTTATTTCTCTTAGCAGTTGGAGATTGATCAAATGGTTCCAAATCATCATTACCCTTACCACTTCATTTTATAGGTTTTCAACTCTTTATTTTAACAACAAACGAGGGAAAAAAAACCTCCTCATTACCCTCACGAGAACCCTTAGCAAATTTTTTACTCTTCCTCTTTATAGTAGGGGAGGGAAAATTCTCCTTCTCATCCTCACTTCCATTTTGGGAACCCCCAGACCAAGAAAGAAATGGTTTTTTATTAAAATATTTCCTTGATTTAGGTGGCATTTTAGGGTTAGAGTAGATCTCCATAGAGTCCTTCTCGTCACCCTCAACCTCCCAATCCTCATACACTAAGTCCTATCCCTTCTCATAATAATTTTTTTTCTCAACACACCTAGCCAGACAAGATTTTGAAACCTTCTTGGGTTTAGTAGGAATGGAAAAATATTTAACATACTGCATAATAAACATAATAATCCCTTCATGCAAAATGGGATTCCTAGTTTTAGTCCTGAAATCATTAATGCCACTTTCCAAAGAAGCCAAGAGATAATAAAGAAATAAAATTCTATGCTTATGTTTAAAATGGTTCAACAAAATGAAGTGATATCCAAAGTGTGAAGAGAACCTCATGTCAAGGGTAAAATGCCACATTATGGCCTTAGTGGTATCTGCCCAAATGGTCTTAATATAATTATTATCATAGTCTCCACAAGAGACCTTAAATAGTTTATCCCATTCATCCCATTTTAAAAAGACTTCAAAGACTGCATAAAAGAATTCAAAAATTGCATCAAAGAATTTTCTATCCCTAAAGATTTTCCTACCTTCAGTAGAGAGGCTCAATGAAGTCTTCAAATATCGACTTAAATATTATTCATAATAAGGACACGTTCCTTCCACCTAGCAACAAAAGCTTTGGAGGACTTGCGGATCAAAGCCATGTAGCCTCTCAATGTAGGATGTCACTCCAACATTCATGAGAATTTTCCATACCCAAACATTGCTTCTAGTAGCATCACAAGAGTCTAGCTCTACTATGCTTCTATCACCCCATCCTACCACAATGCTTGAGAAGAAATTGAGAAGAGTAATAAAAATCCAAAAAGTATAAGGGACCTAAGAGAATAACTAAAATCCACCACTAGAAAAGGCTCCAAATCATACCCAGAAACTACATGGGAATCAATTTGAAAAGACTATTAGTAATAATGACCTTGAAAGGCCACCCCAACTTTAAAATTCTGAAGTACTCGGAAATAATGAGATTGACATTGATGTGGAAGCTCCAATCTCGTATCATTAAGTTAAAATCCACCATAAAACAACTAAATTTCATGATTTAATTTAATATTCTTGGTGTCAAAGGGGAGATGATCATAACATCCCCATTCTCTAGGCAAGGATAAAACCCCGAGGTTAGCAAAGCAATCGACTAACATGTTTCCCTCTCAATAGATATGGGAAATGTGGCAATCATCTAGGGAGTTGAAGATTGAAATTGAGTATCTAATGATATTCTCAATCAACCAACTTGGAGGTTGAATATCCTTAAGGAAGTTAATAATATTCAATGAGTCTCCCTCTAACCAAATCTTCTTGAAACCTTTAGATTGAGCTTTTTTTAAGCCATAGTAGGCTGCAAATGCTTCTGTGAAGTGGTTTATCTGGATTCCCAAAGGGAGCTCCACAAAAAAAAGAAACCTACCGTTACAGTCTCTATTCACT
The DNA here is from genome assembly GCA_007115665.2 of Sequoiadendron giganteum. NCBI lineage: Eukaryota > Viridiplantae > Streptophyta > Pinopsida > Cupressales > Cupressaceae > Sequoiadendron > Sequoiadendron giganteum. The sequence goes on from CM021104.1 coordinate 433,609,332, forward strand.
CCCCCACAACCAACAGGTCTTAGATTTCCTTTAGCCACTCCATCAAAGTTATTCTTAACCCAATCCCTTGGTGAATCCTACTAAAAAATATTCTCCCTAGAGAGCTTAGATTTCACAATCAAAATAGAAATATCAAAAGGGAGCCTCCAACATCGAGCAACCTAAAATTCATACTTAGAAACATTAACTTTAGGACCAACATGGTTAGCATTAGAAATCCCTGCTAAAAATTTATCCTTCATAGAAGAATAGATTTTAAAGGGTAGCTCGAGAGGAGACAAGAGATAATTTCTTAAAAAACCCATTATTCCTTTTGATCCAGATTCCCCATACAACATGAGGCATTATTAGTGACCAAAGAAATGCGAGAGAAGGGTTTCTAGTAGGGGAAACCCATTAAGACCAAGAATCACCAAAAGATGAAGGAAAAACCCAATTCAGGTTCCAAAGAGACAAAACATAAGCCCAAATATCATTAGAAAAATTGCAGCCAACAAGAAGATGTATGGAGCTCTCAAAATCCTCTTCACACAAAAAACACCTATTAGGCATCGAAAAACCTCTTTTTCATATATTATCAATAGTGAGCACTTTATTTTGACTCAACAACTAGAAAAAAATATTGATTTTGGGGATCAAATTGGAATTCCAAAAAGAAGCCTAGAAGGGGGGAGGGCCATGAAAAACCAACTGCTAGGAGAAGGTAGAAGCAAACAAAAAATTTACCATTAGAAGATAAATTATAATTCACATGATCAATAGGGGAGGAGACTAGAATATACACTAAAGATAGTAGCTTATGGATATCTTCGAGACTTAGATGAACCCTTTGGATAGCTTCCATCTTCCATCAACAATATAATCAACAACATAATGACCAAAAGTTCTGATACAAAAATCCCTAAATGGGCTCGCCCAAGGCACATCTGTAAGAGGACTACTTCTAATTCACCAATCATCCCAAAAAATAATGTTGTGCCCATTTTCCAAAGACCATCTAAGCCCCTTAGAAATAAAAAATCTCAATTTCATCATGAAGTTACAAAGAACCAAGCCATTGGAAGGAACATAATTAGCCAAAAAGATATCTCTGGTCTTATCCAAACCTCTAAGATACTTGCTAGACAGGATCCACACCCATTCACTATTCTCATAAAGAAGTTTCCAAAGCTGTTTGGCAAAAAGAGAATAAGTAAATCCCTTCATTTTTATTATACCAAGACCACCAAGATTCTTAGGCTTACAAACATACTCCCATGACACAAGGTGCATCTTGTTCCTTTCTTCAGTTCCAGTCCACAAGAAGTTTTTTTGAATGATTTCAATCTTATCCAAGAAGATTTTGGGAATCTTAAAAAGAATCATAACATAGACTAGAATATTTTATAGAGTAGATTTTATTAATTGGACCTTACCTACTTGGTTGAGTAAGGTCCCTTTCCAACCAACAAGCTTGGACTGAAACTTATCAATAATACCCAACCAAAAAGAGACAAGGAATTTGTTGGAATGTAAAGGCAGACCCAAACAGTTAGAAGGAAGATCACCAACATCACACTGAAGAATCCTAGCAATATTTCTTCTCCTATCATCAAAATTATTTAGGAAGAAGATGGTGCTTTTGGGAGGACTAAATTTTTTCCTTGAAGAAACTTCATACTTGAGAAAAATAGATTTAACAGTTTTAGCCTCCCTCACCAAAGCTTCCCTTAAGAAGATTGTACCATCAACAAAATTGTTAATGAGAAAATACCTGACCATTCGAGTATGAGTTTAACCCATTTAGCATGCCATGATTACCCACTTTTTGGATGAATCTACCAAGAGTCTTAGCCATAATAATAAAGAGGAAAGGTGAGATCATATCACCTTATTGCAAACCCCTCGAATTGCTGAAAAAACTAGAGTCCCATTGACTAAAACAAAAGAATTAGGGGTGGAGATCAAATGCCAAATGAGTTGAATCAATTTAATTAAAAATCGAAAGCCTTCAAAACTAATCAAAAATTTTCAATCGACTCGATCATAAGCTTTCAAGAGGTCAAGATTCAACCAAAAACAAACTTTATTGTTAATGGATAAGGAGTGAATATTATCGTGCATCGTAAGGATGAAATCAAGGATTTTTCTACCCAAGATAAAACCATTATGTTGCAAAGAGATTATCTAGGAAAGGGTAGATTGCAATCTAGAAGCCAACACCTTAAAAAATATTTTGTAAATAGAGTTACATAAACTGATCGGACAAAACTCACTAAAGGAGGAAGCCCCAGGCTTCTTGGTAATGAGAAAAATGAAGGTAGTATTAATGTAACGCCCCACCACCTAACCCTAGAGGACAACACAAACACAAAAGAAACATACAATGATACAAAGATCCTCCTTGAATAAAAATTAGGAGTAGTACATATACAAAAACATCCAAATGATCCAATAGATCACAAGATAAGGTACAAAGCAACTAGAACATGTGAGCTCCCCAATCTGGAAGATCCCGCCATCACGAACATGAAGTGGAAACCCAATGGTGAAAGGTGCACGTTCCACCCAGCCAAGTGGTACCTGAAGGCCCATACCCTGTGCTAAGAGATAGTAAAAGGGCTTCCTAGGAAAAACCATCAACCTCTAGACATAGGTAAATCACAAGACTAAACTATACAAGTAAAATAGTTAAGATAAATGTTACATTGCTTCCAGAGTAAAAGAATCAAACATATCAACTAACAATACAAACTATTATCATAGGAGGAGTTTCATCACAAAGTAGCACAGGTTACCCTAGTAGATCTTCCTAGGCCCCAACCCCCATCTTGGGTTACCTTGGTAGCCTCTCACGACCCCTGACCCCACATGCAAACCGATGCAAAATCAAATATCTTTCAAAGGGACAAGATAATGATCTTGCCATTCCAGGCCTTCTCGTCTCATCCCAAGTCTAAACAAGCCCTTGAGCCCATGAGCAAGGCTCAATTAACAAGTTATATGTTTTAAGCTACCCTTTCCCCTAATACATTTATTTAATTTTCACTGAATTAACTAACTCTCACATGAGTTAACCTGGTACCAATTTGTGTGCCGATCCCCATTGAGAGCCTTTCCCCTACTGAAAACACACAAAACTAATCCAATATCCAAGGGAAAACAATGGTGCACAAAAACGGATAATAAATCCCCAACCATAATACAAGAGGAAACACATCCCATTCGTAGTAACCAGGTGTTTAAACTGATAACAACCAAGTGTAATACCCAAGGAAAACAAAAGGGTTGAACCATAAATCACAACAACCCCCCTCATAAAATTACAACATCTGGAAGACTTACACATTCATAACTAATAGATTCCCAACTTACGAGAACAAAAGAAATCATAATTTAATAAGCAATTCAGGCAAGAGATAAAACTACCATTAAGATTTCCTAAATCCAACTTCCATTTCAAGAAAATATAATAATACATTGCCCAAATAAACTAGCTTATTACAATTTCATTTATAGACAATAAATAAATTAAATCTAATTGTTTGATTCAATTTCCCAATTTCAACTATATAGAAATCAATTCCCTCTTTTAAATTATTTCATTTTAAAATCATCTGATTCATGCATTTGCATGCACCTATTATAAAATATAATTCATTTGAATAAAAATATATATTTAAATATATACACAATTATATATATTTAAAATCTGATTACAATTTTCAAACATAATAAATATATATATATATAAAATATACATATACATATACATACATAAATATATATATAATATAAATTTATATATACATACCTATGCATATATATTTATGTTATATTTAATATATATTACAAAAACCAAACATTAAAGTCGAAATACAAAGGGCGATGAAAAGTCTAAGCGGCCAAGGTTATTGAATTAGGCTGTAAACAACCAAGCCCTCATATGGGAGGGCGCGAGCGGCTATGGGGACAACCCTAGCTTCCCCCATAAACTTTATAAAAAAATATAATTTTTTTAAAAGCTTCAAACCTACGATTAAATACAAATTGTCGTACGAATTTTCAATGGCATTTTTCTCAAAATAATATTTGACAAGAGTTTTAATAAAATATTAATATGCATATATTTTTATATATGTATATATATCAATATATATATAATATACATATATATAAATACATGTAAATATATCAAAATTATTGTCCCAAAAGGACAAATTTAACAAAATTTTCTACAGAAAAGGATTTACAAAATTTTGTAGAGGTTTTCAATTTCTTCGAGAGGTTTTCAAATTTCCTAGCCAAATAAATCTAGTTGGGTAAACAAAACAAAACAATAATCTTCTACAAGAAGATCTTTTCCTGTACACATAAGATTTTTCACAAATTTTGACAGGAAGATTTTAAATCCATTCCTATAGAGATTTTCCAAATCTTCTATTGTTTTCCTTCTGGGATTTCTTTTGTTTAAAAACAATTCCTATAGAGGTTTTCAAAAATTTCTATTTAATCTTTCTAGGAATTCTATTGTTTAAAATCAATTTCCATAGAGGCTCTAAAGCTTGTACGAAAATTTTCCAATTTCAAAACAAATAAGAGCTTTAACTCAAATAAAATTTTATTCATTGTACAAGCAATCTTTTCCAAAACAATAACTTATTCTAAAACCCTTTCCAATTAAATTTAAATAAAATAAATAAAGAACCTGTTCCAGAAGTTTAAAGAATCAAAGATTGAAGTAGAGATTCGCCTTCAGAATCCAAAAACTACCAAAGCTTCTTCCAAATAGCCTCTGTTCCAAAAAGTTGAAAAATAAAACCAGAGCCAAAATTTCTTGAGAACTTCTTCCCCCAATTTTCAACCACCTCCCAAATATCTTTCTTCCTTGCCGTGAAGTAGCCTCTTTCCTCTTTCAGTTAATGCAATTATTCTCTCTGAGAATTAATTCCCATCACCAGATATTAATTTTCTAACACATGTCACAATTAAAATATCTTTCCAAAGAAATCACAAATATTTCCTCTAAGATTTTTACAAGATATTGTGCATTTGATAATTCAAAATCACATATTAACTTGTAATTAAATTTAATCACTTTATAAAATAAACTAAATCTCAAAGATTAAATCACTTTACAAAATAAATTAAATCAATTAACTAAATCAAATTAAAAGCTTCTAACAACATTAATCAAGATTAATTAAATAATCACTTTAAAAACATTATAACATTAATTTCCCACTGAACATACCTTTCAAAATAGATAAATAACAAGGACAACATGGACAACATGACAACTCAACAAGACCAAAACAAGAATTGATGACACATTGTGACTAGGGTTGTGGTTTGACGAGGAAAACCTGTTACTATCTCCCAATCAACTATTTTGTTGGGCAATACACACACTCAAACCTATGAATCTAGGTGGATTCGATGTCCTGTACCTACAATCCTACAATCAAAATATATATCCTACATATATATAAATCATGAATCAAACACACTGTGAAACAAAACTCGTAGAATTGCAAGGCACTCACGAGTGAGTGATGCAATCCTGTTCCCTTCACCAATACAGTGTCACATCAAAATTGACAAAACTAAAACATCAATTAAATATAGATGAAAATATATCAATATCAACTCAAATAATCAACTATGCTAACTGAAAAGCATGTCATAATCCATAAACACCAATATAGTGTACCATCACATCTAAATATAAAACCATCATCGCTCCAGTGTCATTGATCAAATAGCAACAACATAGTATCATAGTCTATCAAAGTAAAAGCACTGTCTAAAAACATAAGAAAATCGGAGGGGTGATACATCCTCCCCCCTATGATCAGGCTTACTCCTGGAAGATTGCAAACAAATAGGGATAAATCTCCCTCATCTTGGTCGCATCCTCCCAGGTAGTCGAAGTATCATCTCTTAGATCTCACTGGACCCTAACCTACTCAATATCTCGACCCCTGAGGGTGAGTCTCCTGTGCTGCATGACGACCACAGGCTCCAAAGCTAGCTATTTGTCCTCTACCTATAAGGAATTCTAATCAAGGATGTGAGATATATTAGGGTGGTAAGGCCTGAGTACTGAAACATGAAATACATCGTGTATGCACAAGAGACTAGGCGAAAAAGCAAGACATTAAGCTACTGGCTCAATATTCTCAAGAATCTCGAATTGCTCGATAAAGAGAGGTGTGAGATTAGAGCCTTTTCCATATCGGATTGGAATATTTTGTAGACGCGCTCACAAAAAGAATCAATCACCTATTGTAAACTGATGGTCCACCCGGTGCGCATCTGCATACTTTTTCTGCCTATCCTATGCAGCAACCAAATTCCCCCTAATCCGAATCACCTACTATTCCATATCCTGAATCATCTCAGGACCTAATAGAAATCTATCCTCTAACCGATCCCAAATCAAAGGAGTTTGACATGGTCATCCATACAATGCTTGGAAAGGAGGCATACCAATTGAACTCTGATAGCTATTATTATAAGAAAACTCCACTAAATGGTGATAGTCCTCCCATTGTGTCTGCTAGTCCATCAAATACATGCATAAAATATCCTCGAGGATCTGGTTGACCTTCTCGATTTTTCCATCTGTCTCAGAGTGATACACTGAACTAAAGTTCAACTACATCCCCATGGCATGCTGTAATGACATCCAAAGAGCTAAGGTGAACATAGGATCCCTGTCAGAAATGATCTGACAAGGAATACCATGCAAACTAACTATATATCCCATGAAAATTCTAGCAACAAATGAAGAATTATAGGATGAGAGAATAGGCGAGAAGTGTGCTACCTTCGTCAACCTATCCACTATCACCATAATGGTATTGTGTCACCACGAAGAATTGGGTAACCCAACAATGAAATCCAATGAGATTATATCCCATTTCTAATCTGGCACTAGATGTGGCTATAGAATTCCTATCGGATGTTGGTGTTTAGCCTTCACTCGTTGACACTCCAAACACCTTGACACAAAGTCAACAATATCTCGCTTCATACCTACCCAAAATTATAGTTGTCACAAATCAGCATACATCTTCTTCACTCTTGGATGAGCTAAATAGGGTGCCCGATGTGCCTCTGTCATAACCAAGGTACGAAGATCTCCAGAAGATGGAACATAAATGCATCCCATGTGTCTCAACAACCTATCTGACTCTAGAGAGTAACCTAAGAATATGCCCTCAAGAGTCCTACCTATCTCTATCTTTGATCTCACCTCCTGATACCAACTGTCTGCAAGAAGTGTAGAAAGTATCTGACTCCTCAAATCCACACCAAGAGTCACCTCTGACAACTCATGTCTCCGTCTGTTGAGAGCATCATCAATTACATTATCCTTCCCCTTGATGAACTTCACCTTAGATTCATACTCACAAAGGAACTCCATCCATCACCTCTGCTTGGCATTAAGATTAGGCTACATGAAGATTTACTATAGGCTTTGATGGTCACTATGCAACTCAAATCCATGCGCCAAAATGAAATGTCTCTATCTTGTCAAAGCGTGTACTACCGCTGCTAACTCAAGATCATGTGTGGGGTAATTGAACTCATGATCCTTGAGTTTGTGAGATTCATATGCAATAACTTGACCATCTTGCATCAAGACTGCTCCTAATCCCTCCAAAGATGCATCTGTATAGACAATAAAATCTCCAGTAGGATCAAGTATCGCAAGAATCATTGCACTGGTCAACCTCTTGTTCAAAGTCTAAAATGTTGTCTCACACTACTCTAACCAGACAAATCTCTTCCCTTTCCTCTGAAGAGAAGTGATAGGATGTCCTATCCTCGAGAAATCTTGAACAAAGCGTCTGTAATAACCTGCTAAACCCATGAAACTACGTATCTTTGCCACATTAGTGAGCGTAGGCCAATCAATGATCACTTGGATCTTCATAGGATCCACTGTAATACCCTCTCCTGATATCACATGTCCAAGATACTTAACCTTGATCTTAAAGAAATCACATTTGGACAGGTTAGCATACAACTGATTATCTCTAAAATACTGCAAAACCTACCTCAGATGCTCCTCATGCTCCTCTACTGTCCTGGAATAGATCAATATATCATCAAGGAATACCAATACAAATCTATCAAGATATGTGTGAAATACTTCGTTCATCAAGCTCATGAATACCGATGGCGCATTCGTCAACCTAAATAGTACCACTGTAAACTCGTAGTGACCGTAACGAGTGTGAAAAGGCATCTTATGAATGTCAGAATCAAATATGTGTAGCTGATGGTACCTTGACTTAAGATTGATATTTGAAAAGACCATAGCACCCTTGATCTGATAAAAAAAATCATTGATCCTAGGTAAGGGATATCGGTTCCTGATTGTCACTTTATTCAGTTGACGGTAGTCTATGCACAATCAGAGAGAACCATCCTTCTTCTTCACAAAAATTATTGGTGCTCCCCAAGGTGAAACACTAGGGTGGATGAAAGCCTTCACTAGCAACTCCTCCAGCTGCAAGAGAATCTCCTTAATCATCTGTGTATTCATACAATACGAAGCTCGTGAAATAGGCTCAAATCCAAGTATAAGATCAATCTTGAAATCAATGTCACTCTGAGGTGGCATCCCTGGAATCTCATCGGGAAACACATCTACATACTACTGAAATATGGGGTGGCTATCAAGTGAAACCTTCTCCTCACTATCCCCCAACTCCAAGTTATCTATTGTCATTGCAAACAATTGAAAACTCTGATGTACACATCTCCTTAGCTACATATCTGAGATCATCCTCAATGATATGGGTCTCTAAACTCCCATTATCTTGACCTCCCTACCATATACAACAATGCATCGAATTGACTTGCATCAATAGTCAATAACGGATTTGTGTGCCTCAAGCCAATCCATCCCTAAGATGATGTCATACGACCCCAATGGTATAATGCAGAGGTCTACTGAAGATAAAAGGATCCAATCTCCAATATCCAGTCATGTACTAGGGAATGTGCTGCAATTTTAGCACCAGAGGCCAATTCGACCTGCCACTTATCATCCTGCTTTACTACCCTCAGTCTACAACACGCCATGACAGGTGATGAAATGAAATAATCTGATGCTCCTGAATAAAATAAAATGGTAACTCTGCTACCCTATAACATACCAAAAGCCTCTACCACTATGCCTTGATGATTAGTCTAGCGATTTTCAACTGCAAAAAATACCCGATGAATTCTACCCGCATCTCCAACAATCGACTTTAATGCCACTGGCCTCTGATTATAACCTGATGTGCCCTTATTGGGACACTATCGCGCTATGTGACCCTATTGGCCACAAGAAAAAATCCCATACCCCTACCAAATCCTCTACCTCCAAGAGGCACGCTCGACTGCTGAACGATACCCCTATTATAGGTAGATTGTGTACTTTGTGCCGACTGCTCAAAGTTGGGGTGTCTGTTTCGCCTCCAGTTTTTGTCACCCCCTGACTGATACCTATCACCCTGTCTAGGCTAGAAATTATTTTGTTTCCCCTATGAATTCTGATGGTGACCACTCTATGTAGGCACATGTTGTGTCCTAGGTGGTCCAACTCCCTAAGTCTGGCCACTACGTGAACTGGGCCCTGTAGCTGAAGCATTGCCTATCTGCACTCCAGTATGTCCACCCAATGCCATCGCCAAATTATCCTCCACCTATCTGGCCTTCTCTACCACTGTCTCCATGGTCTTGGGTTCAAAAACTCGAACACCACCATTGATCCAAGAATTTAAGCCCCTAATGAAGTGCTAAACATGCATGCCCTCATCACCACTAATACCATCAAACTGTTTGAGCTCATAAAATTGACCCTCATACAGTTCCATCGACATGGCCATCTGTCGCAGAGCATGAAACTCGTCTCCACAACACTATCGCCAATGGTTAGATAGGAATCTGGCTCTAAACCTCTTGATGAACATATCCCAAGAAAAAAAATTAATGTTAATACAAAGCTTCTTCTCCTCCAATATCCACTAGGTAGATGCAAAGTCTCGCAAGTGCATGATCACACATCTGGCCTTGGTGTTGCTACCATAAGGGTGCATAGAAAAACACCAGTTCAGTTCTATCAACCATATCTCAGATTCTAGTCCGTTGCCAGAACCATCAAAAGTGGGTAGATGAGCTCTAAGTAGGTCTCTCATGTGAGTTGTTGTGACTGCCTCTGGTTGTGTTGGAACCTCTCTTTCACCAATATTAATTTGATCTCTATCCTACCTCGACCCAAGGCGAGTAAGATTCTCCTCTAATAATCGACGCAACTAAGCAACTTCGATCGTTGGTGGATCCTGATTCTGATCATCGCCTCCCAAAGCATTTTGGGAAGTTTGATGTTCCTCACAATCTCAGTCATGGGGATAATGGGGAAGTGAATCCTGCTGACTACCTCCATGACCACCTCCTTGGCCATGACCACAATCTCTACTGTGACCTCGCCTATGTGGCATGATCCTACATAGACACACCAAGGTATAAGATAAGGTACACAACTCAAATACTATGCAACTAACAACTTAATGGGTTCAAGATTATCCTGGATCACCCAGTGTTTAAACTTGGGCTCTAATACCATGTGTAATGCCCCGCCACGTAACCCTAGAGGATGACGCAAACACAACGAAAGCATAATTTAAAAAAATAAATAAATTAATGCTCTTCCGTTATGATTGCGTCATCCTCCAGGGTTACATGGTGGGGAATTGAAATTAACCTCCTTCAACAAATTTCTACTACCAAAAAATTCCTTTGTAGCATTGGTCTTATCCTTAGAAACAAAATCCTAGAAGAGCTAAAAGAAGAAAATGAGGAAACTGTCTAGTCTAGGCACTTTGTTTCCTTCAAAAGAGAACACAACCCATCTAACCTTCTCCTCATAAGGAATGCAAACAATCCATCTATTAGTCTCCTCTTGTATGATGTTGGGAATAAAATTTAAGGACTCTTGACACTCCAAATCCAAGACCAAATAAATAGAAAGAAGATTAGCAAAAAATCCAAAGCAACCTACATAATATCATCCTCCTTATCCATTAACACATAATTATTAAGGATAGACTTAACATAGTTTGAAGCATGATGTTTCATAGTAGAGAAATGGAAAATTTGGTGTTCCTATCACAACTCTGTAACCAAATAGCACGAGAATGTTGTTTCCAAAAATCCTCTTCCCTTGAGATAACAACATGAAGGTGAGACAACAAAGAATTCTCTTGAGCAATGATTAAGGGATCCAAACCATGGGATTGGATAAGCCTCTACACCACATCTAGTTCCTTTTTAATCACAAACTTATCTTGAAAATTTTGACCAAAAGAAGACTTGTTCCATTTTTGAATATTAGACTTAACAAAAGCAAGTTTTTTAGCAATTTGAAACATAGTAGAACCATAAACCTTGATATCCCATCAGGACTACACTTTATCTCTGATATCCGGATGATAAATACATATTTTATAAAATCGAAAGGGGAAATTTTTTTTTCTACTCAATAAATCTGCCGAAAGTACAATAGGAAAATGGTTTGATCCCAACCTTCAAAGAGCAGAGAGCATATGGGTAGGAGAAATCCAATTAGGGAAAATCAAAGCACAATCAAGATTGACCTGAATGAGAGCATCTCTCACCCTTAAATTATGTTGTTCTTAATCACTTATAAAATTTATTAAAGGGAATGTTGTGATATGCTCAATTTAATAATTATTTTTTCTATATTATTAGGTGTATCAATATTTAAAAATTTATTTCTATTCATGGAAACATGTAATTATTGTGCTTATTCTCTTGATCATATTTAATTAAAAAATATTTAATTTATCTCTCTACTCACTCTATACCCTCTCTTCACCATTTATTTAGATTAAATACAAAGGAAATGAAACAAATGCAAGTGACATACCTTTAGGATATTTTGAGAGGTTGCTTGGCCTCTTTGTTTTATACATCATTGTTACTTGCATGTTTTCCATTTAAAGACAAGTTTTGCTCCCATATTCTCATTCCACTCTTAATGGGATTGAAGTAGTTGCATAATGTATTGTATGTACATGTTTTATTGTAGTCAACAAACATTCTTGATGGAGGTTCATAATGATGCTATAGTGTTAATATGAATGTAAAAGTAGTTTTATTTTTCTTATAATGTGTAGTATGTATGTGTTGCAAGTATGAAGGTGTTGTCATTGATGTCAAAAATTTAGTGTTGCCATTGATGATAGTAGTGCAGTGGTTGAGAAGATATTGTTTCTTTGATAAGATTCTATTTATGGTTCAAATGTTGAGGATACTAAGAAAATTGATAAAATAAGGAAACAGGGTGTTGCAGAGGTGTTCTGGTTTGAAGAAATGTTATAGTTTTACTTCACATTTATTCTAGGTTAAAGATATTATTTTGTGGTTTGGATATGTTGGTTATAGATGTTTAGAGTTTCTATATCCATAATTTGGGCTTCTGGATCATTGATCAAAGGAAGTTGTGTTCACCAGTATGTGAATTGGTTTCAAAGTTTTGTGAAGAGAGGTGTCTAGGAGAAATGTATTTTCTCTGCATTTCTTCATTGTTTTTTTTTAGGACTTGCGGTTCTGAAGGTGAGTTGATGGATTTTCTCTCTTGCTTGTGTCAAGAGGATTTGTGGTTTGGTGTATCAGAAGAAGGCCTTTTGAGTTACAAAGTATTGAAGTGTTTGATAATGTTGTTTGGATAAAAAAATGTTTATAATTTTCAAGTGAGATTTTTTGCAAAGGATTTTTTGGTTTCTAGGATATTCTTGGATCATGTTCAGGTGAAGTATGTTGTTTAAAAGTTCCAGATTGTTCAAAGGAAGTGTGTAATTAATAGTTCAATGTGTTTTCACAAGTATGACTGACCTGGTGTTTACACTACATTTGAAGATGTTCAAGTGTTAATGAAGGTGTAACATGGCATGTAAGAGTTGATTTGAGTCCCAACTAAGTTTTGTTTTGGTCCACTTTTGTTCCTATCCATTGCGGGAATGTTTAGTGCCAACAAGATTTTAAATTGCAAAGTGTGAAGCATGTAGAACTGACCTTGGAGAAGGTTTTCAAGGTTGAGGACAGTATAAGTATATGTTGAGATGTTGAAATTTGACAAGATAGAAAGGATATATGTGTGTGATGCAAGTAATGCGAATTACCAAAGAGTAGAGTGTGAGTTTGAGTAGAGCAATGTGAACTTCAAAGTGTTGGACTTCTAAATGTAGTGAGGTGAAGGTGTCTACAATCATTCAAACAAGACTGCAAATGTGTTGGAGCTAGTGTGGTGGATTCTATGTTGCATTTAAAATTTGTTCTTTGTGTAACATTTCTATTCTAAATTATTTTTCTTTTTGTGGCAATGAGCTTGGGTTGTGAACCTTTGTGGACAGTGCATCCTATTCTGGAAGTGAGCCTTTGTACTAGTTTTGTAATTCCTTAGATTTTGAGTTAATCCTCACCATGGTTTTCCATGTAAATCTAGTGTTCTCTTGTGTATGGTGTTGGTTGTTTCAGTTTCTGTTATATTCTTTTCATGCTGAAAAATTATAACAGATAAAGGGTTTAATGAATGCATATGGATTTGATTACTATTGAGGGTTTTGATGTTTTAATTTTTTACAATTGATTCACCCCCTCTTAGTTGTCTTATTCATTTAATAATTGGTATCAGAGGAAGGTTCCTTGGAGAAAATCTTAATCGCTTAAGGTAGATCTAGGATGGTGAACATGATGCAGAGTTAGGAGGATTCAACAACATATCTCACAATCCTTCAAAATTAATAAAAATCAATCTTTTTATAACACATTCTATTATTCATTCTATGTCACATTGGAAACATAACCATGGTAGCCCAAAAGAAAACTATTTCATTTTTCCCAAAACTGCAAACCCTAGACAGGGTTCAAACCTGCCCTCACTAAAATGATCATAACTAATTCAAATCTTAATGAAATGTGATGAGACTTGAAGCAAATGAAATTAGATTCATATAGTAACAACATAAACTTGGTTTCAGACCCAAAATATATACTTTAAAATCCATACCATCACATTCTTTCAGACTGTAAATTCTGCACAATATTGTTAAAATAGGCAGTCTCACCAAAATAATCATATCTTCCACAAAACTCAATAACATTGAATGATACAAAAAGAATTGGAAACTAGAAACAAATATCTTTCCATCCATCTATGATAATCCATTATTTGAGTACATACCAGGCCGTAAAAACCACAAATTCAACCTGGAAACAATGTAAAATCAGAAAATGCACACAAACTTGAGGTTGCCATTCATCAAATTTCACAAATAATGTCTCCAACCTCCCCATTCAAGTTTTGGAGGGTTTACTTATACATTTACAACCAAAACCAAATATTTTCAACCACCTTTTAGTTAGTTTGTTGACAAAACACCTTAATGACACTTTTGAGAAGTTGCTTGACAACTTTCTTGAGCAACTTTTACAATTTTTACAATATGGAACAACTTTAAACATTATTTGACAAATGACTTCAAATATTACTTCCTAAGACTCAAACACCTATAAAATTGTTTTATAAACCTTATTATATGACCCAATACATAAAATAGAGCAACTATTTACAAATGGCCTCATGGAGGCAAGAAATCAAATAGGTGCTCCTGCACCAGAACAAGACAGAGAGTCCTATGCTTGATGGCATAGACTATGCATTCTGGAAGACAAAGATGAAATGATATCTGGAATCCTTTAGATATGAGATTGAAAATGCAATAAAGACTCAATATTTTGCACCTGTGAATGGTTTGAGCACAATTTTTATTCTAGTGAATAGTATTTCAAATTATGAATTAGTAAAAGTTATGAATCTTAAGACTGCTAAAGAAGTTCGGGATAAGATAGAAAACATTTATGAAGGAGATGATAAGGTTAAATAAGAAAATTTTTAGAATACGAAAGAAAAATTTAAGACCCTATGAATGTCTGAAAATGAAACAATTACAAGTTATATGGAGAGAGTTGATGAGCTGGTAAGTGCAATGAGAGGTTTTGGTACAAATTTAAAGAACCTAGAGTGGCAAAGAAATCTCTCAGATCTCTTCTTGATTCTTACAGTGAAAAGGTATCTTCTATTGAGAAATTTTTAAATATTAACACTTATTATAGAGATTGGTTGTTGGGTACGCTAACTTCATTTGAAATGAGAAAACATGGTTGAAAAATGGTACAAAAAAGGAGACTGCTTTCAAGGCTGGAAAATTAGAAAAGGTTAAATATTCAGATGGATAAGATCTTGATGATGTGGAAGCTAACTTTGTAAGAAGGATGAAAAAGGGCACCGGTAAGTACAAAGGTAAACTACCTTTCAAATTTTTTAGCTTTGTTAATATAGGTCACTATGCTTCAAGATGTCCAAATAGAGCCATGAATAATAAAAGTAAGGAGAACACATGAAAAATGATTAAGAGAAGTTACTATGTTAGAGAAGATGCTGGTATTTTTGATGATGAATTTGATTATGGAGATTATGATGAATGCTTCTTCTTGGCTATAAAAGATGAATCTACTTCTGCTAACTCTGAAATTTGTGTGAAGGAAAGTGTTCCAAAAAATAAGGATAAGATTTAAGGTACTTTGATATCTACTTTTCATGCTAGACAAGATAAGAACTATTGGGTTGTTGATAGTGGTTGCTCTAATCACATGACTAGAGACAAAAGTAATTTTGTTAAACTTGAAAAGTATGATGGAAGATTAGTTAAATTGGGAGATGATTCAAGAGCTAAGGTTTTTAGGTTCAATCAGTTTTGATGGCAAGCATAACACTAAAGATGATTACTATGTTAAATGCTTAAGACATAATATTTTGAGTGTTGGATAAATGTGTAGAAAAAGGTATAATCTTTTGTTTCAGGATGAAATATGTGAGATTAGAAAAGGATTTGGAACCCTGATTAATTATGGTAAGAGGATAAATGGCAATATCTATCAGCTCAAGGGTGTTGATGGTCATTACTTTATGACTAATATTAATGATAGTTGGTTATGGAATCAAAGGGTGTGTCACATGAATTTTGACAATATGGTTAGAATTAGTCGAGTTCAAGAAGTAAGATACCTACCAAGAATCACAAAGCCTATCAATGTTGTTTGAAAATATTTCCAATTCAAAAAACAAACAAGGAATAGTTTCAAAGAAAAAGAGAAATCTGCTACCAAATTACTGGAATTAATACATACAGATCTCTGTGGTCCTACAAGGGTGAGAAGTCTTCAAGGTGATAGGTATTCCATGATTTTGATTGATGATTATTCTAGAATGACATTGGTTACTTTTTTTAGAGAAAAATATGAAGCTCTAGATAAATTTAAAGCTTATAAAGCTATGATTGAGAGTGAAATGGATTTGAAGATCAAATGTTTAAGGTTTGAAAGAGGTGGATAATTCACCTCCAATGAGTTTTACATATTTTGTGAAGATCATGGAATAAAGAGGCAGTTGTCTACCCCTAGAACTCCTCAACACAATGGAGTTGTTGAAAGGAAAAATAGAACTATTCAAGAAGCTGCAAGAACTATGATGAAAGAAGCTAAAATGTCAAAAGTCTATTGGAGAGAAGCAATTCATACTACTGTTCACATACTTAATAGAGTTCAAGCTAAAGATAACAACATAAAGACTCTGTATGACTTGTGGTATGGAATGATTCCTGCTGTCAAGTAATTTAGAGTATTTGGAAGCAAATGTTATATCAAAAGAAATGAAGAAAACTTAGGAAACTTTGATGCAAGGTATGATGAAGGTATCTTCCTTGGATATTCCACTAAAAACAAAGTTTACAAATGTTACAACAAAAGGCTAAGAAAGATTGTTGAGAGTGAAAATGTCAAGGTTGATGAAGATTTGCAGAATTTAGTTTTTATAGATGGATATGTTTCAGATGAACCTACTTATAGAGGAGGAGAATAAGAAAAAGATAAGGAAATTTAAGTGTAGGATGAAGAGGAATAAGCTCCGGAAAAGACCCCTAAGACCCCCAAGTATGTGAAAAGAAATCATTCCGAAGAATAGATTATTGGATTCACAAGGTATGATGATCAATTTTCTATTAGTTATGATTTGAAAGAATCCATAAATATTATGGTTCATGAAATAATTGTGTTGGAGATAGATCACTTTGAAATGATACTCTTTTCTATTTTGATACTATGAGAGTGAGGGGTCACAAAAATGGGCATCTCAAAAGATGGTGATCAATGAATTTTTTAGAATGATTGTTTCTTTGCATTCTCTAGTCTTCCACAAAGGTCAAATTATTTTCTTCATGTTACATTTAGTTGATGATGCATTTATCTCTAACATTCTAAATGGATTTGCGAAGGAAGTCAAGTATAAGCCAATGAATAACTCTAAAGAGTTCATCATCTTCCTACAAAATAAGTTGTTTATCTTTTGGGTACTTAGAGCACCATGGAATTTTTATTTCTGCTATAGGGTCACTCTATTTCTGAATTTTGGATCCTATAGACCAACCCAAGAGGTTGGAAAAGACTTCTCTCAAATTGAGGTAATGTTTGGGTCTTTGGCTATGCATTTTCATGATATGGATTTCAATAGTGTAGATGTGAATGGAAGAAATTTATGAAAGGGATGTAATTGTTGCAGTAGAAGATACAATGGTTGTTATAAAATTCCTATTGGTAGAAAAAATCAGATTCATAGAATTATCAATTGTATCAAAAGTCTCAAGTACAAGTTGCTTATTGACAATGTGTTTCTTTTTAGAGAACCTAGACACTATTTACCATGCAAAGAGCTTGTTTTGGAAGTGTTTCATGGTGGATAAATTCAAGAACATGATTAAATCACATGATTTAGTAGAAGATGCAATAATATTCTTTTCTACTAATATTTTAAAGATTTTACTAAGTGATCAGTGTATGCTAGCTAGAGGACTTAGGGGAGTTCATAGATTACCATCAGAAGGGCTTGTGGTTTGCAATATCAATGTTCAATTTTTGGTGGAGTATTTGTTAATGTTATATGATGATTTTTTTTGTTATTCATATGCTCTATTACTATAAAAAATCAGATCCTAAAGTTGCATCAAGTAACCTTCTAGCAAAGGAAAATTTTGAAGCAATTTGTGATGTATCTTGCAGGGAATGTCCCCATAACTCCAAGGTAAAATAGATGATTTCATGCAGAGAAATGTGGAGTATGTGGATACAATCACAATTGAACAAATATTCAAGTTTCAAAACCCTAACTATGGTGGTTTGTCACACAACCTCTCATTTCTCCTTGTAGGTCTCCAAACCTAGTTTCTTGAGAATATATTTTAGAGAAGGCCTCAAACCAGCTTACCAAAAAACATTCCAGATACCCATTAGGCCCCTTTTCAACATATCTAATTTGGGACTAGGGTTACTTTGGAATAAAGACCCTAATTTTTGACTGTCTTGCTATAATTAGGATAAATTAGGCCACTTTTCCAAAGCAAGTATGTGAGATTCAAACACCAACCTTCTAATCTTCACTCTATGGGTTATAACACATCATATAGGGCCCCCTTATTTAGTTTTCATCACCATTATTCATCACAAATTTGTTGTCTCATAAAATATCTAACCACCTAGTCTCCTAAGCCTAACACATGATGATGTTAGGTTAGGATGGCTCAATTCTGCCCCAAACTCCATCTCCTGCTCTAAAAAACCCCAAAATATCTAAGAGAACACTAAACCACTCCATTCCATCAATTTTGGCCAATTTTCAATGGTGGAATGGGTTGCAAAACATTATTTTTGTCTTCAAACCCTCACCCTTAGGGTTTACAGGTTGTTTTCAAAAAACCACTTAAAAATACCCTAAATATCAATGAAAATTAACACAACCAAAGCTAAATTATAGTGGATTCATTTCTTTAACCATTCACATGTATTTCATGTCATAAACCAAAAGTACAAAGCCATACTACACTAAAAAATAATAGAGAACACTGGAAATTAACAAAAAATAGAGCTTGTTCTATTGCTTGTCCACCAATGACCACTCCAAAAGATTGCCTCAAAGTTTGTGAGATATATTTAAACATATTCCAATAGAAACCAATGGTCCCTAACCACCATTCAAACCAATGACTGTTCAACTTCCCAAAAATGACAAAATTGCAAAGTTGCACAAGAAACTTTTGCAATATTTTTGCAAAATTGATAAAAGTTGACAATATGACCCTATATGACTTGAAAAAAGCAAAAATGGTCTCAATTAGAACTTATTACATCAAAAATTTGATTAGACACACCAAAATCAATATCAAAATCCTATTTACATCGATTTGACAAAATTGACTAGGCGCTCTTGCACCATACACCCGGGGAGAAAAGAATCTCAGGCTCCACCTGATATCAACTCTTGACCAATTGTTCCATGTGTTTTAATATCCTCCTCTATCATCCATGTTGCATCTTCATGAGGTAGATCTTTCCATTTCACAATATATTCATTATACACTTTGTGCCCTTTTCTCTTCACCTCCTTTGTATCCAAAATAATTTCAAGCTTCAAAGGATGAGTAGGTGGTAAATCCTTAACCCAATTTTCATCAACAAAATCTGCATCAACACCTTTACCTGCAATGACAGATCCCTTGAAAGGGTATATGCCAACAACATTAAAAATTGGGGAGATAGCAACTCTAGGAGGGAGTTCTATCTCATAGGCATTGGCTCCAAACTTATGGACCACTCTACATGGCCCAATTTTTTTCATAAATTTTTTTGTGTACTTTCCCTTTAGCAACTTTTCTTTCCTCAAATGTGCAAGGACTAAATCTCCCACCTTGAATTGAACATCTCTTCTCCTCAAATCTACATGTTTCTTGTATTTTTCAACACTTTTTTGAAGGTTTTATCTAACCTGTTGATGTATTTCCCTCATGGCCTCTATAAATCCTTCTCCCTCAACACTCCTCTTCTCCATTCCACTTAAATCCTAGAGCTCAAACACACCTCCAGGTTTCAATCCATACACCACTTCAAATGGGATTTTCCCAATGCTTTTATTAACTGAATCATTGTAGGCATATTTAGCTTGTGGAAGAACCAAGTACCACTGTTGTCCATGCTCCTTTGTGAGACACCTAAGCAGATTTCCAAGTGACCTATTGACTACTTCAGTCTGCCCATCCATTTGGGGATGATAGGCGTAACTAAAGGTCAAGTTTGTTCCAAGCTTCCTCCAAAGGGTCCTCCAAAAGTGAATTACAAACTTTGAATCCCTATTTGATACAATAGTCAATGGGAGACCACGAATTCTAACTATCCCTTTGAAAAATAACCCTATAATATAAGAAGCATCACTTGTGCACTTGCATGGAATAAAATGAGCCATCTTACTGAATCTATCAACAACAACAAACACACTGTCATAACCTCTTTGAGATTTGGAAAACCTAACACAAAATCCATATTGAGAGACTCCCATGGTCTATTAGGTACTGGCAAGGGCTGGTAAAGACTTGCATTTAAAATTGAACCCTTGGATATTTGGAAAATTACACAACTTTCCATAATTTTTTTGACATTTACTTGCATTTTTGGCCAAAAATAAAATATCCTTACCTGTTCCAATGTTTTATCCACACCAAAATATCCTCCTAAAACTGCCATAATGTTTCTCTTTTATCAAGTTAGTTCTCATGGAGCACTTGGGAATACACAACTGAGCACCTTTAAACAACAATCCATATTGCAACAGAAAATCAGAATATTCATCATGAAAAGCACCTTTAAACTGATCACAAACAACATATACCTCTTTGAAGTCATCATCTTCCTCATACATACCTTTCAAGGGATCTATTCCTGTAGACACTCAAATTTGTCCTCACAATCATCACATTATTCGTCTATTGATAAAAATGATCAATTCATTCAATACTTTCTTCTATTCATGCATTTCATCAAATGATTAAATAATATCATTATCGTTTGCATCCATCGCATTATCATTTTTGCACTATCATTCATTATCATAATAATTTCATTATATAATCATTCACTAACATTTCATAATAAAACTATATTATCATTTAAATCACATCATTTGCATAAATCATTCACTTCATATTGCATTTCAATAAATCATTAAATCATTAAAATATTGTCATCACATGATCATTCATAATGCATAAAAATAATAATTGTTCATAAACCATATCGTTCTTACATAAATCATTCTCGTAAAACATTACACTAATTTGTAATAAAATATTAATAAATCATATTCATCCACATTAAAAATATATGCATTCAATCATTTTATTCAATCCTTCACCATGCATTTAATCTATCTTCTTTATCATTTCCACTCATATGCATTTCATTTCACTACATCATATGGGATTTTAAAAATTCATTATTGGAATATCCATTTATCCCACATCTCTCATTCTCAACCTCTCCATTATCAGAGAGGCCGATTTAAAAAAGACTCTCTTCTCATTTTGACCCCTACACAAATCTTGGATCTTTACATTTTTGCATCTACTTCCATTATCTTTCTTTACATTTCAATTTCAGCATCTAACTTGTTTGCATTCTCTTTTAGAATATTTGCATTTCATTTTGAATCTCTATTCATCATAGCTCTTTGTGCCCATGCTTTTACTAAGAGCATTTTGAAGCACAAAGTCTTGAATGATAGGAGAACAATAGAGATTAGTTTCAGTGAAATCATTTTCTGTTTTGAGTAGTTTAGATGTTTTGTATTACGATTTTGTTTTCAGAATGAAACAACTCTATTGAGGTGCCATAAAATAGTGATTATGGTTTATAGAATTATTTGTTTCAGCATGCACACATTATGGTGAACCTGATGTGAACGAGCAATTGTTTCTTTATTTTATTGTTGTCTCATTTTTTTTGCTATTGTTGGGTTGTTTGAAACCATATCAACAACATCAAATTTGTTGGAGAAGTATGATAAACAAATGAAATCACATTTTTATTTTTGCTGCCATGTTTTTCTCACAATTAAGTAGTTTGAAATGCTTAGAACATCTTTAAAATTGCCCTCTATTCATGAAGAATGTATCAGACATTGTTTTGGGGGTAAAATAATTCATTTACAACAAACAAAAGCTCTAAAAAAATAGCTTTAAATAAAAAAACGTGATCACTGCTTTTCAAAATTTTCCAATTAATTTTTTTTTCATTCCAATTAGCATTTGTTTGGTTGCACTGTTGATGGTTACTTGCATTGCTATTGTTGCTGTCATGAGATGATAGAAGAGATTGTTGTATCTTTTCATGACTACAGATTTTTGAAGGCCTTTGCTGAGAACTGTGAATGGATTGTTTTGGCACGGTTTCTTTTTCAATTTCAAACACATCTATTCCATTGTTTTGTGTTAATTTTTGAATATTTGTAAGGGAAGAAAATGATTTGTTTTCCTCAAATTTGGATATGATTTTCATGGTCTATTGTAAATTGAATAGTTTATCTGCCTCATTTCTTTATGTTTCTAGCAGCATTTTATGAATTCTGGGAGAATGTGCTTTAATCTTCTGATATGCTACAGGCCAAGATGCATGAATGATTCCCATTTCAGCTATCGCCATAAATACTCTAGTTTGCTATTTTATGTTTTTAAATTCTGAAGAGCATAATAACTCATGATTTTAAACTTAGTTTCAGTTTTATTTTAATCTTAGTTTTAATTTTATTTTTAACTTAGTTTTAGTTTTATTTTAATCTTATATTTATTTTTAATTTTAATCTTAGTTTTAGTTTTAGTTTTATCTTTAACTTAGATTTAATCTTGTAGTTTAAAGTTTAGATTAATTCTAATTAGTTCTTTATTTAAAATTGGTTTTTATTTGTAGATTAGTCTTTGATTTTAGATTAATTTTTAATTCTAGATCAATTATCTTTTAAATTAGTTTTATGAGAATTAGATTTTTAACTTTAAAATTAGATTTAGTTTTAACATAGATTTTAGTTTTGGACTTTTAGTTTTTAATTTTTTTTTCTTAAATTAGATTTAGCTTTCTAACTAGATTTAACATTTTTTTTTAGATTTAATTTGTAATTTAGAACACAAGATTAATTTAATTTAGTTTAGGTTAGATTCTAATTTAGGTTTAATTTAGCTTTTTAGATTTTAAATTAGATTTAGTTTCGATTTTAATTAACTTTAATTTAGATTTGATGTAGATTTAATTTAGATTTTAATTTAGAATTAACTTTAATTTTAATTTAGATTTTAACCTTCACTTTAGCTTTTAATTTTAATTTAACTTTTCTCTTAATTTATCTTTTAGTTTAAATTAGATTTAGCTTTTAATTTTAATTTAGATCTAATCTCTAATGTAGATTTAGTCTTTTAATCTAGATTTTGATTTTTTTTTAATTTAGATTTAACTTAGAATTTAGACTCAATAATTTAGAGTTTATTTTATTTTAAACTAGATTCTAGGGTAAATGCTTTTTTTATTTTATTTTATTTTTGTTTGATTGGGGGACTAATTTTATTAATTTGGGTTCTCTTACAGGTTCGTTTGGCAAAGAATTGAAAATCAAAACATATGTTTGGCAAAGACTGAAATCAAAACTACTAACAACATTTGGTGCAGGATGATTAACGAAGACATGATTTTGAAACCAATTGTCTTTTAGATTAGAAAACACTTCAATTGGTGCATTAAAAATGAACAATTGTCTTTTCTCACATAGGCTTAACTAGGGGTTCAATGAAAACTGTTTGTCATGCTTGACAATGGTAGGTGATTATGCTCTCACCTTGTGCAAACTAGGTGATCAAAAAGCCAGACCCATCTATTTTATGTGTCACCCCGATTCAATAATCGAAGTATCCTCTCCCCTTGCGCACTTGTGTGATCCTGAGTGCAAGAGAAACGATTATTGACTCTAGAACTTGGCCTGCCTTAGTGGGAAAAAGTACTCACCCCAAGGTGACTCGGACCAGCAACATATCTTTTTGGCCAAGCTACCCTCGACCGGTATATAAATGTGAATCCTAAGGGAAAGCCTAGGATTACAAGTGCGGATGTGTCATACAGACCAAGTAGTACTCCCCAAAACCTTGTTGAGCATAACCTCTTCAGGTTGGAGTGCCTCCTAAACGAAGCTTAATCTTGTGCCCCATGTATGGCCACTCAAATGGGGGTCCCGAACTAAAAACCTTTGTGTAGTTGCCAAAATCCTTCTATTTGCTAGCGCAACACTGGTCGGTGTGAAGGCATCCACATCTTCGCAGTTTTTAGTAAAGGTGATCAATCTGCCATGGGAGTTTCATGGGGGTTGGAAGCTTGGCTGGCTTGAGAAGTGAGTGCACTGTAAGGGGGAGCCCATGCAACCAAGCTTCTGGATTCACACACTAAGAATATGTGGTTGGGGAAACCCACATGGAATCTAGCATATATTGTCCTTTCCAACTTTAGGCTTTGTGCTTGTATTGTAAAAATTAAAAAAACACATTCACAATTGAAAAAAAACTCAAAAAAACTTTGTCTACTATGTCTTGCGTGTGTTTTAAAAAATATACCTCAAACAAACATCACATCTCAAAATTTGCAAACCTCAAAGAGTCCAACAACACAAACATACAGCATGAACCTATCACTTGGATTTCTTGGGGTTATCATCCTTTAGTTTTGATCTTTCAATCCTTTGCATTCCAACTAGTCCTTGCATTCCATCTAGACCATACATTTCACCTAGAGCTTGCATTCCACCTAGCCTTTTCATATCCATGATCCTTACATATTCATATCCCTTTAATCCTAGTCCTTGAATATTCCTATTCTTGCATACATAGGTGACATTACATAGTCCTTGCATATAGATAACACTCCACATAGTTCTTGCATGTTCAACCCCCTTTGCATATCAAGACCATCTCACCTATCCTTTGCATGTTCCAAGAATTTAGTCCCTTGCATATTCATCATAGATCAAACTAAACCCTTAGCTTGCACTTAGGCTACTCTTCCTAGGTCTTAAAATCAAACCATTGACTATCTATCACCCGCATCACTTGAGGTTCATCATCCTTGAGTAGGGTAATCCTTTTGGAGTCCATCATCTCCTACATACCCCTTCTTGATCATTGGTCCTTGTGTCTATCCATCATAACACAAGTAAAGGCTGACATCATAACCAACTTTGGACCTAGAGTTGCCTTTGAGCTTTTGCATTCTTAGCTTGTCATATCATACCTTACCACTTCCATATCTCATCTTAGAATCATATCCTTTTCATTGCATCCTAGTCTTAGGTTTCATACATTACCTTGGATTGAACATCAAAACAATCACCTATGACCCCTAGAACAAGAGCAAAAATGTTTCAAGACAAAGGGAACCCTTGGGGAAGAGACTTTGATGGGGAAGATAACATTGGTGTTGCAACTAGAGAAACAAATGGAACTGATGATGAAGAAATAACCAAATCCAATATAGAAGAAGCACTTAAGTAGCACAGATTCACTAAACTTCTTACGAAGGTAGTCAAACGTAACCCACAACAATACTTCAAAGCCCTTGTTGATGAAGGAATCAAAATGCCTCCTGATTTTGACATGTCACTTCTCACGATGAATGACCAACCTAAATCTAGTGAATCTAAACATCCCAAAATAAACAAATATGGTAGAATCAAAGATCGTAGACCATTTTATCTGCAACCAGGTTACAAGCAATCTTCAAAGACATCAAAACCCACACCTACAAATGATCCTATTTTGGATGAGCTTAGAAAATTGAGACATGAATTGGACACTCTTAAAAATAGTAAAGCACCATCTCACAAGTTCTCCATCAAAGACATATGTCCTTATCCTTTCGATCCAAGCATACTGATGCCACCTTTTCCTAACCACTGGGACATACCAAAAATTGACAAATATAATGGAAAAGGGGACCCTAAACATCACTTAAGATAATTTTGTGCTACTACCATGGAATTTGCAGTTGATGAAACACACATTATGAGATTATTCCCCCGTAGTCTAGGAGGAGAAGCTATGGAATGGTTTTCATGATTACCCCCGACCATCAAATCCTTTCAAGAATTCACTGATAAATTTGTCTCCAATTATAGTTTCAATTGTGACTTTAAAGTTACCATGACAAACATTTTCAACACCAAACAAAAACCAGGTGAATATTTTATGTCATTTTTGCAAAGATGGAGACATTTAACAAAACAGTTACCTTATTCCATTCCTGATCAAGAGTTGATTGACCTCTTTTGTTAGAATTTGAACAAAGAAATTGGAATGGAAATTCGCCTCAAATTCTTGGATTCCTTTGACAAAGCCATAAAAATGGGATTTCAAATCGAACAAACTCTCATTGATGATGGAACCATAAAACTTAATAATGACATAGATCAAAAATCAAATTCAAACAACAAGACACCTTTTTGGGTAAAGAACAAGAATGTAGTCAATGACGGAGTTGTTGGTGCAAAAACAACTAAAACATCATCACCTGTTTATATTCTCAAAGGTTTATCTTCAGATAAAGGAAAAGAAAAACAAAGAAGTTTCCCTAAATGAAATTTCACACCATTGGGACAATCACTTGAATCTGCATTAAAAGAACTTCTTGAAATCAATATTATAATACTACCTAAAATAAAGGAATATAATCCACAAGTCAAACCCCCATGGTGGAATGAGAATCACTTTTGTGACTATCATAGACATAAAGGACATAAGACTAATAGTTGCAATAAACTTTGACATCTAATACAAGACCTTATTGATGATGGTAAGATAGCGGTTGACGAACACACTCCTTTGGGTAACTCTGATCACGAGGTGTTTAAGAACCCTTTCCCTAAGAATGAAAAGGATAAAGGAAAGACCCTTGAATCTGGTGATGGTGTAAACTATACTACTACTAAGTATGACTATACCATACATAACATCAGTGAGGTTGATAATCATGTAAACACTTTCATTGTAAAAGGAAAAGAACCTGATTGCAAGGTTACTACCCACAAAGGCACAGTCACCTTGAAAGGTCCTAATTCAAAACCCACTACACCAAATTCATAGTATAACCTCATAGAGCATTTAGGAAAAACACCTGCACAAATTTCCATACTTGAGCTGCTACGCCTATCTCCTGAGCATAAGGCTATTCTAGATAAAGCACTTGCTACTGCTACAATGCCTACAAACCTACATGTAGACAAATTCCAAGCTATGGTGGGACATATCACTTCACCTTACACTATCACTTTTATTGAACATGATAATTCATCCCCTCAAAAACCACATAATGTAGCTTTACACATTGATGTCTTTATCAATAATGCCAAGATCAAGTGAGTTCTAATAGACAGAGGAGTAGGTCTTAATATTTGTACCCAAGAATTGATCACAAAACTAGGGTTTTCTAAAAATGATGAAGATGAACGCTCATCTAAAGGATCGGTTAGTCTACCAATCAGAGTTGGCCCCATGGTAAAGGATGTGGTTTTCTAGGTCCTTGATCTCCCACTGACCTATAATATCCTCCTTGGAAGACCTTGGATTCATGCAATGCTAGTAGTACCTTCTACATACCACAAGTGCATTAAATTCCCACACAATGGTGTTGAAATCACAATACAAGGAGATCCCAACCCTTTCATGTATTGCCATAATCTAAGCCCTAAAACTGAAATCACAATCCCAAGCAATTGTGAAGCACCTCCTTCTCAAGCATATGTTGATCCTGAGTCCTTAAAAGCATCCACTTCATTTATCGCACCATCAAACCCTGAGGTCCAAATCCATGATATGGGATGTGGAAAATACCATATGGATAATTTACTGAAAAAAGAAATTGCTAATGTTGTTGAGGAGGGTCAAAATTCCAACAATGATATCAAGACAGCTATAGAAGGAACATAAAAATATGACCATGCTTGGATTGAAACCTTTTGGGATCCTGATGATACACTTGCATTTTCCATATTTGCTTCCACTCAAGCTTTTCATATTTATGATAACCCCACGTTTAACCAGGATATCTATGATAACCCACTCTTTGATCATGATCCTACCAAGGATATCCAATCACCATCCTTCCATCCCACCTACCCTGGGCTAGGATATGAATCTCCTATTGTCACATCTCTAAGACATCTTGCCAAGTCATTAAGGATGTTCAAGCTTCCTTTGACGTTAGTAGTACCGAAAAGGATAGTCCTAAAGACTCCATTGATGGCATCACCACTCCCATTTTCCCACTAAACATTCCTATCACTCCATCCACCTCAACCATCTCACCCACATCCATCTTCCTTGTAGACATGGATCAACAAGTATCACCCAAAGAAAATTAAAAAGATGTAATTCAAGAATCAAAGGTAAAAGCATCTTTTTCAAATGGAGATCCAAAATCAAAAGAAAGCATGCAAAGAGAGAAAGATCAAGAAAAGTCCTTTAGCCAAAATAAAAATCTTTTGGACAAATCCAAAACAAAAGAAGATCAAGACAAGTCCCCTAGCCAAAATAAAAATCTATTGGACAAAGAAAAAATAAAAGTCAAAAGTGAAAGTAAGCGAAAGTCGATCTCCAATTATGCCTCTCCATCAAAAATCACTGGGGGCATTTGTCAAGGAAGAAAATAAAAAAAGGAACTTGTTGATCCAAGGTCTCCATCCATGTCACTCTCACTCATACCATATATTCCATTCCACCCATCCATGTTCACATATCTGGCATATCACACCATCCGTGATGTCTTTCAATGTACCTTTGATGACGACGCCTTCACATATTATAACTCATCTATTGCCCAAGATCCTTTTCGTCTAAAGCTTGATGGCCCACATAGTGTACATATTAGGGATCATATCATAGCTTCTTTCGTCTGCCACATCTATCGTCCTTCATATTTGCCACTTGTACTCCTCATCTCGATTGGGTACTTTCATCTAGCATGGTCATCCACATAGGATCGAGGCATCTATCAATTCTATATCTTGCTTCAGAGAGCTAGGAAAAAGTCCTGAAAAAATAAAAATAAAATGGAAAAAGTCCTACAAAAAAATGGAAAAAAGTCTTGAAAAAAAATACAAAAAAAAGGAAAAAATGAAAAAGTAAAGAGAAATCAATTCGTTCAATGGTGAAAACCACTTCAGTGGCGCCTTGAGCAAGTACCATGGTGAAAACCGAGAAATCAACGCCATGTGTAGAGGCTTTAGTCATCTTTCCTTTGGATCTCTACTTGATATTTTCATCCCATTTTTTATTTACCCTTCACTTCATAATATACTTTTCACACTCACCATGGCTTGTGAATTGTTCAACAATCCCCTCACTTGCTCCCTTTGTCATGCATACTAGGTTGGCCCTATTCCTCACTGGGGCATTTCCTCAACCTTAGCTATGGGTTGGGATATTGAGCATCTCGTGGTTAGAGAAACTACCCTCTTTGTTTGTCTTCTTTCTTGAGATCCATCTCTCTCCATTGTAAAAGGTCCTAAAAAAATCCATAAAAATCATAAAATGTCCTGAAAAAAAATCCAAAAAAATCATAAAGTATCCTGAAAAATCAATAAAAATCATAAAATGTCCTGAAAAAAAATCCATAAAAATCATAAAATGTCCTGAAAAAATCCATAAAAATCATAAAGGTCCTGAAAAAATCCATAAAAATCATAAAGGTCCTGAAAAAATCCATAAAAATCATAAAATATTCTGAAAAAATCCAAAAAAATCCCAAAAAATCGTAAAATGTCCTGAAAAAATCCATAAAAAATCATAAAATGTCCTAAAAAAAATCCATAAAAATCATAAAGGTCCTGAAAAAATCCATAAAAATAATAAAATGTCCTGAAAAAAATCCATAAAAATCATAAAGGTCCTGAAAAATCTATAAAAAATCATAAAATGTTCTGAAAAATAAATCCATAAAAATAATAAAATATCTTGAAAAAATCCAAAAAAATCATAAAGTGTCCTGAAAAATCAATAAAAATCATAAAGTGTCCTGAAAAAAATCCATAAAAAAATCATAAAATGTCTTGAAAAAATCCATAAAAATCATAAAGTGCCCTGAAAAATTCCATAAAAAGCATAAAATGCCCTGAAAAAATCCAAAAAACATCAAATATTCCAAATATCCAAAAAAATCAAATAACTTCAAAAATCCCTCAACAATGACACTTTCATATCACAACATAGCTTTGAACTTCAGCAAAATCAAACTACATCATGAGTAACAATCAATCAAATATTGCGGCATACCTATCAATCCCTTTTTCCAAATCCAATCAAAAGCTTACAACCGTACCAAGAATCAGTTCCATATCGAAGCATGATGCATGTTTGTTCGTTTATCTTTGATTGTTTTATGATTTTATCTTTGGTGGCATGTCTTTTAGCTTCTCCGGGATGTTTGGGACTAGAGAGGCGATGATGGGGCATGTTCACTTGTTTGCTGCCTGTGGATTGTTTCTTATTCATAGGACGACTTGTCTTAAGACATGGTTATCTAAAACCATTGTGGACCTATGAGTCTAGTATGGATGAGTGCATTCCTTGTCTGATAGTGTCTTCCATGCAATAAGTATTCAGGTCATCTAGGGTCCTTATACCTAGATTCTTATTCTTCATTAGTAAATAAAAACATAAATAGTATTCAGGTCGTCTAGATGTTCATGTTATCTAGATGCTTATACTAATTTGCGACATAATAAGCTCGATGATGATAAAAAAACTTAAAATTCACAAGAGGCTTCATCACCTTTATTTTCTCCCATCTTGCATCTTGCATTTCATTTTCTTCATCTTTCTTGTCGTAGAGAAATCAATCAACTTGCATCTCCAAATCTCATGTCCCCTTAATCAATCAATCAATCATTCTATCAATTTGTATTGCGCTAGCATCAATCTCAATCAGCTTCATTAGCTCAACCACCCAGCTATACTGATAATTTCCTTCAATTGTTCAGTTAGGCCTATCAATTGTGCATTTCCATCAAATGTACACCACCGCTTTATCACTTGTGCAATATCAAATATCTAATCATTTTCTTGACATCTATCGAGAGATTAATCTTCTTACAATCTATCTGATCAATCTCTCGAGGGGGCATATCACTCTTATCATATTCCTTACCAAGATATATCTGGGGCATGTATCAGTTGATCAATCTTTTTTCTTTGAAACAACGCGACAAGCTGCATTTTCTCAAAGAGGGGCAAAATGTAGACACTCAAATTTGTCCTCACAATCATCACATTATTCATCTATTGTTTAAAATGATCAATTCATTCAATAATTTCTTCTATTCATGCATTTCATCAAATGACTAAATAATATCATTATCGTTTGCATCCGTCGCATTATCATTTTTGCACTATCATTCATTATCATAATAATTTCATTATTATAATCATTCACTAAAATTTCATAATAAAACTATATTATCATTTAAATCACATCATTTGCATAAATCATTCACTTCATATTGCATTTCAATAAATCATTAAATCATTAAAATATTGTCATCACATGATCATTCATAATGCATAATAAATGATAATTGTTCATTAAACATATCGTTCTTACTTAAATCATTCTCGTAAAACATTAAAATAATTCGTAATAAAATATTAATAAATCATTTTCATCCACATTAAAAATATATGTATTTAATCATTTTATTCAATCCTTCACCATGCATTTAATCTATCTTCTTTATCATTTCCACTCATATGCATTTCATTTCACTACACCATGTGGGATTTTAAAAATTCATTATTGCAATATCCATTTATCCCACATCTCTCATTCTCAACCTCTTCGTCATCAAAGAGGCTTATTTAAACATGACTCTCTTCTCATTTTGACCCCTACACAAATCTTGGATCTCTACATTTTTGCATCTACTTCCATTATCTTTCTTTACATTTCAATTTCAGCATCTAACTTGTTTGCAATCTCTTTTAGAATATTTGCATTTCATTTTGAATCTCCATTCATCACAGCTCTTTGTGCCCATGCTTTTATTGAGAGCATTTTGAATATAAGCACAAAGTCTTGAATGATAGGAGAACAATAGAGATTAGTTTCAGTGAAATCATTTTATGTTTTGAGTAGTTTAGATGTTTTGTTTTATGATTTTGTTTTCAGAATGAAACAACTCTATTGAGGTGCCACAAAACAATGATTTTGGTTTATAGAATTATTTGTTTTAGCATGCCCACAATTCCCATACTTTGAAGTTGAATTTCTTGCACCAAAATTGACCTTCTGCTCAAGGAATTTTCTACCTTGTTGTACTGCCCTTTTTTGTGTTTAATTGTGAAGGTATAGCTCTATAGGTACTCTACCCATTTCACATGTCTATGACTCAGCTTGTCTTGGCTATTTAGAAATTGCAAAGCATGGTTGTCGGTGAAAATAATGAACTCCTTGGGCAAAAGATAGTGTCTCCACTTCTTTAGGGACTGTACCATTGCATATAGCTCCAAATAATAGGAAGAGTACTTCCTTTTTTCTTCATTAAGCTTTTCACTAAAGAAATCCATAGGTCTACCTTTTTGACCCAAGATTTCTCCAATTGCAAACCCACTTGCATCACATTCTATAGTGAAAATCTTGTTGAAATCAGGTAATGGAAGGATGGTTTATTGTGCCACTCTATTTTTTAGGTATTGAAAGCTTTTTTCTCCCTCATCACTCCATTGAAACCTTTTTCTTTTGTCCCCTTTGATGGTGTCAATAATAGGTGAGCAAATATGACTAAATTTCTTTATAAATTTACTATAGAAACTAGCAAGACCATGAAATATTCTTACCTCCCCTACTGATTTTGGAGTTGGCCAACTGGGAATTACTTCTACTTTGGTGGGATCCATCTTCAATGAACCTTTGGATATCACCAAACCAAGATACACTAGCTCCTCTTTCATGAATTCACATTTTTTAAGGTTTATCATCAACTTCTCTTCATTCAACTTCTACAAAACCATGTCAAGATGCTGCAAGTGTTATTCTTTGATCTTACTAAACACAATTGTGTCATCCAAATAAACAACCAAAAATCTACCTATGAAGGGTTTCAAGAACTCATTCACTACTCTCATAAATGTACTTGGAGCATTTGAAAGCCTAAATTGAATCACCATCCATTCATACAAACCCTCATTGGTTTTAAAAGAAATTTTCCGCTCATCTCCCTCTTTGATCATAATATGATGATAGCCACTTTTCAAGTCAATCTTTGAAAAATAACATGCACCTCCCAAGCAGTCCATCAAATCCTCCATTCTACATATTAGAAACCTATATCTAATGGTGATTTTGTTGATTTCCCTTGAATTTGTACACATCCTCCAATATCCATCCTTTTTAGGTGCTAAAATAGTAGGGACAACACATGGACTCAAACTTTCCCTTATTAGGCCCTTATCTAACAATTTTTGGATCTGTCTTCTTATCTCATTTTTTTAGGAGTCATCTTGTATGCAACCTTATTTGATAAATTTGCACCAGGTATAAGGTCTATGTGATGTATTACATCTCTCATGGGTGGAAAAGAGTTAGGTAACTCATCAAGTACAATATCCTTGTATTTGTTCAAAAAAGTCTGAACCTCAGTTGGTATACCCTCAACCTTAGTTGCTACTAAAATAGATTTGGGTTTGATCACTAAAGCATACCCTTGTCCACCTTCTTCCTTCAATGTTTTAAAGAATTATTTCTCCCTAAAAACCATAACATTAGACCCAACTTTTTTATCTAAGACCTCATCTTGTAGTGGTGTCAATGTGAATCAAACTCCATATTTTTCTATCATATAGATGTTTTTTCTCCCCATCATATTTTTATTTTCTGTCATAGTGCCAAGGTCTTACCAAAAACAAGTGACAAACATCCATGGGGATGATGTCACACAAAAGTTCTTCTTTATACTCCCCAATGTTAAACTCAATCCATGTTTGTTCATTGACCAAGACTCGTTGACCCTTATTTAGCCAAGAAACCTTATAAGGCATGGGGTGTGGAATCCTTTTCATTTTTTGCTTTTCAACTATCTCCAAAGAAACTAAATTATTAGTTGAACCAAAATCTACAAAAAACTTACATACCTTGCCTTGTGATTTGCAAGTATTTCTAAACAATGATTTCCTTTGTGGAGGCTCTTTGACTGTTGGCACCTTAATGATTTCCCTTCTCATCATCAAAGACTCACCTATCTCTAGAGCAACATGTTGAGATGGTGAATTTACACTTTCAATGTCTTCTTCTTGCACCACTTGAGATCTCCTTTCACCTCCATGTGAATTTGAAGCTTGCTTGTCCGGGAACTTCCATGTTGGATGACCAAATTGGTTGCACTGATAACATCTTCTTGAGAAGGTATTTGACCCTCTCCCTTTTCCACCAAATCTATCTCTACCATTAGGTCTTCTACCTCTAAAATTTTCTCTTGATTCACCACTTTTCTCTTGTTGGTTGCTTGAATCTCCTTGCTGATTTTTTGATTGTCCTCTTCCACCAAAGTTGCCTCTACCTCTAAAATTCTTCCTTTGCCTCTTCCTTTCTGCTCTTGTGTCCTTTTTATCCTTTCCTCTACCTTGACAACCATTTGAAAGCATTCTTCAACTGTCTTGGGTGTTGTGAGGTTGATCTCATCTTGGATGTTGTACCTTAGGCCATTTAGGTACCTTGCTATCTTTTCTATTTTATTCTCTACATGTCCTTCTCTAATTCTTAACTTATGGAACCACTCAGTGTATTCCATGACATACAAATATTTTTGTTTTAGAATTTTCAACTTCCTAAATGTCTAAATTTCATAATCTACAAGTAGAAATTATCCTTTCACCTTAGCTACCATTCTATCCCATGATCTTATCTTTTCTTTTCCCTTCTTTTCTCTCTCCTCTTGCACATAGTTCCACCATGTTAGGGTAGGGACTTTAAACTTGGTATTTGCAAGTTTCACCTTCTTGTCATCTTCTAACTCATCATACTCAAAGTAATTTTCAAGAGCATCTATCTAACCCAACACTTCATCACTATCCATCTTCCCACCATACATGGTCAATTCCATCTTCAACTTAGGAGTATCCCCCTTGACAAATTTCAACATCCTAACTATTCTTGCTTCCTCAGGGTCCAATTCTTCTTCACTATCTTGGAATCCTCTTTGAGGGTTTTCCCTCTCACCCTCTTCCTCTTGGTCACTTTGGTCTCCATTGACCATACCTCTCCTTTGGTTAGATTTTAGTGTTGAAATTTTAGAAAGGGTAGCTTCATGAGACTCCTTGAATTGTCTCAACTCTTTGGCATGGTGTTATTTCAGTTCTCTTACTTCTCTAGTTGTATGATTGCTCATAGGAGGAATCTTGTTTATTCAAACCTTCAACCTCTTTTCCACTTCTCAATCAAAACCTATGCTCTGATACCACTTGATGTAGAGTAGGGTGGAGTATGTGGATACAATCACAATTGAACAACTCTTCAAGTTTCAAATCCCTAACTATGGTGGTTTCTCACACAACCTCTCATTTCTCCTTGTAGGTCTCCAAACCTAGTTTCTTGACAATATATTTTATAGAAGGCTTCAAACCCACTTACCAAACACCATTCCAGACACCCATTAGGCCCCTTTTCAACATATCTAATTTGCGACTAGGATTAATTTGGAACAAAGACCCCAATTTTCGACTGTCCTACTGTAATTAGGCCACTTTTCCAAAAAAAGTATATGAGATTCAAACAAAAACCTTCTAATCTTCACTCCATGGGTTTTAACACACCATATAGGGTCCCCTTATAAAGTTTTCATCACCACTATTCATCACAAATTTTCTATCTCACAAAATCTCTAACCTACCTAGTCTCCTAAGCCTTACACATGATGATGTTAGGCTAGGCTAGCTCAAATCCACCCCAAACTCCATCTCCTGCTCTTAAAAACCCTAAAATCTCTAAGAGCACACTAAACCACTCCATTCCATTGAGTTTGGCCAATTTTCAATGGTGAAATGGGTTGTAAAACATTATTTTTGTTGTCAAACCCTCACCCTTAGGGTTTATAAGCTATTTTTCCGAATACCACTTCAAACAACCCTAAATCTCAATGAAAATAAATAAAACCAAAACCAAATTATAGTAGATTAATTTCTTTAACCATTCACATGTATTTCATGTCATAAACCAGTAGTACGAAGTCGTACTACACTCAGAAATAACAGAGAACATTGGAAATTAATAGAAAACATAGCTCGTTTTATTGCTTGTCCACCAATAACCACTCCAAAAGATTGCCTTGAAGTTTTTGAAATATATTTAAAAATATTCCAATAGAAACCAATGGTCCCTAACCACCATTCAAACCAATGATTGTTCAACTTCCCAAAAATGACAAACTTGCAAAGTTGCACAAGCAACTTTTGCAATATTTTTGCAAAATTGACTAAACTTGACAATATGAACCTATATGTCTTGAAAACACCAAAAATGGTCTCAATTAGACCTTATTACATCAAAAATGTGATTAGACACACCAAACTCAACATTAGACTCCTATTTACATCAATTTGACAAAATTGACTAGGTGCTCCTGCACCATGATTGTTTTTGAGTTATATATTAACTTTAATGAATGGTTTATTTTTTGTTTAAACCCTCTTATAGGCTATAATAATAATCAAATTTATATATTTGAGAAAGATTGCATGAGATTTTGGTCTAGTTTCCTTGGTGACAGTGCACATAAGGTTATTGATTAAAAAATATGGAAGGAATAATATAAGACCTCAGATGATATGGAATGAGAGGTTGCACAATCTATACCATCTTCATAATATTCAAGAGAAAAGGTATTCTTTAGAAATTTTTAGCATGCTTGAGAGGAAGATGCAATTTCACATAGACACATGATCACACTTTGTTTTGCAGAATGAAATGTTTGGTCATTTTAGGAATCATCACTTTGGAGCATCATTGTTGCAATTTCTTGAGGACAAGAAAATTTTGGAAGGGAGGACTTGTCATATTTTCTAAAAATAGAAAATTACTATTTTTAGTAAGCCAAAGAAGGATCACAGGGGATATTGGAAAAATATATATATTTGATATTTATATTGTCTTGATCACATTTACATAATTTGGACAAATAAATATTGAAATTACAAATATTTATAAAATGTTTGTGGGACCAAGTTGGAAAGTGCATTTGTTATGAAAATTGGCTTTAATTGGGTGCATGCCAAAGTTGAATTTGGAAAATCATATTTGGAGTGTAGTTATGTGAAAGAACACTTGGAAACAAGGGGTTTATTTCTTCGCATGCAAGCATCCTCATTTTGGGCATGAGATTTTGGCGCCAAATTTTGTCTTTTACATGTGGTTTGCATTAAAGGGAAAAATCTGTTTTTTCACTCATCCATTTTATGCATATTATTCTCACAGTTTGTGATTTTTTAAACCAAGGAGTTAGGGTATGGTCCCATGGAGGGGGGCTTCCTTAAAAATCTTAGCGTATGCTGCTTAGCTTTTTTAAGAATATTTTAAAGTTCTTGGTCCCATGGATTCAATCTTACAATTCTGCTTAAAATTTTAAGCTCCAAAATTTAAGGAATGGACTGTAGTGCTTTTATAAAAAATAAAAAATAAATAAAAATTCTCTCATTTTTATTTTCTAATAAAAATTTAAAATTTTAGATGAGAGACAAGTGGCATAAAAAACTCCTCAACTGTAGGGGCAATTTATAGCCCTACCCCAATATCACTAGCTAAAAGATTCATTTCTAAAAGGTGGGGGCTCCTATTTTTCTAGAAAAGATTCCAATTAATCCTGTAGCACAATTTTTTGAATCCCAAGCCCCCTCATGGGACCATACACTTAGAGGCTTGAAGGTAGTGGTTCTAATAGTATCCATGATTCATATAGAGTTTAACATTGTGCTTCATTGATTTTAGTTTAGAGTATTTCTTTCAATATCTCCAGGTGTAGTTTTGAGAATAAATGATTTGTGTGATTTAGTATGTTTCTGTTGTGCAACATATGTTTGTATCAGTGACATATCTTTATGTAATATTTCTGCTTAGATTATCAAAGTTTGGTTTGATGAGTTGTGTTGAGTTTGGCATCCGTTTGGTGCATATTTTCACTTGCATTTGTGAGGTTTATCTATGTATTTTGCTGCAGCTGTATTTTTCTGTTAGCTGCTGTTTATGAAAGTAAATATGATGTATTTCCATGGAATTTTCATTTATATAGCATCACATGATAGCTGCTCACATTCTCGAGTTATATTTGCACATATTGGTGAAGATAAATTTATACCCGATTTTATTGTTTGCTGAATTAGAGTATCATATGATCACTGAAAACCATCTTATGTTGATTTGGCACAATCTGAAGTAGTAAATTCAATACCCGATTTGTTCAAACTGAAGAATATCTTTCTTATTTAAAATATTTTAATTTAGGACATTGCATTTAATGAATGCATGTTGATCTTATTACTATTGAGGATTTTGATGTTTTAATTTAGTACAAATGATTCACCCCACCTCTTAGTTGTCTTATTCATTTAACAGTATGAATATACATTTCTCTCTCTCTAGGGATTTAGTGCTTATTATAGAAGATGGATTTAAAAGCTATATCATTTTTACAAATTTTGCTACTTTCTCTCCCCCTTTTATCATTTGAAAATATGAATGATTTATAATTTATTTTGAGATGAACCCAAACAAATTAATTTCATATATCTTGCATCCTTATATGTGTTGTTGTGAAGCAAAAATAACTTTTAATAACTCAGTGAACAAACATTTATTTTCCTTGTTCATTATATCTAACTATGTTGATGCAACAATCATTTTGAGAATTGTAAACCACCTTGTAAATTATTGATTTTTAATTTATTTCCCCTTCCTTTCCTTGCAATGTATATAAATAACCCTTTGTTTACCAATTGTCAATAACAACATTCTTCAACCTTGTGATTATACAACTCAAACAAGTATTGTTAGTAGATCATGGATTGAACTTAATTATGAAGAATTAATCTATCCTTATTCTTACATTTGAAAGCAGTTTATCTTTCTACAAACCTTTGTAAGAAATAGGTTCTGTATGTTGTGTACAAGCCACCCATATGGATCTAATTTTTTTGTTCTATCTTTTATCTAAGAGTTTATCTTGATGAATGATATTAAATTTGTATGCTGAATTAGTTGTGTGGAAAACAAAGTAACTTACATGTGAATATTTTTATGCACTATTTACATTATGTGCATGATAAAAAAGTTAAACTGTGTAGGTATTGAATATTAATTATAGAGATAGAGTAGGTAGTGACCATTTGGGATGAATGTATGTGTAGTTTATATTTTATATCTATTTATTGAAAATGATAAAATCAACATGTAATTATAAGTGCATTGTTTATGATTATTAAGAAGAATGATAAATTGAAATCTAGACTAGGTTATATGTTTCTCATTCTTTATTTCACTTTTAAAAAATAAATAAATATAAGAATTAAAAGATCATATTTTTAATATTGGTTATGATTTCAAAATGATAATTTAATGTCTCTTCCTTAATTAAATTATAATTATATATTAACCTTGGGTTAATGAATATTTGTATGAATTGAGCATTTACACAATAAATAAACTTGTTGGTTCTTGAAATTTCTGCTCACACTTCTAGAGGGACAAATCCATTTCAAGGCCATTGATATGTTGTTCTTGGAGGTAGATAGAATATCTTATCAACGAAGAGTGAGTGATTATAGGCTGATTTATAAGAGTTGAATAATCTCTCCTTTACTTCAGGCTCAGATGAACCCATGAGGGTGGTGTTCCTATTGATAATTTTAAAAAAGATTTATCACAACTAAAAATATACAATTATAGAAAATCTATAGTAGCATCTAGGTGTACACTTTGAACCCAAATTATATCACTAGAGAAAATACTAACCTACCAACTACTTGAAATTATAACTTCAAGCTTCCCATCTTCCAAATTTGTGTTGAGTGGCACCGATGAACCTAGAAGTTCCTCTAGGAAATCCAACACTTCTACAACAAAGGAAATGCACAAACTCCTTTGAGAGATTTTTCATCTATGAATCACAAGTAGCATGGATTTGGGGATCTAAACTCATACTACACAAAATACAATATTTTAAATTGGAAAAAGCATGATCATTGTGATTTAATTATCTACCTAATTGACGTCCTTCTCACAGTCATCATACTAAAATTTATATCAACATCTGTGTCTTTGAATTTGATGGCTGCCCTATCATATGCCCTACAAAAATGTTAAACCTTTTTAATACCAAGATAAACCCTAAATAACCCACCTCGTATAAGAAACAATATGCTCTTTGTTTATGTTTGGACTATTACAATTAAACTTGTTTTGGATTTGGTATTTCAACTATCTGCAAGGATTAAAATAAAAGGAAAGGATAGATCTAACACCGCTAGTAGGAAATTCATTGTTGCCTAATAAGTTAATAAGAATATATATAATCCTTTTAGAGAAAAATAAGTAGGTTGGTCTCACCACCAAAATGAAGTCGATGAACAAGTACTACCACTTCCAGGCATGGAGTGTTGGCCTCTGTAATCACAAGCATCAATGTTGAAATTGGTGTAGGTGGAAATGAAGGGGGCATGGCTCCAGTCTATCTTTACTGTAAGAAAAAGATAAAGACACAAATATACAGAGACAAAAAATGCTACTAAATAAAATACATTATATTCATTAATTTGATTGATGCCAAAAGGCTACAACAACTTGTCTAAATAGATGCATTTACAATGATAGATAGAGGAAACTTTTATTCTTGCATACAAATCATGAAGGAAATAAATAAAACAACATATTAGATAGGTTTGGCAGATTCTAAAAGAAACTATAGAGACTGCGGGAGAAATTACTTTCCAACACTCCCCCTTAATTTCGACCAACTCTACAATCAAATATTTAGAATCACTCAAATTTTTTTACTTGCACAATAGATTGAAATAAAATTTGAGATTTGTGTATCTCTTTCCAAATTTCTCCAACTCTTTATAACTATTGCAACAATCTTTCAATCCTTTAATTTTGAAACCTTCACAACTTCAATATGGAAGTCCTCTAGCTATCTATAGCTTTCCACTTTGGCTGATGTCTTGCAAAACATGAAACATCTTTTGATTGTTATCTTCTTTTCCATACAAACATTTGTATTTGAACAAATTTTTTAACATACTTGTAAACTTTTGCTAATCTAGTCCATAATTCCACCCACAATCTATTTTCATGCATCCTGTTAAAGATTCACTTTTACACTTCCTTTGCCAACATATTTTTTTTGAATGATTTCTCAATCCACAAATTTTGCACGGATGTAAATCTCAACACCTATATTTTATATGACCATCCCTATTACAATGTGAGTATTGAACAAAATTTCTTGATCCTTTAAAATTTCATTTACTTGTAACATATCCGAGGCCTTCGTATTTTGGAATCACTAATGGTTGAATGGGCTCTCTCATTCCTTGTCCATGTTTTCCAAAACCTTCACCTTTATAACCCATTCTTTTTATAATTTTAAAACCAACATTTTTTTCATGACAATTATCAAGATTTGTAGACACATTATCATCTTCATTATTAAACTCTTTATCAGAAACACCTTCAACTCCATCACATAAATCATCAGATTTATCAACTAAACTATACAAATATTATATACCACACACAACATCACTTACCAATGGCTTTGTCCTTAAACACTTATTTTCTTCATTCAACTTTGATAGTTCTTCCTTCTGTAAATAATTTTATTTGTCTAAATTTTTTAGGTTTTCTTCTAAATCTTCTTTCTTTTTCTTAGTCTCATAAAACAAAATTAATTTTTCTTCTATCTCTGCATACTTTCTTTTAACAATACCCAATTCCTTTTCAAGATTATCAATTCCACATAAAGATTCATATTTCTCCTTTATCAACTCCTTTATTCTTTTTATAAATTTAGAATTATCATTTTTATCCTTTTCAAATGTAAGAGGATCACTATCAACAAAAAATACAAAACGACAAATATCTTCATTTAACTCTATTGTTTCTTCATATATGTTAGACAAGCTCCTTGTTTTCTGCCACCTTTTTGGAGATTTAGAGGTGGATGATGAAATACTTGATGAAACATGTATATGACTTGGTGGAGATGAAGAAGAGATTCTTCTTAGTGCTGATTGTTGAATGCTACAACTACTGGATCCTATGTTATCAACTAAATTTTGTTGTTGATTTTCAGCTTCATCTTCAATGTTAACTTGCTGATACTTCTCTTTCAGTTTCCAACACCACTCCTGATCTTTAAGAAACTTTGCATCTCTAATTATCACCAAATTTTTTGTGTCAAGATTGTACAACCTATATGCCTTATATTATTCACTATACCCAACAAAGATACATTTTTATACCAACAATGTCTGTCAAAATGTATCCCATACATTTTAAAGGTACATGGATCAAATGCTCTCATTGTAGAACTCCTCTCGGCATAAAAATTTTATCTTGATGAAAGATATTAAATTTGTATGATGAGTTAGTTGTGCGGAAAATAGAGTAACTTATATGTGGATGATTTTTGTGTACTATTTACATTATGTGCATGATAAAAAAGTTTAACTCAGTAGTTATTGAATGTTAATTATAGAGATACAGTAGGTAGTGAACATTTAGGATGAATGAATGTGTAGTTTATATTCTATCTCTACTCATTGAAAATGATAAAACCAACATGCAATTATAAGTGCATTGTTTATGATGATTTTTAAGAAGAATAATCAAGTTGAAATCTAGACTAGGTTATATGTTTCTCATTCTTCATTTTAGTTTCTTTAAAAATACTATAAGAATTAAAAGATCATGTATTTAATGCTATTGGTTATGAGTTAAAAATGATAATTTAATGTCTCTTCCTTGATTCAATTATAATTATATATTAACCTTGGGTTAATGAATATTTTTATGAACTGAGCATTTACATGGTAAATAAACTTGTTGGGTCTTGAAATTTCTACTCAAAATTCTAGAGGGACAAATCCACTTCGAGGCCATTGATATGTTTTTGATTCAGGTAAAAACAGGTTTTGAAGGGACCCGAAACCCTTTACAACAAAAAACAAAGCTACAAAAAGAACAACTTGCAGCCAGCTAAAAGCCAACCCCTAAACAAGACTCTTCAAGATTTACATTTAGAACTACTCTTGTGAGAACAAAGATTCATGTCAAAAGAAGGCCTAGAGAATTTAGCTTTATTTCCCTTAACAATAATCCATC
The DNA here is from genome assembly GCA_007115665.2 of Sequoiadendron giganteum. Taxonomy (NCBI): domain Eukaryota; kingdom Viridiplantae; phylum Streptophyta; class Pinopsida; order Cupressales; family Cupressaceae; genus Sequoiadendron; species Sequoiadendron giganteum. The sequence continues at coordinate 433,652,712 of CM021104.1, forward strand.
CTTCCTCCACTTGCACTTCCTTATCATGCCAAGTCAGCTCACAAAATTCCTAAAGATGAATGCTTGCCGCCATAGTCTCAGATATTTCATCATTATTCCTTCATCCAGGCAAAGAATTATCAGAAAAGCCTCCAGAAATGATAACCAAAGCGCTATCACCAGAAATGGCAGCCTGAGACCCAATCTCTCACTCTTTAGGGGTTTCAACATGATAATATTTTACATTTGAGACATCCAGAGGGGATACCTCAAGACCCCATGATTCTGACGCAACCACCTCTGAAAAATCCTATGTTGTTCAGATTTCTTCTCTACCGTATAATGCTGTTGAGAGGCACCTTTCCACCATGTAGCCATCATATATTTTTTCTCAAATCCACATTGTGCAACAACATGACCTATTTTAAAACATCTTCTACAACGAAGGAAATCCCCTCATAGTCCAAAGATTGGACCCAAGACCCCTTAGAAGATTTAAGTAAACAAAGATTGATATGTTATTCTTGGAGGTGGATATAATATCTTATAAACAAAGAGAGTGATTATAGGCCAATTTATAAGAGTTGAATAATCTCTCCTTCACTTTAGGCTCAGATGAACCCATGAGGGTTTTCCTATAGGTAATTTTTAAAAAGATTTATCACAACTAAAAATATACAATCATAGAAAAACTATAATAGTATCTAGGTGCACAATTTGAACCTAAATTATATCACTAGATAAAATACTAACCTACCACTATAATCTCTATTAAGCTAATATAAATATACAAGACATGAATTTATAAGATGAAAAATATTAAGGTTTATTGAAGATTTTTCCTTGGGGTATAAGACTGAATCATGAAATGTATACACACTAATTCCTACTCCTAAACTACTAGTTAAAGACATTATTTGTTATAAATTCATGAAGGGTAAATTTTTTTTAGGATCAGTGACTTATATTAGGTTACATAGTCATAGAAAACTAGAATAAACAACACATACAAATAATAAAAGAGATATGATATTAATAATAAGACATACTTAATAATACCTCTCCAAAAGATTAGAAATCCAAATGCAATAAGTAAAAGACCATTACAAATGATAATATGCAATGCATTAAAGTGTGATGAAACTTGTCATATTCTTATTACATTCACACCAACAAATATGGTGAGAGTAAACCCTAAGCTAGGAAGAACCTATCACACTTATTTTCTTAGAAGTCTTCCTAAAAATATATAATTGGCCAAGGAGACATCCAATTACAAAAATATTGTGACATAATAGGTACATCTTTGTGACTTATAAAATGAGATACTCTAATGGTAACACTAGACATGCAAGAATCAAAACCATTGATCTTTCTTGGTATTGCAGTCATGTGAAAATAGAGAAATAATTCACCTTTGATATAAAAAAATGAGCTAGCATATATAGTACTTTAGTTTGGGTGTCCAATTTATCTGAAAATTGAGTAAAAACTTTAGGTTTTAAATGTTGAATGTAAGGAAATCTGAAATTCATGAAATTTATTAAATCACGACTTGTAGTTTGCATGGAGGAAATTGCATCAAGAACTCAACCATTACATTAGTAACTATATGGGTTTATCTCTTATATTTTTTAAATTTCATTTGAATCCATTCCCTTAAGATATACAACTATTTTTGGGTGGTAAAATCTCTTTGAAGTAATTATGTCATCAAATTTGGTCATTAATGGTGCTTTGGGTTATGTAGGGAGATAGGTAGGGATGAATAACATAAAAGATAGGAGTTTTGGAGTTTCAAGGATCATGGGTTGTGGATAATTCATAACCAATACTATTTTTGGGAAGTTAGGGATAAAATGAATTCATCTCTTAAAGCATGCAAATAAGGATAAGTCCAAACTAGTGATCCTAGTGAGATACATAGTGAAAAGTGTTAGGGATATCAAGAAAAAGATACCACAAGTAAGGGATGGCCAAAAATATGACTAAAAAAGGTAACTTAATATAAGAATTGGGGAGTTAGAGTTAATATGAAAGGAATTTTGGTAAGAAATATTTGAAACTTTGACAAGGGAAAGGGGATGAGTTGGGGTTAGAGAAAATGAATGTTCAGAAGGAAAAATCTATAATTTTGACAAGAAAAGGGGATGAAGGCAAGGGCTGGGGGAAATGTATGCCTATATGGTGAAGTATAGCATCCTAAAAATAATTGGAAAAGGTAGAGTTGGGAGGAAAATAATACTAGGAAGGAGAACTCTAAAACTTTGAAAAGTTTCCCACATTTACAAAAATAACTAGAAAAAGCCTCACACTTAGAAATTCTTAGAAATGCAACATCCAACACATGCACATGGGGGATGAAAAAGGACAACCATTAGAAAAAATGGACAAATGAAGACCCATACATATATTTTCAAATCAATTATATATTATGGGAAAAATGAGGCCTAAGTGTACAAAGATGTTGGGATTCAAGTAAAATTTGGTATTGCTAGATTGATTCCTAACAAAGCCTATGTTAATTTTCATTAGACAACTCAAACAATGAAAAATTATTGTATTGATTTTCTTCCATGGTTTCACATTGAATTCTTAATATTAATGAATATATATCACAAATTGAATTAATTAAATTAGAAAACCCATGAATACTTCTATTCTAGATTATATCATCCCCTCTCTTCTCTCTTGTTCTTGGACCAAATTAAAATGGGGCATATCTGTATTAGCATTTCATTGGAATTTTTCACATGATGGTGAACTTTCCCTTACCTTATTAGTCATCTACTATGACAAGTTGAGAGCATGTTAGCCATAATGTCATTTTTATTGGTTCACCTTACCTTATTAGCGCACGTTGACATGTTCTATTTATTTTTAACATTAGTTGGATTATAAGTGGCAATGATACCTGCATGTGCTATTGATAATATATTTATATTACTAATTATTAAAAAAAATTAATTGTGTTGCTATGTTTTCTATGGTTTAAAATGAGCATTACACATATATTATTATGCCCACATTAATAGGCTTTTAATATGAACCAAAATATATATATTTTTTGCTGAATAAACCTCTGCAGAGGGACAACACCCTATATTAATTATCAAAACAAAATAAACGGTTACAGATTGTGGCAGTTATCCACTATAGCCAATTCAAAAATAGCAGAAGTTTCATGCCCATTAAAACTAACTACGAAAGTACCTAGATACATAACAAAGTTGAAAGAGAAAATACAAAAAAATGCTAAAGAGCACCCAGGACTGACTGTACTGAACTTCAAAGCAGGATGTTTTGTTGTTTACTCTTCTTCGACCATCATAGGGTCATCTTCCTATGATTCCTCTACCGCCACCTTTTTCTTGTAGGCTATGTAATTTGCGACCAACGGGTAGTCAACTTTGCACTTTTGGTGTGTTAGACAAAGAGCTTTTTCCTTTGGGTCCTTGTCGTCCAACGGGATCCATTCTTCGCCTGTGTTGAAACCCCAGTCAGTGTCATGCTCAGTTGGAAGGTCAACACCAAAGCCTTCATTCTTCACATACTGCAAAGCCCAGCCACGGGGTAAGTTAGTGGTGAGATTTGTTGCCCTGAGGAGGAAATTGATGCTCCGATCACGCACGTCCCACAAGCGTTCAAAACCTATAAGATCAACCGTTGTGATCAATGGGAACTTCGTCACCTCCTGACCCCAAATGCTTAGCACATTGTAGTGCTAAGGCATAGGGATGAGATTATTGTCATCGACATTGTCAAGGGCCCCATCGATGTCACCCAATCAGGCGTGATTAAACACCATCTGGGTTAGTTTCTTCGCGACTCCCATGTGGAGGCTAACCGCTAGGAACATGGTTGGTATTTCTGTGTTTGACCTGAACTTGTGATACGCCTTGAGAAATTCCGGACCCAACACCTTCTTGTTTGCTTCCAACACAACCGGGTGAGAGCGGGCCATTAACCCACTGAGCCTTTTGTTCGTAATTTCTCCACAGAATGCCTGTTGTTGCTTTTCGGTGTCCAAAGCCAGTGACGTCCCCATTCTTTCCGGGGAGGTTCGAAGCGCTTTTGATGGATCGGGCTTGTCTTTTTTCTTTTTTCTTTTGGGAATTCCTGGCTCCGAATGGAGAATTAAACAATAGCCGAACCAAAAACCACATGATTTATTACCTTGAGCCTGCGTCAGAAGACTCATGTGAGCTTGCTAGCCTACCGCTAGAATTTTGAATGAGGATTAAATTTTCAGTAAGTTTTAGATCCACACAATCTGCCTGAAGCCTTGGGAATTGTTTAAGGGGCTGCCACCACGCTAGCCACTTGATGGAGCTATCACATCCGAATGGACACGATGCTCATCCTTTCGCCTATGAGTGTTTTTGGTTACCTTGTTTTGGATTTGCGTCACCAGACTTTTTTCCGGAACCTTGGCTAGGTGGAGCCTACGTAGGAGACTTAGAGGCTTTTTTTGCCAACTCATCTACCATGTTGTTGCCTTCTCTATAGATGTGGATGATTTTGAATTCATTTAATTTAGTGGTTAACACTTTTATTTGCTGCAGGAGGTGGTTAATTTCCAATTTGGGGGTGGAGCCATGACTGATCGCATTTATTGTTATCAAAGAGTCTCCTTCCAGATGTACCTTTCGTACACCTAGATCAAATCCCATTTGGAGACCTTGAGAAGCTGCCCTGAACTCAGCTTCATTGTTGGTGCAAAGACCTAGTGGTAAGGATAGTTCTGCTAGAGGATTTCCATGCAAGTCCCTTGCAACACAACCCATGCCTCTTGGGCTTGGGTTGTCACGGGTCACCCCATCAAATTTTATTTTGATCCAACCTAGCTCTAGAGCGTGCCAAATTACTTCCGCCCTTTTAATTTTTGATGGTTTGCTTGCCTCGATCCTAGACTGAAGAGGAGGTTTTAGGCCTTTGAATTTTTTGAGTAAGCAATCGTCCCAGTTTGTGAAGAGTCTCTAGTTCAATGAGTTGGCTCGAGCTTCTTCATTTACTACTTCTACTATTGCCTTTTCGATTTTGTCCCAGAGCCTCTCTTTGTTAAGTTCTTTGTTTTGAAAGATTCTCCTATTTCGCTCCTTCCAGAGTTCCCAGATTACCAATGATGGGATGGCCTGCCAGATTCCTCCAAACACTGATTTGCTTGGTTTCTGTGGCCACATTTTGAACCATGAGGGTAGATCTGTAGGTATGGGGGTTTTAAAGCCAAGTTTTTTTTTACAATGATCCATCATTCATATGCCAAAGGGCAGTGTAGGAGGATATGGTTTGTTGTTTCTTCACTAGCTTACATAGGATGCATCTGCCCGGGCCTTGAATCTTGAAGGTAGCTAGGCTATCCACTGTGAGGATTCTCCCTTGAACTGCTAGCCAAGCAAAGACCCCTACCTTGGGTAGGCATTTGCTGCCCCAAAATAATTTACAGGGCCAATCTTGTTTTTTTAAAGCTAGCTCCTTCACCTTGTAGCCTAATTTAACTTTGTATGATCCACTAGGAGAACCACACCAATAGACTGTGTCTGGTCCTAAAGATGGGATGAAGAATCTGTCCTTGAGGATTCTGGATAGGCTATCCTTTTGGGCCTATGGGGCATTTAGGATCTGGAGGTCCTTCCAGCTCCAAGAACTGGCACCTTGATTAGATATTTTCATCCTATAGTCTGCCACTTTATCCACCCAAAGCCTAGAAGTTTCCTCCTTTATTGCCTTTAGGCTGGGGAAGTTGCATAAGGGGGGTTTCCCACCCCAAGAATCATTCCAAAAGGATGCACTTTCCCCACTTTTGATTTCCTAGGTTACATGTTGGGAGATTATGTCTCTGCTATCTAGGATGAAGTTCTAGATAGCTAAGCCTCTTGGGGGGTTGATTGTAGTGAGAATTTTGGTCGAGGCGTCAGAGTCTAGGTATTTTTTCCTTAGAATTTTGACCCATTTCTGATCCCCTTTAGAGTGGATATCCCAGGCCAATTTGGCACCCATAGCCTGGTTCATTATAGCTAATTGTCTTAGTCCTGCTCCCCCAGCCTCTTAGGGTTTGCAAACCTTATCCCAGGCCAGAAGAGGAAATTAATTGTGATCTCCTATTCTTGACTAGAGGAATCTCCTAAAAATCTGGTTGAGGTCATCTTCTACTGCTTTAGGGAGCTTTAGGCAAGACATTGAGTATACTGGGGATAGTCGAGAGAACTAATTTAATCATGAGCAATCTTCCTGCCGAGGACAACCATTTTCCTTTCCAGGTACCCATTTTGGCTTTGTAGTTATTGATTAGGCTCTCCCAGTAGCGATTTTTGTTGACTCCTGCAAAAAGTGGCATTCCCAAAAATCACCTGGGGAGGTTGGCCACTTTTAGATTCAAAATTCTGGCTAGAGAACTTTGCATGCTTGGTTGAGTGTTCAGAAAGAAGATGTCTGATTTTCCCCAATTGATGTTTTGACCAGAAGCCCTGCAATATTCATCTAGGAAGGTTTTGATGGTCCTTGCCTCTCTCTTGCTTGCTTCCCCCATTAGGATTGTGTCATCTGCAAATTGGAGATGAGATACTGGCTCGAGTCCATTTGCTACTTGGATGCCTTTCCACTTATCTTCTCTGACAAGGTTTTGGATTCCCCTACCCAAGACTTATAAAATTATTATAAAAAGGAAAGGGGAGAGGGGATCACCTTGCCTCAGTCCTCTAGAGGAGGAGAAGAATCCATGGGCTAAGCCATTCACCAAGACTGAGAATTTAGCTGTGGAGATACAAATGTTGACCCAATTGATCCAGTTTGATCCAAAGCCAAATTGCTTTAGGACCTCTAGGAGAAATTGTTTGTCTACCATGTCATATGCTTTAAGAATGTCTAGCTTCAAAAGCATGCAAGATTTTTTGGTTTTCCTTGTGGTGTGGATGGTTTCATGTGCTATGATTATTCCTTCCACAATTGACCTACCTAGAGCGAAGCCGCTTTGTTCTTCTGAGATTACTTTGTCTAGAACGAATTTAAGCCGTAGCAATTATTTTAGTGGTTACTTTATACACTGTATTGCAGAGGGCTATTGGTCTGAAATCACTCATAGATTGAGGGTCCTTCTTTTTTGGGATTAGGGCTAGGAATGTGTGATTCATGGCTCCCAACATAGTCATTTTTTTCCTTGATTCCTCTACTGCTGCTCCAAGATCCTCTCCCACTATGTGCCAAATTTTTTGAAAGAAGCTAGCTAGAAAGCCATTCGGACCTGGGGCTTTATCTGGATTCATCTAGAATTTTTTTTTTTGACTTCCTCCAAGGGAATCTTTTGGAATAGAAGGCGATTTTGTTCCTCATTGATTAGAGGAGGAATAGATCTTAGTAGCTTATCTCTAATAGCTCTACTTTCAGGGTAGTCTCTGTTTAGCAACTCTACAAAGAAGTTGGTTGCTTCCTTATTAACTTCTGCAATGGTTTGGGTCATTTCACCATTTTCTTTTTATATTTTTGTGATTTTATTTCTATTTATGTTTGCAATGGCTGATTTGTGAAAGAATTTAGTATTCCTGTCCCCTTCTTTTAGCCAAGATTCTCTTGATTTTTGTCGCCACTAGCATTCTTCTTTTTTTAGTAGTTCTAAGAGTTCTTCCTTTAGGGATTTTTCATTTTCAAAATCCACTGCATCCATACCATTTTCTATAACATGTTCATTCAATGTTTTGATTTCCTGTTCCACTCTTTCCTTCTCTTGGAAAATGTTTTTGAAGTGAGAAATGTTCCATTCTTTGAGTTTAGTTTTGATGTGAGCTAATTTTTTTTCTGATTTTGAAAAGGCTGGTACTATCCCCAAATTTAGATTCCTTCCACCACTATTCAATTAGATTTGGGAGTTGATTATCTCTTAGCCACATATTTTTGAATTTGAAGGGGCTCCCCTGGGGAGGGACATCATGGCCATGGGTAAGGGCGATGGGGAAGTAATTTGAGCCTGTCAATGGTAAGATTTGGGCTTCTAAAGTGGTTGCCAAGTCCCCCCAATCCCTTCATAGGAGGAATTTGTCAAGCCTTTCTGCAATGTTGGTGAATCCTTTCCTTCTATTAGACCAGGTGAATGTTCCATTTTTGGTGAATATATCTTTTAGATGATTGGAGTCTTTGAATTTCTGGAAATCTTTCTGAACGACTGTGATTCTTCCCAGGCCACCTTGTTTTTCCTCATTATTCAATGTGGCGTTAAAATCTCCTGCTATGATTCCTAGTTCTCCTTTTTTATTTTCTAGCTCTCTTATTTTTTTTTACCCAGACTTATTTCTTTGTTGCTGTGGGGACTGGTCCATATTTGTTGACACAAAAGAAGGAGATGTTTTTCTTTAGATATTTGAATTGAGAATTTTCCAGTTGCTTTCTTCATTCTCCACTATGCCATCAACAGACATGGGGTTCCAAAGGACTCCAAGTCCACCTGAAGCACTCGAAGCTTCCTTAAAATGGCCTTTCTGTTGTTCCCAAAAGTCCAGTCTCTTATGGCTTTCTTCACTACTCCATTTTGTAACCTGTAAGAGTATGATGTCTACTTTTGACTGGTCAATTTGGTGCTTGACCATGTGCCATTTGTCAAGGGCATTGATGCCCCTGACATTCCACGATATAATCCTCATTCTACTCTGGAAAGGATGTTTTCCTTCCCGAATCAAATTTTTTGTTGACCTGAACCATTGCGTACTATTAATAATTTGGCTTTGTTTGACATCCTACCTCTGTTGGATTTCTTTTTAAAGTTTGGAGCATTTAACCTGGATTCAAATTGCTCTAGTTGTATTATTTCTATTAATTCCCCAGCCTCCGATTCTTCCCAAGGGTCCAACTCATCTTCTGATTGAATGAAGCTACCCTCATCTTCTGATTGATCCATTTTCCCTTCAAAGCCTTGCAGAGATGGGCTTAGAGGGATTGGGACGGGTTGCCCCAATTATTTTTCTGATACTTGGGGTGGCAAGGGATTAGGATCTTGTGCCCCTATTTCTTTGGACAAAATTCCTAATTGCATTTTTATGTTTTTTTGAAGATCCTAAGCCCCTTCCATTAGGGCAGTTAGGGATAGCTTTGTATCACTAGGTTTATCAACCATCGATTCCTTGAGTTGAGTATCCAGATTGAGGGGAGTCAGTCCAAATTCACCTACACGTTAAAGCTCAAGACTTAGGGCAGATTTTTTAGGGAGAGCTTCGGGCGGAGGGAATCTTGGGGCGTGGGTGTTTAGGTTTGAAGTTGAGTTTTATTTTTCTATAGTGAATGGTATTCCAGACTTTGAGGGGCCCTCCGAGCATGATTCTCTAAACAGGCATTTTCTGTGTTCTTGACCTACCCAAATCTTGATTTCTTGTTGCCAACTTTCATATTTTGATAGTATTTCCAAGGTTTTGTATATCCCAACCCCTTCATCTACTTCAACCAGGATGCCATCAATGGCTCCTTCAATTCCATTGATAAAATCTTCATTTACACCTAGGCACACCCCAAGGGCATCACCAATGCGAATTAGGGTTTCTAGATCCTAGAATTCTAAAGGTGGGTCGATTAGTTTGAGCCAAATGGGAAATTGATTTATTTTGTAATTCCAAGAGTCAAAATTAGCCTTCCAGTTCAGACAATGGAAGCTTTTCCCATTCATGAACAAGGGTTTCCCATTAAGAATTTTAAATTTTAGATTTTGATCGTTGAATTCGATGATAAAAAAAGAGTTTGGAAGTTGGCTTATACTTACTCGATTTTGAAATTTTTTTTTCCACCAGGCTTTGATCTCCTCGCTTGGGCATCCATGCCCCATCCATTTAGTAAACATTGCTAACTTCGATAGGCAATCTACTCTTCGTTCGATTGTGTCCGAAGGCAATTGGAAGAGTTTTCTTCCCTGAGGGCGTAGCCCGATGTTTGGATTTGGTTTGTGTTGCATTGCTCTCCTATTGGATTTTTGGGTGAATAGATCGTGATCTCTTTGATTTGGCCTTCTTCGATGATCACCAAACTTTGGAAATGTTTTTCCATTGTTCAAGTTTCCTGGATTCTTGTTTCTCCATACTTTACTAGTTCGCACCAGGGAGGGGTTGCCTATGCTACGCCAATTCATGTCTGAGGGTTTTCCTTGCTTGTCATTTTCCCGGAGCCACCCACGCCTTTGAGCCTTTGAGGAATTCTCTTGGTTGTTTTTTTGAGGCAGAATTCGATTGTGTTTGAATGGAAAAATGCTCTTTTGGTTGTAGCCTGAAGAATTTCTCAGGTGGAGTTGGGATGGGTCACATTTGTCTACCCAACCTCCATTTTTGAATACCCACTGGGGATATGTCCTGCGATTTGGGGAGGATGTTCAACATTCTTTTTCTTCTTCCAAAGCCCAGTCACCCCAGGATTTCCTTGAGCTCGCCACATATTTTTGCTCCTGTACTTTTTCGTGTGCGTACTCCTGCACTTTTTCTCCCATACACTCCATTGGCCCTCATGTAAGTTTTAAAAATATATTAAGGTTTGGGCCTTGGTTGTTGGCACTACATGCAAGAAGCCCTGCCATTTCACCAAGGAGCCTCCCCTTAACACCAGGGTAAATAAACTCCATTATTGACGCGGTAGAGAACAACTCCATGAGGTTTAAACCTTGGTTGTTGGCTCTACAGACAAGAAGCCCCACCATTTCACCAAAGGGTCACCCCCTATGAACCAAAATATTATGCTTTAAGATAATTCTATTGATATTAAAAAGGTTGAACATTTACTTGATTCTGGTCTTCCATTTGATAAGGAAGAATGATTCTACAAGTACATGGATAATATAATTATTACTAGATGTGACCTTGACCTTATATTATAATAAAAAGAGAAAGGATGTAAATGTTGTTTTTTTCATATGTAAATAAATACTATGGTCTCCATTATGTTGGTGATTTTGAGTTGTAGGCTCCAAATCCATAAAGTTGAATAATCTTCCAAGTGTTAGGAGTATCAAACCTAGGAAGAATATCCACAAAGCCTATAATAAGATTGGGAAACTAAGTACCAATTTTTGAGGTAGATAAGACCTCCTTCACTTTTGGATTTGATAAACAACTGAGAGGTTCCCTAAGGTGCTAGAATAGATATCACCATAGAAGAACAACACTCAACCTAACATAAAACATACCCATGACATAGTGCACCCCTATTTTGGTTCACTTCATGCCTATATGTTGGTTTGGGGAAATCAAGGTTAAGCACCTTATTAAAATAAATGATTACCCATATGAGTGTACGAGAATGTGTTTTATGATAAACCCTGGCTTATGTTGTTATATACATTCAAACATGACAATAAGAACACTATAGAATAGATAAAACTAAAAAAATAATATTTTGAGTGTGTTGGGATGATGGGGAGATGGAGCCGATAGAAAATTGATGCCTTTATCTAGATAGGATACATAGTCTTTGAATTCATAATAAATATTTAATAACTAAAACCAAAGATGATACCTTAATCAAGATATCAAAAAAGATTGTCTTTCAAAATATACAAGCAAGTTGGGATCTATACACACATTTAGAAAAATAATAAATGGTTACATAATATTAAGTGAGTCTAATTAGTAATCTATGAGAATATCCATATATTCTAAAAAGATACCTTACAAAGGCTTTGAAAAGATTTTATAGTCATCTAGTTGAATAACTAAACAACACACATACATAATTATATACCATACACAAGGAGAAACTAAACTAAGGTTGATTTTACCTTTAATAATTTTATCTACAAATATTATAAAATATTCATTAAATATTGGGATGAACCTAGATCATTACAATATGAAAAGTACCTTTACCTAGAACTAGATATTGTAACCCTAAGGCTTCTTGTGAATATCATTATTCTACTACTTCTACAATTTCTCATCTTTTTCTTCCTAACCAATCTGGAATAATGTCTTTCAACACCATATAGAGATCTCAAGGAAAGAAACATGGAAATCTATAATTTTACATGACTCCCATGTTTTCTTACATCACCTTCACATGGACATACACTTGAAACCATGCCATTTACATTAGAAACCGTATGATTTTGTACACCATTCATGTCTTAGAGGGCTCATAAGTATAAAGAGGAATTTAAGAGTCTCCATCTATTAAATCATATTAATTTTGAGGCCATTAATGGTCTCCTAGGTTGTGTAGGAAGGTAGGTAGGTATTTTTGTGTGAATGATGGACTTTCGATAATTTGCATGTGAAAGAGGGAAGAGGGAAAAATATCCCCTGAAGGATTGATATCAATGACAATATGAGAAACTTAAAAAATCTAAAATTTACAAAGTGTATTTTTGGGGAAAAAAATGGCAATTGAGGAAAGGATGCATGAATGACCAAACCCAAAATCTTGGAATTCAAGGAAAAGCGACTTAGAGGGGAAAATCAAACTTGAAGGGAAAGGCATGATAGTGATGATATGTCTAGTAGGTATGGCAGTGTGAGAAACTCTAGAACTCCAAAATTTGTTAAGTGAAAATTTTGGGAGGAAAGTTGGAAGTTGAGGAAAGGATGCATGGATGACTAAACCAAAATCTCAAAATTCAAGGAAAATGGGTTTAGAGGGAAAAATAAAAATTGGAGGGAAAAGAATGCTAGGGATGATAGGTTCAAAAGGCATGATTGTATGAAAGAAAATGATATTGTAAAATTTGTAAAGTGAAACTTTGGGAATACAAGTTTTTATTTGAGGAAAGGATGTATGGATGAACAAACCTAGAATCTTGAAATTTAATGAAACGAGGCTTAGACGAGAAAATTAGACTTGGAGGAAAAGGAATTATATAGGGATGGTAGGTTCAACAAGCATGATGGCATGAAAAATTATAAAACTCCAAAATTCATAAAATGGAATTTTGAGAGAAAATTTGGCAATTGAGGAAATGATGCATGTATGATCAAATCTTAAATCTCCAAATTTAAGGAAAAGGGAATTAGAGTGGAAAACAAAACTTGGAGGAAAAGAGATGCTAGGGAAGTAAGATTCGACATGCATGATTATATGAGAAACTCTAAAACTTTGAAATTCACAAAGTATAATATTGGTGAGAAAATTTGGTAGAGGAATGGATGCATGGATGACAAAACCTAGAACCCTAAAATTCATGGAAAAAGGGGATTATAGGGGAAAATTGGAATTGGAGGGAAGGACATGCTAGGGATGACGACTTCAGGAAAATTCACTACCAATAATTCATCGCCGAAAAAATCATTGCCATGACAAATTCATCTTGTGGAAAATTCACCACCACGGATAATTCATTGCATTAACATTTTTTAATATATAATTCAAAGACATTGAGTTTTGTTTTGAAAAAGAATGATTTCAGCCACATTAATAATATAGATGACTAATATAGTTGTATAGTTGGTTTACTAGAATAAAATAAAATATATTAAAAAATATTTTCATTTTTATTATCATAAATCAAATTTTATAATTGTATATGTGATGAATTATCCATGATGATGAATTGCTGGAGGTGAATTTTTCACGAGATGAATTTGTCATGGTGATGAATTGTTTGGCGGTGAATTTTTCAATGGTGAATTTCTTACGGTGAATTTCCCTAGAGCTAGGGATGACATGTTTAATAGGCATAATGGTATGAAAAATATCAAACTCTAAAATTTACAAAGTGGAATTTTGGGTTGAAAATTTGGCAATTGAGGAAAGACATGCATGACCAAACCCAAAATCCTAAAATTCAAGGAAAGGGGTTTATAGGGGAAAATAAAACTTGGAGGGAAAGGCATGCCAATGTTAACATGTCTGACAAGCATGATGATATGAGAGAATCTAAAGCTCTAAATTTTGAAAAGTTAAATTTTGGGGAGAAAAGTTGGTAGTTGAGGAATGGATGCATGGATGACCAAACCCAAAATCTCAACATTCAAGGAAAAGGGGCTTAGATGAAAAGCTCACACTTGGATGAAAACAAATGATAGATGTGATGTTAGAACATAATGTTATTAGGGGCCATACCCTTATAACATTTATATAATGTTCTAATATAAGGTCATTGAACCTTATATATTATATTCTTTATTAAGCATATTCCATTTGAAATAATTATAGTCTAATACTATTAGATTATTAATTATTTATGAATGTTTATTTTGAATAGGTGTCACTAATACCCCTTAAGGTTTTATGGCACCCTTTCTCCTATATTTAAGGAGTTTCCCTCTCATTTGAGAGGTAGAGAATTTGGATATTGATAGTGAATTATATCCTTATGCATGTATGAGGTGTTATTGGAAATGTAGAATTATGAAGAAGTGTTCCCCATGTTCGATCTATATTATAATAGACCATTATTATAAGTGTTTTAATAAAATGATGTTTTATGGGGTTTTTTACTTGAAAGGGTTTTCCCCATGTAATCTTGTGTAATGGGTAAAACCTATGCTTGTATGATTCTCATTTTATTTATTTTATATCTTGTTTATAATGATTAGTATCCTAAGATCTTAATTTCTAACATGGTATCATAACCTGTTAGGCTATCCTAATCATTTTTACAAGTTATACTAGAAGATATGTAGAACATAATGGGAAATATCCTTATACTCAATCAACACAAATGCAAGACCATTTGTGAAATATATGTGTGATATCTTAAAAAAAATTTAAAAAATTCCCTGACATGTAACATACGATTGTGATTGCCATATATTTGATTGTTAAGTGATGCATAATGTTTATTGTTTAATATTATATTTCAAAATTAATTCAAAATTATTCCATTTTACTTGAAATTATAATATTATTGTAATAAAAATCACAAAGCCTTTTAAAAATTCCTATTCTATAACAAGTTATAACCATTTTTTAAAATTTTATACATATATTTTTATTAAATTTATTAATTTTTTTATATAATTTATATCTATTTATCATTATAAATATCTAACTACTCTACAAATAATACTTTGACCACATATCAAATCTAGTTCAACTAGGTAATATATCTACTTGCATAGCTTTTGAAATTCCTAATGTTATCGCACTTTGTAGTGTTTTTGTAATGTTGAATAATTGCATCTAATTTGTTGCACATATCAATGTAGGGAATTTTAATGCAGTTATTGCAGATGAACACAATGAAGAGGGAACAAATTATTATTTTTCATTGTGTTGAGGCCAATTTTTTTTTTGGAGGCCCCAGTTATAGATGGAGAAAACATCGAATACCCTATAGGCTCGGTGGTTTTTACTGGAACATGACTTAGAAGGTACCCACATAAGAGTGTTAATGTTTGGTTGTTTCAACACTTTGACATGCATTAGAAAATTCTTCATTACTCAAAATTTTTCGTGCAATCCTGTAACGCCCCTACCAAGGAACCCTAGAGGACGACACTAAACTAAATCAAATTAATGAATTTTTTTACAAATAACTATATAATTCATAACATAACATGATAAACTAATCTTAGGTCCTCTAAGGTTCCTCGACTGTGCCACTCACAAAACCAACAATCAAGATTCATGATCGATCTAACATATACGATTCATTTAAAGCACCAAATTAAATAATCCTATATTACTCACTTCCACAATGTAACAACCGATAATCAACATTACGAATCACTTTATAGATAATCAACATATGAATAATACCTCATTGAAAAATGCTCTTTACCAAAAGAAACTTAAAAAATTATTACATCATTACAATAATCACAACAATGCTTCTCCCTAGTACATGAGGGAAGATTACATCAAGCTACATGAAGAGATACAAACATATATATAATGCCATACAAATACATGATAGGATGATTTGTCCAACTAGATAGGAACTAGAGTCCCCAATGCAATGAAAAATCTCCATGCACACAGACAAGCAACAAGAATACCTAATGGAGGAAAAGCACCAACCTCATGACCATGCAAAACCCTGAGGTTCACCCCCCCTTGCTAGGAGATAACGCAAGGTCCCACATCCAACATAAAAACATGAAGCAATAGGCTAACACTAACAAGGGTTATACATGACTCCAACACAACAATTCTAACACTACAACATCACTTCAAAACTTGCAACACCTCCAGGGCACTACAATACACAACCTTCCTCTAGGAAATTATAAATTTTATCTCAAAATAAAGAAGATAAATCATGGTAATCATTTTTGCATGAACAACAAATAGTTTCTGAAGAGATGTTATTCTAATAGTATTATCATACAACTAAAAAGAAGCTTCATTGATGTTAATCTATAAGAATTTATAGGACATTAGTAGTCTATATCTTTTCTAAACTAAAATCAGATACCCAACTATTCATAGAGAGGATAAAATCTATTCCATTTGTGATAGCACTATCAATCTGACCATTATTTCATTTACTAAGGCTCACAACATGTATAAAATAAAAATCAATTTCTAAATATTCCACTTTGGTAATAGAACTCATTGTGATACACATATGATCCTTTTGGCATTTTTACATTCTTAAGTGATGTCACAATTATTAGCCTAAGAATTCCAATAAGCGCGTTTCCCTAAGGGTTTTCCTAAAATGCTAATCTTTTCTTAGGGATTGAACTCACACATAGATTGATAGATTATTAAGACTTATTTTACTTCTCCAAATTATTAAATCCATGTATATACACCATGATAATGAATATAAAGGTCATGATATTGAAATATTTACTAATCTTATCAATGATGTCAAAACTATGCTTTTATATATTACTACTATGCAATTTTTTATGAATATTAAATAGGAAAAGTGTTAGCTCTATTTAAACATTTCTTTAATAATCAACTTAGTATATTGATAATCCCAACATTATTAACTTGTATAGTTGAAAACAAATAAAGAATTGTTGATTATTAAGTGAAGTATTAAATGATCACCTAATAGTTTAATTTTCAAGATTTAGATTAATAAATCATTATTATACAATACTATATAATCAATGATTAAGGTAATGGCTCAATTAGTAATGGTTTTTAATAAAATGCTAACTTGATATCTATAGGTTTATCAATTTATTAGGTTTTACCATTTATGAACAAATTATTCTCTTTAACTATTAGAGAAAGAATTTATTCTAAATGTCATAAATATTAGTATAAGATAATTTCCTAAATGTCATTACTTATCAAATCAATTTGCAACTATAATTATCTCATTATTGATTAACAATTTATAAATCATAAAATAAATACCAAATAAATACCCTATTAATGATTCTAAAGTTTTTGAATGAGGAAAAGGTGGGTTTTATAAGGACCTGAAACCATAAAGTTTACAAACCAATAAAAAATATATCATAAGATATTCCAAGAAAAGGCAGGTTGCACACCAAAGATAAACAAAAAATAACCATAGCCACCAACAAAACCCAACAAAAGGAAAGAAAAAACCAACGACAATAGAAACACAACCAAACATAACCCAGAGACTTTAAGGTCTCTACCACTTCCGTATCCAATATGTCCAAATCTTGGGCCACCATCTTTGGATCGTGGGTCTCCAGAGGCGTTGTATCCTATCTTTTCTTCATGTTGGCTCTGCCTCTCTTTGAAGGGCCTAAATCCTCAGCTTTGTTTTTGTTCTTCTCAACATCTAGATCCACAATCAAAAGTCCCTGCTGAGTGTTGTCCATTTTTTCCGCCAAAGCTCTCAAGACATTAGAATTATTTTTAACAATTCTATGGTTGTGTCTTATGGTGGATTTCAGAGCTTCCCTGATCTTCTCTATCTCTTTACCAAGGTTCTCCCCATCCTTCTTGAGGTTTTTTTTGAAATCCACTTCTTTCTGGAGGTAGTCAGCCATGCTCATCTTCTCGTCCACCATCCATAAAGTCTCAGCCGAGTTTTGATCCGCCACTTTGGCTTCCAGAACTTCCACTTTACTTGTGATAGCTCTATTTTTAAGATTTAGGTCCTTAATTTCATCAAAGGCCCACTTTAGAATTTTGAAATTATCAATCACTCCATTTCTATCCAGAGAAAGAATATGACCATAAAAGTCCCTATCAGGTTCAAAAGTAGGGTCATCATGATCAGGTCCATATGAGGGCTGGTTCTATCCCCTCTGTCAATAGAGTGGAAAGAGGTAGAGGAGATCTCCTTTCTAGAAGGTTCCACAATGTCATCATCTGGAGAATCCTCCGAGTAGGCCACCAACTTATCCACCAGGGGTTCATCTCTTTTCTTGTCCTTTGACATAGACGCTTCTAGAGGAATTTTCCCAGGACAATATTTTTTGTTTGAAGGTTGAGCAAAAGGGGTATTCTTTCTTTTTTTACTAGGAGGAGGAGTAATCTCGTCCACCCAATCCGGGTCCCAACCCTTGATATCCTCAGCCGATCTAGACTCAGTGTCGTAACCCTCTGAGGCCGAGGCAGAGATGGGGCTAGAGACAATTGACATATTCTTGAAGTGCTCATAAATGAGCCGAATAAGGCCAATATGCAGGACCAAATTCTTATCAAGATTTTTCCTATTCTCCTCAATGCTATTGTTCAAGGAGCACAACAGGTAATAGGGGAAAGAAACCCTAACCTTATATCTGAAGTGGTTAAGTAAAATGAAATGATACCTGTAAACTCTAGTAAATATCCCATCTAATGTAATGTATTCCATTAGGACTCTAAGCACCTCCCTCCAAATTTTTCTGATCCTGCTCGACTCGAAATAGCTATTGGAGACTTTCACAAGTCTCTTTTTCTCCTCCTCCGTCTTCGGAAATCTAATAACAGCTTCATCTAAATACTTCTTGTCATAGTAAAATTTCACATCATCAACAACGAGACCAGTAACTTCTCCAATAAGCACCTCATCCACCTGCACTCTCCTACCAAAGATGATGATCTCTCCTTTATTCCAGTGTTTCATAAAATAATCAGTAGCCCTGAGGTCAGGCCCATGAAGTCTTTCAATGAATGGTTATAGCCCTCCCTTCTAAATTTTCTTCCAAACCTTTGAATTATCTTTATTCTTAGTACACACAGTAGGCTCAACTCTTTTCTTGCTTCCTACCATGTCGTCAATCTTTTTCTCTAAAAGACGACACCAAGAAAATACAGACTTATGAGAACGCAACAAAACCAAAGCACCCACAAAATGTGCAAGCTCAACCCATCAGTCATATTCATTATGATTCTGCCACCAAATCTTATGATATCTCGATACTTGGAACCTTTCTCTTTAATCATCTTTAAATGCAGCTTCTCTCACATGAGTGAAATCATAGTTGATTAGGGCTCTGACGTTAGCGGGAAAATCTTTGTAATTTTTCCACGTCATCTTTCTATTATGTCTTATTCCCTTGTTGGCAAAGAATTCTGCCACACCATTCCATTCCCTACACATATGGGAAATTTTAACTTTCTCAAACTTAGATAAAGTGTCCCTAGCTTCATCAATCCAGTACTTAATAGTCCAAGATGGGGGGGAAAGCCAAGGAGGCAATCAATGATATTCTTGGAGTCGCCCTCTATCCAAATATTTTTAAAGCTCAAACTTTTAGCCAAGTTAATGATCTAGTAGGCTCCTATAGCTTCAGCTAAATGATTGGTTTGTTTCCCCAAATAGATAGAAAACGCAACAATGAACATGCCTTTATCATCACGTAACACACCTCCAATCCTAGCCATTCTCGGATTCCCTTTCATCACCCCATCAAAATTGGATTTAATCCAACCCCTGGGAGGAGGATACCACAAGACACTATCACAATTCTTTTTATCAAGTTTAGAAGCCAAGGACACATCTCCTTTAATCTCCCAAACAATGGCCATTTTAGAGTCATAAGCCGAACAAACCACAGATTGAATCCCCACCTCATGATAAGAAGCCAAAATAATTTTTTCCCAATGAGTCTAATTTCTTTTTCAAACACTAGTTTCTGTGTAGTTTCCTTATCCCTGAAAACTTTGTTGTTTCTCTCCTTCCAAACTCCCCAAGCAATATAAGGGAAAGTTAAAGACCACAACTTGTGAATATGTGGATTAGAGGAAGGAGCCACCCACTGAGTAAATTGATCCTTAATAGTACTAGGAGATACTCCACAGGGAGTAGAACCTTTCCTAGATATAATTCACAAAAGGACAGTGAATAAACAAATGATTAGCCGTCTTCGTTGCACACTTACAGAGGTAGCACCGGTTGGGGATCTGAAAACCCCTCTTATAAAGGTTGTCCACCGTTAGAACCTTATTCTGAAGAAGGATCTAAAAGAAAATATTAACCTTAGGGGTCAAGTAGCTTAACCAAGCTTTGGCCCAAAAGGGGGGAGGGCTAGGAGAAGAAGACAATAACGAAATAGAGTAGTTTCCCGATGAACTAGCTGTTCAGACCATGATATCCTCCTGATAGTTCAAGTCCATTTTGAAATCCATAAGGGAAGACTGGATAGGGGAAAGATCCATACTTATCTGAAAAATATTCACCCAACACCCATTCCTCCAGTAGTCTTTAACTAGGATTCCAAAAGTAGCCTTACAAATGTCTGCCCATTGTTTGAAACTGTCAAAAGAAACCAAAGGTTCCTTCAAGATCCATCTATCCTCCCAAAACCTCACAAGATTCCCATTTCTTATGATCCATCCCATTCCCAAGTGAAGGAATTTACTCCCTTTTAAGATATCATTCCAAAGAGTTGATCCACAAGGTAGACTCTGAGATTCCATCAAAGAATTTAAAGAGCCAATGTTAGCCATATATATTTTTTTAAAGATTTTCTTCCATTCTCCAATTGAGGAGAAAATTCTCCAAATCTATTTTTCCATGAGATCTTTATTCACAGTTCTGATTTTTTTGAGGCCCAAACCCCCTTGCTTCTTTGGTCTACAAACCAAGTCCCATTCAATGAGGGGCATACACCACCTTTCTTCAAATCTAGACCAGAGAAAACATCTCTAGATTTTTTCAATAGCATCCACATATTTAAGATGAATATTAAAAAGAATAAGAGCATAGATCGGGAGGTTCAGGAGAGTGGGCTTGAGGAGTTGAATCTTACCAGCTTGACTGAGAAGAGCTCCTTTCCATCCCGCCAATTTTTTGTTGAATCTGTCCACCAAGGAATTCTAGAAAGAGATAGAGGGATTAAGGCCCAAGGGCAAGCCCAGATATATTGAAGGAACAACATCCGCTCTATAGACAAATATATTAGCTATCCTATTTTGTTTTCTAACCGAGGTATTAAAGAAAAATAAAGAACTTTTTTGAATATTAATCTTTTGACCAAAAGCTCCTTAATAGTTGTCCATAACTTTTTTAAGAGTTCTAGCTTCAACCACTTTTGATCTACCCATCAAAATGGTGTCATCAAAAAACTTTTGATGAGAGCTAACAAGGTTACTAGATGAAGGGGGTAAACCCATCAGAGCTCCTTGAACAACCAATCTATTCAAGTTCCTCCCGAGGCATTCACCCATTATAGTAAACATAATAGGGGAAATGGGGTCACCTTGTCTTAAACCTCTAGAATTCTTAAAAAAATGTGAAGGGGACCCATTTACCAAAATGGCGACGGTAGCGGAAGAGATGAGTAAGCAAACCATTTGAATGACTCTTTTGCTAAAGCCAAATGCCACCATTATCTTGAATAAAAACTCCTAATCAACCCAGCCATAGGCTTTGGAAATATCAAGCTTCAAGAGAAAGCCTCCAGTCTTAGAAACAAAGAGTGAATGAATATTTTCATGCACTGTTATAATTGAATCCAAATTTGCCTTCGAGGAACAAAGCCATTTTGCTGAGGGGAAATTAGGGAAGGCAAGATAGTTAATATTCTAGAAGTCAAGACTTTAGAAAGAATTTTATAGAAAGAATTACAAAGGCTTATGGGCCTAAATGCTTCAAAATCCGCAACCCCATGATGTTTAGGGATCAAAACTAGGAAGGTAGCATTGAGTTCCTTTAGGATACATCTTGATCCAAAGAATTCCTTAACTACATTCACCACATCCTCTTCAACAATCTCCCCAAACCATTAAAAAAAGAACATCAAAAAGCCATTAGGTCCAGGGGCTTTATTACCTTCAAAAGAAAAAGTAGCTTTCTTAACTTCTTCCTTTGACGAGATGGCAAAGAGCATTTTATTGTCCTCCTCCTTAACTAGACTGGGGATATCCTCTGATAGTAAGTCCTACAAATTTTGATTAATACCATCATTAGCCAAAAGGAGATTGCTAAAATATTCAACAACCTGTCTCCTGATGTCCTCTTCCTTCTCAAAATGAACACCTTTTTCCTCAATATAAGTTATCCTATTCGCAGCGCAATGCTTTAGGGCAGACATATGGAAATATCTGGTATTTTTATCCTCAACTATGAGCCATTGAACCATGGATCTTTGTCTCCAAAAGTCTTCTTCTTTAGATATGATGTCATGCATCTCCACAAGGAGCCCATTTTCTTTATTTCTAGTCTCCATATTGAATCCCTCTTGCTGGATCTTCTCCTGGATCTCCTTTAGATCTGACTTTAGCTCATATTTTATTCTAAAGATATTGCCAAAATAATCTTTTTTCCACTCTCTAATCCTAATTTTGAATTCTCTTATTTTTTTAGCCACC
The DNA here is from genome assembly GCA_007115665.2 of Sequoiadendron giganteum. Lineage (NCBI taxonomy): Eukaryota > Viridiplantae > Streptophyta > Pinopsida > Cupressales > Cupressaceae > Sequoiadendron > Sequoiadendron giganteum. Next base: position 433,675,269 of record CM021104.1, read on the forward strand.
TGAAACATAGCAGTCCCCGAAACATAAATATTCCACCACTTCCTAACCTCATCACGAAGCTTAGGATGGTGCAACCACATACGTTCAAATCTAAAAGTGATATTTCTTTTAGCCACAATAGGATCCACCACAAAGCTAATAGGAAAATGATCAAAGCCCACCCTAGAAAGGGATTTTAAAGAACAAAAATACTTAAGAAACTATTGATCAGAAATTAAGGTTATGTATAATCTAACTTGAATCAACTCTTTACCCACTCTATGATTAGAACAAGTAAAGGATGCTCCTTGCAGCTCTAAATATGTCAGTGCTTGGTTGTTGATGAATTCCAAAGGATCATTTTTCTTTCCATATTGATCTAGGATCCTCCTAATTTTTCATTATGCTACAGTGGAGTATTGCAATCTCCCATAACCACCCAGATCCCATTAATGTATTTACAGCAAAAGGCAACCAAGTTTCACAAAAAAAAATTCTAGCCCCTCGTCCATTAGGGGCATAGATGTTAGACATGATCCAGCTGAAATTGTCTCTGATATGAGTAAATCTAGTGGCCACATGGTTAGCACTTTCGAACAATAGTTCACCTTTGAAAAGATTAAGATTCCAAAAGGTGATAATACCGCCAGAGGCACCTTCTAAATTGTTCCCCTGAACCCCACATAACTTAAATAACTTAATCTTTTCCACTTTTTCTTTAGGCATTTTAGATTCCTAAACCAATTAAATTTCAGGTTTATGATCTCTAACAAAATTATGCAACACATCCCTCTTATGGATGCTATTCATCCCCCGAATATTCCATGACATGATCTTCATTTCTTACTTGGAGTGAAATTGAATTTTTGGGGAATGGTCTTCTGATAACCATCCGCAATATCCTGCATGCTTTCATTCTCCTTGTTCCATCGACCAAATCTTCTCCCTTGACTATTCTTGATGGCTCCACAATCTGCCTTTTCTCTAGTTCTCGTTGAGATCCCTTTTAGAGTACCCAGTTGTTTATTTTTATTGTTCCTCCTCTTATTATTAGAGATTAAATCCTCTTTTTCAGTCTCTTCCTGACTCTCCTCCTCATTCCCAGAATCCCAATATTTCACGTAATACCCTTTTTGGTCCAAGGGAAGAGTATCCATCATACCATTACTATTTTTATATAGGTTCATATTTATACACTTTACATTCTGGCTCAAATCCACAAAAGATTCAATCACCTTCTTCAGCAAATCAACAGACTCAGGAATCAGGGCTGACTTTTCCCTTCCACTAGAGGTCGGAGATAAAATAAGGATCCTAATCTCTAGCCTAAAATTTCCATCCTTGATCAGTATATTAAAACCCGGTGAAGGGATTTCATCAAGACCAAACTCAACAAAGTTCTTCCCCAAGCCAATATTCTCATAATTATTGTCCCGAGGCGTTAGACATTCAAGGTCTCCCTCTCCATTCTGTAGGAATCCATCAATATTTTTCTTCTCTTCATCTTTTGCTTCTCACTGTTGGTTTCAACCATATTATATTCTAGATCAGCATGACTCCCTTCCACCTCTTTGTTCTTGGAGATTACCTCGGCCACCACTCTCTTGCTGCTTTCATTCTCTTCAAACTACTTTTCTTTATTTTGTTTCTCTTCCCCTTCACTCTTTTTTTTCCATACCAGCTTTAATTTAGGTTGGGGATTATCCTTTGGCTTGCTAGCAATAAGTGGGAAATTCTTAGCCCAATGACCCAATTTCCTACACTTGAAACACGCAAAAGGGATCGTTTCAAACTCAATAGTTTGAAACCAAGTACCCAACTTAGATTGGAATTCAATAGTTGAAGACAAATCCACATTCTAGGAAAAACCCACACATATTCTAGCAAACACCAATCATCTCCTGGCTTCCATCATCAAGTCAATGGACAAGAGCTCACCAAAGGAGCTATCTAGACCACTAAAAAAATCCTCATTCCAGAATTCCATAGGAAGCCCAGGAATTCTCACCCATACAGGGACAATTTCAAACATAGACTTTGAAAGATCCATATTAGTGGACCATTTCTTTAGGGCTAAGGAGGACTTTCCAATGATCCAAGGACCTCCACTCCTCATAGCCTAAATTTCCTCCTTATAGGAGAACTCAAAAGAAAAATAACCCTTAGGCAGGGCAGAGACAAGAACTTGGCCATTAGTTCTCCATTTTTTCTTAACAAACATCCTGACAATCTCAATATTAGGTCTAGGCCCCATAAATTTACCAACTAGAACTCTATCCATTAGTGAGATATTATGATCAATGACCAGATCTGGGATATAAATAACAAACTTACCCTTTACTGGTTCCGAGATGTTGCACATAGGAGGGAAAGTTGATTTTCTGTTTGGTTTGACCCTAAAAAGTGAAGACCACTATTTAGGTTTGGCTCCTTCCCTTCAAGCAGCCCCCATTGCATTTTTAGTGTTATCATTTTGAAGTCCTTTGGTATTTCGAGAAGGAATCTCAGGTGAAGCAATTTTCCCTCTCGAGTCCACTAGGATGTTTTTGTCAGGGTCAGGAACAATTTTATCTTCCTTACCTTGCTTTTTGGTTGAATCTTGCTTTGATTCCCCCTGTGATTCTTTTGATTATGCATTTCCATGACCTGAACCATTGTTCAAAGATTCAAAATTCCAATTTCCCCGCTAGCCTGCTCGCACATCCTCGCAGTAATGATTCTAAAGTTTACATTACTGAATTACTTATTTATTATATTGAGTTAACGAAATTATCATAACCTGGTAAAAACTACTTATAAAATTTCCATATTTGATCAAATGCACAACAGAGCACATGTGTTGCTTAACAAAATACTTAGATGACAAATATATATTAAAAAATATTAAAATAAAATGACTTAGGGGTTTGAGGAAGAGTGAATTGGCATAAACAAATACGTGACCTATATTTAATAGAAAGTCTCCAAAGAATAAAATTTGATGGATTTAAAAGGGGCATATATATTTGAAAGGGCCTTGGAATAACTAACTTGCAAGCTAGTGAAAGAGGTAGGGTTCATGAAGGAATGGAAGGGGTGTGAAAAGCCTTTGAATTATACCCAGACTGAGCAATGACATTGAATCATTTAGTGGGGTGTGCGCAAATTGGATTTGTTAAAAAGGCTTTAGAAACTTTCAAGAAAATGCGATTGGATGGTGTAAAGGTTGCGAAGGCAGCAATAGAACTACAAAGAGGAGGCATATAGACTATGACAAAATGCCTCAAAGAGATCTTATTTCATGAAGTGCACTGGTAACAGGAGGCACACTAATTGGGTTCGGTGAAAAGGTTTAAGAAAATTTCAAGCAAATGCAATTGGCAGGTGCAAAGCCAAACCCATTGAGTATGGTTGGTCCAAACAAGTGACGGGTGAGGGAAGCATTGGCTTGTGGAATAGTTGACTAAGATGGCTCTTATTTCAACCACCCACTCTTATGAAATCTCATTCATATTATAATCTTGCAAGTTCATATCATAGCAAGGTGATTATGACGCCACTGATGCTACTATACGACATCGGTCAAGGAAAGCCAGAGGCCGTAGGCTTTTGTGTTTTCATACTTTGGGCTGGGATAGGTTCAATTGATGTTGGGAGATCTTAAGAGTTTTCTCTCAAATTCTGAAAAGGTTCTAGAGGTCCATCTAGGGAACTACAAAATCTTTAAAGCTACATGCCATATATATGCTCAGTGAGCATGTATACATGAGCATGTATATTATATATTAGTGGTGGAAATACTGTTATTTCATTATCTAAACTATCACTGATATTTTTCCACTTGCATAAGTACAATTCAATAGTTTAATTTTGGTTAATAAGGATGTTATAGGACAGGAGGTTGCATTAACATCAAATCCAGAAATATTTTGGCATTATTAAATTTCCCCGATCTGCTCTATTACAGAAGGATACATTTGAAAATCTTGAACTCTCACTTGCATATCTCATAGCCAACTTAGTATGACAATTATTATATTTAGTTTCACAAGTATTACAATCAGCAAATATTTAATATTTATAGATATGAATGTATGTATGTATATGTATATGTGTGTGTGTCGAATATTATTGTTGCAAATTTCTCTGGTAGATGTGCATGTGAAAATAAGAAACACAAAGACCAAGGGAGGGACTTACCTCAAGATTTTTCCCAAATGGTAGTCTGTCACCAGCAATGCTGACCCCCATATTGGACAAGGTTTGCACACTTATTATGGGTCCGATTCCAGAGATCTCTCCTCCATATCATAACCCATCCTTCCAAATAAAAGGTTTCTCTTTTCTCCTTGTTTTCGCCATTGATCTTTGGATTGCTCCCTCCCCATCCCCCCAAATGCTTCCTCCCTCTTTTATTTTTCAAAATAAAAATGTCTTACAGGAAAAGGGTAGAATTTCGTTATACTGGAATTTCCAATCAACATAAAAAATAGATTAAAGTAAATTTGAGTTTATTATTTCAAGGGTTAAAATTATTCAAAGCATTCCGTTAAAATTATATTTTGGGTAAATATAATTGATACTCAATTTCACACCCATGATAAAATTATTTCATTCTTTAATTTATTATATAATCTAACTTTATAATATTTTGTTCATTTACCTTATTACTATTATTATTTATTTATCATATTATTTTATTATTTATTTATTAATTATATCATTACATTATAACCTTATTTTATTATCAACTATAATTATATATTTATTTATCAAGTATACCCCAAATTATTTTAATAACCAAAGGCATAATATCAAACAAAATAATCCAAATGTCCAAACCATACCTGGCCACTATCCATGGTCAAGTGCAAGACCTCGAGCAACATTGACTAACCAAACTGATGTATTGATAAAACTGATGGGCGTATCAACCAGATACTCATCCTCTTTGAGGATGATGGCTAGGGTAGCGGATCAAGCATTATCTCCTAACCAACTGATCCATTAGGTTCAAGGAATGCTCATACCTACTAATTTAGGTGGAGACGTAGCCTAGTACCTGTTCACTCAAACATACAAATTAGAGCACCTGTGCATAATAGTCGATGCACTAGGAAGGGTAGTGCAGGGGCACCTAGTCAACTTTTGTAAATATGGTCACATATTAGAGTTTTGCGTGTTTTGAGTCTTGCTTGGTGTAATAAGGTCTATTTAGACCATTTTAGATGTAATAAGTCTCATGGGGTCGGTTTGAGTACTTTTTTTCATGTTTTATAATTTGTTACAAAAGTTGCTTTGCAATTTTGCAATTTTGTCACATTTGGAAGTTGAACAGTCATTTGGTTCAAGAAGTGGTTATGAACTATTGTTTTTTTGTTGAAAAATTTTAAATATTCCTCACAAACTTTGAGGCAAGGTTCAAAAGTTGTTTTTGAAGTGCAAACAATAAGAAGTGCTTTGTTTTCTACAATCTTGTGTGCAATTTTGCTACTACAACATTCTGTATGATTTTGTACTAGAGGATTATGATCTAAAGTGCATTGTATCTAATGGAGGAATGATTTGTTTTGGTGCTGATTTGAGTTGATTTCATAAATTTTGGAGGTTTTTAGAGCCAAAATATTGAGAACGGTTTGAAAACCCTAGGTTAAGAGGGTTTGGTAGAAATAATGGCATATTAGACCATTCCACTGGTGAAATTCTCTGCAAATCAGTGGAATGGATTTAGTTAGGATGTTTTTAAATTTGATAGTGATTGTAGATGCAAGGGATGGAGTTGGGGCCCTATTTGTGCAATGCCTATCCTAATATCTCAATGTATTAGGCTAGAATTGATAGGTAGGAGTAGGGTTTTGTTGATAGGTGAATTTGTGGATGTGTTAGCTGATAGAACCAGTTGTTTCAGACACCATGTGATCTATTTAGATCCTTGGAGTGAATATTGGTGATTGGGAGAAGGTTTATCACATACTTTCTTTGGAAAAGAGGCCTAATTGGGCTTAAGGGCAGAGTAGCAGTCCATATTTGAAGGAGGTGTCTTGAAACAACTCTATAAACAATTTGGATATGTTAAAAAAGGGCATAAAGGGTGTTCTGAATGGTAACCAATTCATGGGTTTGAGGCCTTCTCTAAAAGATATATTTAATTTTCACTGTTTGATGTGCTACAAGCGAGATTGAAGAAATGGTAAGGAAATGCCAAGTTAGGATTAAATTCTAAGTGGGAAAATTGTTCAAGACTGATTGAATTGTGTTTGATTAGACAACCTCCACCACTGATCTACTAAAACACAATTCAAACAGGCCATGGGAATCCATCATTATGGATTTTGTGTTGGGTTTACCAAATACTCAAAGGGGATTTTATAGTGTGTTTTTTGTTGTTGATATATTTAGAAAAATGGATCATTTCATACCATGAAAATGTACAAATGATGCTTCATATATTTTTGGATTATTTTTCAAGGAAGTACTAAGAATTCATGGATTACCATTGACCATTGTGTCTGATAGGGATAGAAAGTTTGTAGGTCACTTTTGGAGGACTCTTTGGAAGAAATTGGGAATCAACTTGACATTTAGCTCTGCCTATCATCCAAAAATAGATGGGAAGACTGAAATTGTCGATAGGAGTCTTGGAAACCTTCTCAGGTGTTTGAAAAAAGAGAATTCACAGGAATGGGATCTCATTCTTCCAAAAGTTGAGTTTGCCTATAATGACTCGATCAATAGAAGTGTTGGAAATATCCCATTTGAGATAGTCTATGGATTAAAGCCAAGGGGAGTCTTTGAACTTGGATATTTTAGTGGTACAGAGAGAAGAAGTGCTGAGGGTGAAGATTTTTCAGTTGCAATGGAGGATATTCATTAGCAAGTGAAAGGAAATCTTCAAAAGAATGTGGAAAAGTATAAGCAACATGCAGATTTGAAGAGGATAAATGTTCAATTCAAAGTGGGAGACTTGGTTCTAGCACATTTGAGGAAAGAGAGGCTACCAAAGGGGAATTATATAAAGCTGCAAATGAAAAATATTGGGCCATACAGGGTGGTCCACAAATTTGGTGAAAATGCTTATGAGATAGAACTCCCTCCTAGAGTGGATATCTCTCCAATCTGTAATATTTCTGACCTTTATCCTTTCAAGGGATCTATGATTGTAAGTGATGATGTAGGTACCTCAGGAGTTCAAGATGAAGATTGGGTCAAGGACCTACCACCAAGTCAGCCTTTGAAGCTTGAGAGTATTTTGGACACAAAGGAAATGAAGAGAATGAGGCATAAAGTGTACAATGAATATCTAGTGAAATGGAAAGGTCTCCCTCATGAAGATGTAACATGGATGATAGAGGAGGACATTAAGAAACATGGCACATCAGTCCAAGAATTGATTTCAGGTGGAACCTGAGATTCTTTTCTCCCCGAGTGTATGGTGCAGGGGCACCCAGTAAACTTTTGTAAATATGGTCACATGTTAGAGTTTTGGGTGTTTTGAGTCTTGTTTGGTGTAATAAGGTCTATTTAGACCATTTTTAATGTAATAAGTCTCACGGGGTCGGTTTGAGTATATTTTGTCATGTTTTGTAATTTGTTGCAAAAGTTGCTTTGCAACTTTGCAATTTTGTCATATATGGAAGTTGAACGGTCATTTGGTTCAAGAAGTGGTTATGAAAAATTGGTTTGTTGTTGAAAAGTTTAAATATTCCTCACAAAATTCAAGGCAAGGTTCAAAAATTATTTTTAAGTGCAAACAATAAGAAGTGCTCTATTTTTTGCAATCTTGTGTGCAATTTTGCTGCTACAATATTCTGTATGGTTCTGTACTGAACGATTATGATCTAAACTACTTTGTATTTGATGGAGGAATGAACTAGCTTTGTTTTGGAATTTATTTGATTTGATTTCATAAAGTTTGAAGGTTTTTAGAGCCAAAATACTGATAACGGTTTGAAAACCCTAGGTTAAGAGGGTTTGGAAGAAATAATGGCATATTAGACCATTCCATCAGTGAAATTCTTTGAAAATTGGTAGAATGCCTTTAGTTAGGGTGCTTTTAAATATTATAGTGATTGTAGATGTAGGGGATGGAGTTGGGTCCCTATTTGTGCAAGCCCTAGCTTAATATCTCAATGTACTAGGCTAGAATTGATAGGTAGGAGTAGGGTTTTGTTGATAGGTGAGTTTATGAATATGTTAGTTGATAGAACTAGTTGTTTCAGACCCCATGTGATCTATTTAGAGCCTTGGAGTGGATATTGGTAATTGGTAGAAGTTTTATCACATACTTTCTTTGGAAAAGAGGCCTAATTGGGCTTAAGGGCAACGTAGTAGTTCATTTTTGAAGGAGATGTTGATGAGCCCAAAATATGCTCATAATTTGAGTATCATGATGTATTTTTAAATACCCTTACTCTTTTGTTAATGGTTGTTTTAACTCTTGGATTATAAACTTTTTATCTAAAATCGGGTAGTATCCTCTGGCAACGCATTCCTATATTCCTACAACTTAATATCTTTGTATGTCTATATTCATTGCCATGTTTGACCTCCCAATTGACTGATATGATGCATGTGGTTTTTGGATAAATGAGATGGATTTAATATGTTTGATTAATGAATGAGTATCATGTTATTATATGAATGATCTCTTTCACCTCTGTCACCATGTGTTTCGCAGGTTGTTGAAAATAGTATGAACGAATCAATGCGCAACAAATCTCGGCCTCGCAGTAAAGTCCATTTCCAACACGACATCGAGGAATTTGTTCTAGCGAAGACTCTCTGTCCAGATCGTTGGGAGGAAATCTAAATGGTCATCAATCTAGGAAGAGTGGAATGCTAGATTCTCTCTGAATCGGTTGAGCAGATATGCTTTCATTTATGAGAAGTTTGTTCCTCGGTATTAGGAAGCATTTATGTCCACATCTTTCTCTGTTAGTTAGTTAGTTAGTTTCTTTTCTATAAATAAGTGTTCCTCCTATGTGAGTGAACACACAAAGGAGATTAGATTGGAGAAGATTAGACTAGATTGAAGACAAGAGAACATAACAGAGTATGTTCGAGTTAGTATTATAATGAGAAACAAAGTTTCGTGTTAGTTTTCTTACAAAAAGAATGACCATGTATATGATTCCAAGTTTATGAATAAAGTTGACGAAGTTTTGAGTTCAATTCTTGCATAAATTGGTTGATGCTTGCTAAGGGAGCCCACTTATTGAGTATCTATAGTTAATTGTTTATTTCCTATTGTTTATCAATTAGAATTTCATTCCAGAAAGTTTCAGTGCAAACTCAGTCTTATATTGTTCCTGCAGTGTAAGGAATACATCCCTATGTTTGTTCCTGCAACATAAGACCAATTCATGGTTTGTTTCTCAATAATAGTTGTCACGATTTTTGCTTTAATTAAGTTATGCTTAAGTTGAGAAGACTTTTCCTTAAATTCCTGCATCAGAAGTAGAATTCCTTTCAAGCATTTATTTCTAGTAAATTGTGGCTAAAATTAGTTCTTAGTGCACATACAGTGCCGCTCCATTTCAATTATACATTCCCTGGTTTGACAATGTAAATGAATGACCATAAGAAGATGTTAGTCACCTACTGGAATGCCCAATTCCCAAGTTAGGATTTTCCATGAATTTTATATCCTTTTGTGGATGACAACCATTTTTGGCACTGTTGTCGGGGATGGTGTCAAGCTAAGAACTTGTCATAGTCTTTGTTAGTAGTAGTTTAGTGTGATTATTCAAGAATTTTCAAATCCTTCAATTTTGAGTTAAGTCTGTTACATGCATAGAAGAAGAGATGCTCTAGGAAGATTCCTCCCAAACCTTCCATTTACTGATAATGATTTTGAGCCAACTTATAATCTATTTAAGGAAGGTGGAGATCAAGATATCAATCCATTTGTTGAAGACACGCTTGCTGAATTTCCCTTTGCCCTAGCTAGCAAAGAACCTCAAGAAAATCCATTTGCTTTGATACTCTATCAAGCAAATATGGCACAAAATCCACCTAATCGACCTCCTACTTTTTAATTCCCTATCATAGCCCAACAAGATAATGATAATCTAAAAAATATTCCTTCTTCATTACTTCCCAAGTTCTACAGACTAGTTACAGAGGACCCATACACTTTCTTGTTTGAGTTTGACATCCTTTGTCAAAGCTATGATTACACTTCAGATGCTCAAAAGCTGAAGTTGTTTCCTGCTAATTTGAAGGAGGGAGCTCTGAGATGGTTTATGAGTTTGGGAAGAGATGTTGTTGATAGTTGGGCAGTCATGCAAACAAAATTTATTGAGAAATACAAGGAATATTGTAAGAGTGGTAGTAAGGGTGATGATATATTCTGAATTCAGCAAAAGGAGGATGAAAGCCTAGAAGACTATATCTCAAGGTTCTTGTTTTCCTTGAAAAAGAATTCAGACGATACTCTCAATGAAGAATCTCATAAATTACTTTTTCTGAGGGAAATCAATGATGCTTGTATTGATGCTCTAGATTTGATGGGAGGAGGAGATATAACCCAAGTGCCTTGGGATGATATTAAGTCCATATGTCACAACTACTCTCAAGAAAATGTCAAGAAGGGTAGAGGACATCAAGCTACAGTGGGAAAGTCTTCTACTAATGGAGTTTCATGGATGGAGATCTCAAATTTTCTATATGATCTCAAGCAAGATATCATAAATAATATAGCTACACAGTTGGATACTATGCAAGCTTGGAAGAAACATGAGGAAGCTAAAGCAATCTTGGCCAAGTTCTGTCCACATTATCGACAGAAGAAGCATGATTGCAGATGTAAGATGGTGGCTAGCCTCGAGGCTAAGCAATTACCTACTGATTTTAAGGCAGTAGAGGGTGATGATGACCGAGTATTCTACGTTGCACAAAGGCGCCCATGGGCTCAAAGACAAGGTATGCCTCAAGACCCTTTGACTTTTGGTAATCCTTACTCTAATTACAATAACCAATGACAACTTACGTATGGCCCATCACCACCTTGGAATACCTCTCAATCACACTGGCTTAACTATCAGATTCCTCAATGGCAATCTCCTCAAGGAGGTTGGTAGCAGCCACAAGGACAATGGACTCCACCCCAAGGTAACTGGCAGCAGAATCCACAATGGATGAAGAATCTCATAAATTACTTTTTCTGAGGGAAATCAATGATGCTTGTATTGATGCTCTAGATTTGATGGGAGGAGGAGATATATCCCAAGTGCCTTGGGATGATATTAAGTCCATATGTCACAACTAATCTCAAGAAAATGTCAAGAAGGGTAGAGGACATCAGGCTACAGTGGGAAAGTCTTCTACTAATGGAGTTTCACGGATGGAGATCTCAAATTTTCTATCTGATTTCAAGCAAGATATCATAAATAATATAGCTACACAGTTGGATACTATGCAAGCTTGGAAGAAACATGAGGAAGCTAAAGCAATCTTGGCCAAGTTCTGTCCACATTATCGACAGAAGAAGCATGATTGTAGATGTAAGATGGTGGCTAGCCTCGAGGCTAAGCAATTACCTACTGATTTTAAGGCAGTAGAGGGTGATGATGACCGAGTATTCTACGTTGCACAAAGGCGCCCATGGGCTCAAAGACAAGGTATGCCTCAAGACCCTTTGACTTTTGGTAATCCTTACTCTAATTACAATAACCAATGACAACCTACGTATGGCCCATCACCACCTTGGAATACCTCTCAATCACACTGGCTTAACTATCAGATTCCTCAATGGCAATCTCCTCAAGGAGGTTGGTAGCAGCCACAAGGGCAATGGACTCCACCCCAAGGTAACTGGCAGTAGAATCCACAATGGAGAGGTTCTCAACAATGGTAGAGCCAATCCCCTAGATTCTTGTAGCTTCAACAACCACAACCTCTGGCCCTCATGCCACCTCTTGCGGAACCTGTAGCAAGTACTGGCCCTCCAAAACAAACGCCTATGCTTGCAAAACCATTGCCTAATCCTAATAATAAGCAACAATAACAACAACCTATGTATTTTGCAAAAGCCAATCAATATCCAGCCTATTCCCTCAATATTAATGATATCCATCTCAGGTCTGGAACCACTCTACCTGCTCCACAATGGCCAGTAATTACTAAGATTCCAGACCTTGCCTCTGAACAACTTACTGGTCCTGCAAAACATATACCTATCTCAGATATTGTCTCTAAGGAGCCTGTCCTGCAGCATCAAGTCAAACCACCTTTTCCTTAGAGATTGCAAGTCACTACACCCAAGTCTATGGAAGAGCCTACCTTTGATATTTTGGATCAGTTAAAAAATGTACACATTCAAATTCCCCTCTTTCAAGCCATTAAAGATGTTCCAATTTATGGGAAATCCATTAAGGAGGCCTATTTGAAGAAACCTGGAAGAAAGAAAAAGGATCCCCAAACTATCCATGTTCTAGAACATTTGGCAGATATTATGTTAGGGAAAGTAGTCATGCCAAAATATGCTAACCCTGGGAGTCCTATGGTACAAATAAATATTAATGGTTAGATAGTAAAGAATATTTTGATTGACCTTGGTGCAACCATCAATGTAATGACCAAGCATACTATGGACTATTTGAATATCCTAACCATTAGGTCTACCCCTACCGTCCTACATCTTGTTGATAGTTCCACAATAACACCTAATGGCATGGTAGAAAATATAATTGTCAACCTTGAGTCTTGGGAATACCCAACATATTTCACCATATTGTCCACTAAGGAAACTTTGGGAGGATATCCTATCATCCTAGGTAGACCATGGTTAGCCACAACTAATGCTTTTATAGGATTTCATTCAAGAGACATGACAATTTGTGATGGTCAGTCAACAAAGAAATTGGCTTTATACCCACCTGCCTAGCCTCAACCAGACTTATCTCAACCAATTTGGCCAGATTTAGGCGAGGAAACTGAAGAAGTTAGTTCATTGGCTCACTGAATAATGCTGCAAACTAATCTATTTTCCCAACTTCAGAGTGAGGATGACCTACTTTTACAAAAATTTCAATCCAAATCTGATATGAGTAGCCCATCTGTTTTAGATAACTATCCTCAACAGTGCTTCCTGCAACAACTAAATCCTGAGAGCCTGCCATTTAAAATTCCTATAGTTTATCAAAATTTGCTTCCACAAGAAATACAGACACCACCTTTATTAGTAGAGTCCATGAATGATCTTACCAAGAAAATTGAGCTATCTCCAGGTCATTGTCTGAATATTAATAATAAGTTGCCTCAATCTCAACAAACTATCCTAGTCACAATGTTGCAAGATCAACACAAAGCTTTTGCATGGGACTATGGGGATATGAAGGGAATAGATCGTCAACTCTATACTCATAAGATCTACATTAAGGAAGACTGTTCACCTATTAGGCAGCCTCAAAGAAGGATAAACCCAACACTCAGGGAAATAGTTAAAAATGAGCTGCAAAAATTGTTTGATGCTGGTTTATCTACCCCATTTCAGACAGTCAATGGGTATCTCCATTGGTGATCGTTCCTAAAAAGGTGGAAAATGGAGAGTTTGTGTAGACTACATATATTTTAACACGACAACTAAAAAGGATCATTTTCCACTACCATTTGTTGACCAAGTGTTAGACTCATTGTCTGGAAAAAAGTATTTCTCCTTTTTGGATGGATATAGTGGGTATAATCAAATTAAAATTGCCCTTGGGGATTAAGACAAAACAACTTTTACCTGTCCATGGGGAAATTTTGCCTACTATGTCCTACCTTTTGTCCTATGTAATGCACCTGCAACATTTCAAAGGGCATTAATTAGTATTTTTGCTGACATTTCTCATGACTCTATGGAGATCTACATGGATGACTTCACCACTTATGGAGTTACTTATGAAGAAGCATTAGGAAATTTAGAGAAAGTGTTGAAAAGATGTAAGGAGCACAATTTATCTTTAAATAGTGAGAAGTGTTTTATGATGATGCAAGAAGGAATTGTTTTAGGCCATCATATCTCTCCAGCAAGAATTCAAGTTGATCTTGCAAAAATAGAAGTCATTCTAACTTTAAAAAAACCTATGAAACAAAAGGATGTTAGAAGCTTCTTAAGACATGTTGGATATTATAGAAGATTTATCAAAGATTTCAGCAAAATAGCCAGTACCTTGTATGCCTTACTGACCAAGGATTGTGAATTTAACTGGACTGAGGCCTGTGACAAATCTTTCTTGCAGCTTAAGAACTTACTAAGGCACCTGTTCTTCAAGGACCCAAGTGGAGTCTGACCTTTCATATATACACAGATGCTTTTGATTATGCCATAGGGGCAGTTTTAGGACAGAAAGAGAATTCCATAAAGCATGTTATATATTTCATTAGAAAAAACCTTCAAGGGCCAGAATTAAACTATATTATCACAAAGAAAGAATTTCTAGCAATTATGTATGCCCTGAACAAGTTTCGGCATTATGTCACCGGTTACCAAATATTTGTTCATACAAATCATGTAACAATAAGGTACCTCATGCATAAGTCTCCCATATCTGGCAAATTAGCAAGGTGGCTCATATTGTTGCAGGAATTTGATATCACAATTATTGATAAGCCAAGCAGGGCAAATGTAGTGGCTGATTTCTTGTTAAGACTTCAAACAACTACACCTGCCACCTCTGAGGTAATTGATGATAGCTTTCCTGATGAACATTTGTTTTTTTTTTATGCTCAAACTCCATGGTATGCAGATATTGCAATTTATTTAGCAGCTAATAAAATTCCAGTTCACTTCTCACCAAAGGATAGGAAGCTGTTAATTGAGAAAAGTTTTAACTTTTCATGGATCGCAGACTATTCATTTTACACAAGACTTGACCAAGTCATGCGAAGGTGTGTTAGAGAAGATGAGACCTATGACATTTTTCATGCTTTTCATGATGAGCCATGTGGTGGGAACTTTGCATCAAAGAGAACATCAATGAAAGTGCTTAACACAGGGTACTATTGGCCCACACTACACAAGGATGTTGTAGCCTACACCAGAAAATGTGACAGATGTCAACGAATGGGGAGACCAACAAGGTCTGATGAAATGCCCCTGTATCCGCAAGTGGTAGTTAGTCCCTTTGATAAGTGGTCCATGAATTTTGATGGGCCTATTGATCCTCCATCCAATTGGAAATCCTACATTTTGGTTTGCACTGATTATGTAACCAAGTGGGTGGAAGTGAAAGCAATGACAAATGCCCATGACAATAAAGTTGCTAAGTTCCTGTATGAGCAGATTTTTACTAGGTTTGGAGTCCCAAGGGAACTTGTTACTGATCAAGGAGCTCAGTTTACATCTAACTTAATCACTGTATTGATGAATGATTACAAGATCAGGCACAAAAAGTCAAGCCCCTATCACCCTCAAGCCAATGGTTAGGCAGAGGTTACCAATAGACAATTAGAGGCAATCCTTACAAAAATAGTATAGTTACACAAGAAAGATTGGAGAATTCATCTTCCAGAAGTAGTCTAGGCCTATAGGACAACATGGAAAACAACTACAGGGTTTACCCCTTTTGAGTTATTTTATGGCAAAACTACCATGTTGCCAATAGAGTTTGAGCATAAGACCTTAAGGACTGCTCTTCAGCTAAACATTTATCTTTCAGAAGCCCAAAAGGAACGTCTCCTACAATTGAATGTGTTGGATGAGATAAGGAAAGCTGCCCTGGAGCATACTAAAGCTATCTAGTAGCAAAGGAAGAAATGGCATGACCACAATAGGAGAACTAAGCATTTATTTTCCGGTGATTGGGTGCTGCTCTATGACTTCAGGTACAAGGAAAATCAAGGTAAACTCATGACAAGATGGCTTGGTCCTTATGAAATAGAAAATGTGTTTGATAATGGTTCAATTCAATTGGTTACAATAGATATTGTCTAATTCAAGCTACTGGTTAATGGACACTGTCTTCAGTTGTATCATAAGCCGACATCCAAAGAAGAATTTATGAAGCAGTTTATTTTAGATGCAACCACTAATCTTCATGCAA
This sequence comes from Sequoiadendron giganteum, assembly GCA_007115665.2. Lineage (NCBI taxonomy): Eukaryota > Viridiplantae > Streptophyta > Pinopsida > Cupressales > Cupressaceae > Sequoiadendron > Sequoiadendron giganteum. Next base: position 433,691,255 of record CM021104.1, read on the forward strand.
CAAAAGGCTTCGGTCTTCTTCGTGCATCATCTCTTTAAAAGACAATGTTGCATGTCCATAATAAAGGTTTTCTTTTTATGGAAACCACTTTATCCATCACCATCATTCATTCCATCTTTCTTTTCTACGTCACCCATCCATGTCACCCATCCCGCCATACCACCCACATTTATGGTTTCTTTTCCAGCGGTCATTTCAGGTTGTGCTGTGATATCTCACAACATCTGCGAGCATTTATAAAAAGGTATGCAATATCTTTTTATTTTTCACATCATTCATTTATTTAATTTATTCATTGATTACAATGTGTCTATCAGTGATTACTGCCAGTTCTTCGCCTATCCTTTCCCACATGTGTGGACACATGCCAAATCTTAAGTAGGGGGTGGGGATAATGTTTCAAAACTTTTTCTTTTTGCCATTGCCATGTCTGTTAAAGACAATTTTTTTGTACTTGCGAAGAATGAATGCATGCTTTTACCCTGATCAACAAGTTAACTTCTTAATTAAGTAGTTTCTAAAAATCTTTGCATGCAATTGTCTTTTATATCATTCTTGGTAAGTAAAGAAAGGTAACAAGCTGAAAAGAAAGAAGTAGAGAGAAGAAAAAGTGTTTTTCAAATTCTCAGAAGAGGTTGAGTTTCAAGAATTTTAGCAACAACAGTTTGTGAATATGGGTGGTCAGCTAGTAAGACATGAACCAACAGCTCATGAGGCCTTGACGCAAGATCCTCAGGTGGTTCAAGCATTCAGTATTTGCGGATGGCTGAATTATTTTTTGAGGATAGATTCCTTTAATGAGGAAGTTGTAGGTGAATTTTTGAGAACTCTTTTAGAGGGAGAGGCTACAATATGGGGTTTAACAGTAGTTGTTATAGAAGAACATATTGTTGAAGTGACTGGGCTTCCTGCACTAGAAGATAACTTTCCTTCAGGAAGGGATGATGTCTCTTCTAGGGTAGAATTCACATTGCCACCACAGTTTCATCATCATCCTCTCCTGCTGATTCTGAATCCCCTAGGCAGTCTAGAAAGAGGAAAGTTGTGAAAGAACCTCCTGCATCTGCTACATTGCCAAAGAGAGCTTCGACAAGGAAACAAAGTAAAATTACCTCAGCCTCTATCCAACCAGAAATTATAGTCATTTATGAGGAGTCTGAGGAGCTTAGTCATGATGATTCTCAGAGTGTATCTGGGAATGTTCCACACAGTTCCTCTATTATTCTCGAGGAATTGCAAATTGAAACAGAGGAAGTTGAGAAAGTACAACATGGTTGTAGTGATGAAAGGAGGATGCCAAGTCTTAATGATTTGGCTAATGCAGTTGAGAAAATTTCAGGAGAAGCACAATCTTCTCCTGAGCAGCAAGAGGAAGAACAACCTGAACAAACTCAAGTATTCAATGAAACACCATTGCCCTCTTAACCTTGTCGTGCATTGGTTGTGTATAAAAGAACATTATTGGTTGAGTATTTAGAATATCTTAAAATTACCTAGAGGCTTGTTACACTTAAGACTTTGAGTTTTCGCCATCTGGTTAAAACTGAACTTCAACGAAGTCTTTGGGAAGAAGAGAAGAAGAAATTTAAAAAAGAAATTGGAAGCCAAAAACAGGAAATCCAGGAAATGAAGGAGAAAATGAATGAAATGATGAAGGTAGCTGGAAAAATCATGGAATATAGACCACCACCTAGGGTGTATGCAATATGCCTTAAGGAGCAATTTTTGTGGTTCCAATTAATGAGAATTTCCAAAAATTTGGACCCTCACATTCATTCAGCTAAAGAATTTTATGATGCATATCAGACAACACCTCATTGGCTAAGAAATTCTTTATGTGAATTTTATTTGCATGGTCTATTTATCCCTTTTGAAACAGAATGGAATCCGCTTCTCTATATTGGTGGCATTCATCTGAGGTCACTTATATCTTGGGTGGCTAATGAAATTAACTATGGAAAGCAATTAGAGGATTATGAGGAAGCTGAAAGGAAAGAACATATTCCCCTACAACCTGAAAGCTCAGATCCTCAAACAGTTCTGAGAACTTGGTTTACTGTTGCATATGGATTCTATGATCCTGCAACAAGAATAAAATAATTTGATCTCAGGAAGTAGGTATATGATGAATTTAAAGGCCAACCATATTTGTTTTGGAAGCTTTCATCTTCCAGAATTAAAACAAGATTGGAGAAGCTGACTGTTGGTTTGAGAAAATCTGAGCCTCATAGCCCTCTAAATTTTAGAGCAGCCATTAGAAGGTCAGAAAGGTATATACAACTGGGTCTCCAGGAGAGGTTTGAATTATGGTTGCCATTAACATTTTGACCTACAGTTTTGATGTGGCCACTATACCCTTATTTAGTTACAAATGTTAATCAAGATTCAGAAGTTCGCAGGTATGAAAGATGGAAAAATTACAGAGGCTTCTACTACAAGTTTGGAACTTCAATGCAGGGCCATGCTACTCCTACCGATTTCAGAGAAACAACCAAAAAGCTCAATGTTGGAGGACCAACATTAGGATAAGTAGGGGGCAAATGATGAGCCCAAAATATGCTCATAATTTGAGTATCATGATGTATTTTTAAATACCCTTACTCTTTTGTTAATGGTTGTTTTAACTCTTGGATTATAAACTTTTTATCTAAAATCGGGTAGTATCCTTTGGCAATGCATTCCTATATTCCTTCAGCTTAATATATCTGTATGTCTATATTCATTGCCCCGTTTGACCTCCCAATTGACTGATATGATGCATGTGGTTTTTGGATAAATACAATGGATTTAATATGTGTGATTAATGAATGAGTATCGTGTCATTATATGCATGCTCTCTTTTGCCTCTGTCGTGTTTCACGGGTTGTTGAAAATAGCATGAACGATTCAATGTGCAACAAATATCGACCCTGTAGTAAAGTCCATTTCCATTATGGCATCGAGGAAGTTGTTCCAGCGAAGACTCTCTGTCCAGGTCGTTGGGAGGAAATCTAAATGGTCATCAATCTAGGAAGAGTGGAATGCTAGATTCTCTCTGAATCGGTTGAGCAGATATGCTTTCATTTATGAGAAGTCCTTTCCTCAATATTATGAAGCATTTATGTCCACATCTTTCTTTGTTAGTCAGTTCGTTAGTTGCTTTTCTATAAATAAGTGTTCCTCCTGCGTGAGTGAACACACATAGGAGATTATATTGGAGAAGATTAGAATATATTGAATACAAGAGAATAGAACAAAGTATGTTTGAGTTAGTATTATAATGAGAAACAAAGTTTCGTGTTAGTTTTCTTACAAGCAGAATGACCATGTATATGATTCCAAGTTTATGAATAAAAGTTGATGAAGTTTTGAGTTCAATTCTTGCATAAATTAGTTGATGCTTGCTAAGGGGGCCCACTTAGTGAGTATCTATAGTTAGTTTTTTATTTCCTATTGTTTATCAGTTAGAATTTCATTCCAAAAAGTTTCAACGCAAACTCAGTCTTATATTGTTCCTGCAACGTAAGGAATCCATCCTTGTGTTTGTTCCTACGGCATAAGACTAGTTCATGGTTTGTTTCTTAGTAATAGTTGTCATGATTTTTGCTTTAATTAAGTTATGTTTAAGTTGAGAAGACTTTGCCTTACATTCCTGCATCAGAAGTAGAATTCCTTTCAAGCATTTATTTCTAGTAAATTGTGGCTAAAATTGGTTCTTAGTGCACATACAGTGCCGCTCCATTTCAAGTATACATTCCCTGGTTTGACAATGTAAATGAATGACCATAAGAAGATGTTAGTCACCTATTGGAATTTCCAATTCTCAGGTTAGGATTTTCCATGAATTTTATATCCTTTTTTGGGCGACAACCAGATGTTTTTAAACAAGTCTATGCACAATTTAAATATGTTAAAGAAGGGCATAAAGGGTGTTCTGAACAGTAACCAATTCATGGGTTTGAGGCCTTCTCTAAATGATATGTTCTTTATTTTCATTGTTTGATATGCTACAAGAAAGATTGAAGGAATGGTAAGGAAAATCCAAGTTAGGGTTTTCTAAGTGGAAAAATTGTTCAAGACTGATTGAATTGTATTTGATTAGACAACCTCCGCCCTTTCTCTGCATCAAAGGGAAACTATTGCAATCACATCTCATTCCTGTATGTCCCCCATATGCCCAATGGTACGATGTCGCCCTTTCCACCTATCCTAACAACATACTATTGCATCACCTAACTATCCAAATAAATCTCTGCATAATAGTAATAACATAACAATATGCATCATAATCACAAAAGTACTAACATAAGTTCATGTTCCATCTACAACCACAACACTTGAACACATGTCAGTACCTCTTCATGATAATAAATATAATCATAATCAAAATCATAACAATATGTCAGAATCATATGAAAATCCTAAAGATAACCAAAGCACCTTCATAGCACAAATATGCCCCATAGCTTGTATCCTTAATCTTTTGGTTCCTTAACTAGACTACTTGCACATCCAGAGTGAGAATGGAGGGGCACTACAAACCCAATGTTCATTTGATCAAATGTGGGGGCAAGACTTTGAACAAGACCTTATGGAAGGTGTGTGAGTCTGACTATGAGACAATACTTGACATAATAAAGAGCAAAGTATACCCAGATAGTTCATTGGTTTAATTTGGAAGTATGCACATTGGTTCTTATTAATTTATAAGTATACACATTAATTTGCATAAAATTTCCAAGTATGCACATCAAGATTAGTTGATAGTTAGACCATTCATTTTTATATTTCAAGTTTACATCACCAGGAGACCCCATTTATTTGAGGTATTTTTTTCAAACAACTCACTACCTTGTCTATTCTACCGCATTGAAAATCTTACATTGCCAGGAGACCCCATTTCTTTAAGGCATTTTTCCAAACAACTCATAACCTTGTCTAGACAAGGTATCGAGATCACTACCTTGTCTAGATAAGGTACTGAGCTCACTACCTTGTATATACAAGCTACCGAGCTCACTACCTTGTCTAGACAAGGTATCGAGCTCACTACCTTGTCTAGACAAGGTATCAAGCTCACTGCCTTGTCTAGACAAGGTACCGAACTCACTACCTTGTCAATGTTGGAGCATAGACGAGGTAGTGAGACATTTGAAAATGCCTCAAAGAAATGGGGTCTCCTAATGATGTAGGAGACTCCATTTCTTTGAGGCATTTTTTCAAATAACTCACTACCTTGTCTATGCTACCACATTGGCAAGCTTTGATAAGCTAGTGAGCTTGTCAATGTGGTAGCAATGACAAGGTAGTGATTTGTTTGAAAAAATTCCTCAAAGAAATAGGGTCTCCTGGTGACAGTCGAGGGGATGGAGATGCGTATGACACTTGTTGATGGGTGTTTTTGCACACTTTCTCAACACAGGCAATGCGTATATGCATTACCTCGCTTGAAAGGAAATATTCAATAAGCTGCAGAAAATTACCCCAAGGTCTCTTAGGTGTCAGGTCATGACTTGCATAGAATTTCTTAGTTGATGTTTGATGTGATTTTTCTAGTAATCATAGGGCATAATTATGTGAGTTAGGCTGGAAGGGAATCAGATTTGCAAATGGAGTTTTAAGATGGGAAGTTGTTGTACGTTTGTTGTAGGTTCAAACAACAGTCTTGAACTCCATTTCTGATTTAAGATTTGTCTTTACAATGTGCAATGAACCTTAGCATAGGTTACTTATTAAAAAAAAAGGAAAAAGGGTAGGGAAGAGAGAAGGTTCCTGGATCTGCAACTACTAAATAACAATGATCATGGAGGTCTCTACTATGGACAACTTCCTTAAAACAAAACTTCACTTAACCAAAAATTTCATAGTGTCATGAAATTTGTGCTATCTTCTAAGGACTACAAATGTTTTACCATTCATTCACCAGATATATGCATGAAAAAAGATAAATATTAAAGGTAGCTTCAAATTTGAGTCCAGGCTAACTTTACACAGCCATCTACCAGCAGCAAACAACCAGAATTATGGACAAAGAAGGCATCTACACAACAAAAATATTCACAACCATGGAACAAAATTACTACATCTATCAAAGTTAACTGAAAGGAAATGGAACAAAAAATTAAATCTAATTAAATCATCTAACTATGAGAGAAGAATCATGAAACATGATGATAAACTCAGAAATGCACCAAAGTCAATTTATTTCTATTAAAATTTCTGCAACATGTCTTTACAACAACTCAACTCTCCTTGAAAATGAGAGGAGGTCCCCTATTTATAGTGTCCCAAAAGTAGAACATGTGGCCAAGATTGATTTACATTTTTGTGGCCACAATTCACTATAACCTAGGGTTCTACCTACCCCATAATATATTTCATTTTAAAATACACTTTTGTCTGCATCCCTATTTTGTCTTCTAGTGGCAACACTGTAGCATTTTTTCTTCTTGTTGATTTCCCTTTTTCTCGAACTATTTTGTCATAGATTCTTCATCAATAACATGGTTTCCTTCTTTCTTCTTCAAAGCTGCATATTCCATGATTTTAGGATCACCGGTTGGAGCCTATCGATCTCTATGATGTCGGATCTTAGCACCTGGTAGCTCCACTCCTTGGAATTGTCAACGAGATTCTCCCAATCCTCATCATAATTGGTGGTGTGGTCCTTGAACAAATCAGAATGGGTGAAGGCTCAGGTAACAAAACTCATGAAGTTCATTGTAATCTCGCTCGACATTCCATCTTCCATCTTCTTCTAGAATTGAGGCTTTACCTTTTCTGGGTTGATCTGGACGATGGGCACATTGTACCTCATCATTAGCTTCAAATATTCGCCACAATCTAACCAAACCTCCTTGGCCCAATCGATGTCTGAGTTCACCTTTTCAATCACCTTCTCCAGCCTCTCTTTTTGGTTCTCGAAGTCTCGCTTCTAGACATCCATCAACTAGTGATCATCTTCTTTGAATGCAAATTCTTTCTCCCAAATTTTTATCGACAGCTTAAGGATGACCTCGATCTTTGGGTAGGTAGACTCATACTTCACTGGGAAGCCAGTCCAAATTTTCTTCATTCCCCCAAGAGATTTTTGCACATCTAGGAATTTTTTTGTTGTTCGAACAACACGATTGATGCCCATATTTCCAATGCCCAACACCTGTCAAAACCAAATTTCCATGGTCTTTTCTAAGTTCTTTCTCTTCTCCAATTTTTCAATCTTCTCCCTAGACAAAAATTATGGTGGGGCCGAGGATGTTATTGGTTGTTCCTCTGTGGAGGACCACTACTGGATGTAAGTTGTCAAATTAGCCACCTGTGCTTTGAGTTATTCTTTTGATATCTTATCCTGCTGGATTAGGTGCACCACCGTGGCGATAAATTCCTGGAGGTGATCCACCTTTTTCTCCCTAGTAGTGACCCCTAATTCAATGGTGGAGATGTTGTAACTTATTCCCTATTCTCCCACCATCGGCGTAGTGACTTGCACCATTCTAGATCCTGAGGCATCCATCGTTACCTTTGATTTGATTTTAGGCTTCTTCTCTTTTTTGGTATTGATTCGGGCTTGGGCCAATATAGCCTCCAACGTCATCTTTGGGTCCTTTGGAGTGGGATAATTCTTCTCTAGTTGCTTCTCCAACCAGTCAGGCATCAAGGAATTTTCTTTGGGTGATTCCTGCTTATCTTATTTTTCATCCTCTTTGATTTCAATTGCTTTGTCATTCAAAGCCTCATCATGCTCTGTCCTTGTTTCTTCCTTGTATTCATCGGATTCCTGAATAAACACTATGCGTTTTATAGGGACCTTGATGAGCAGGCATTCCTTGGTGTCATCTTACCCTTCAACATCCTTTTCTTCCTATTCTTTATTGTGCTCGTGCTCCTCGGGTTGCTCAATTTCTAGGTTTTTATGAACCTCAACCTCTTCTTCAAGCTTATCCTCCTCATCCTCCTGTTCATCATGAGGGCACACCTCCTTATCATATCTGGGGCTATGGCCATGTTTTTCCACTAGAGACTTATCACCTTTTATTTTTGTGCAAGGAACCTCCTCTTCACTGATAGGCTATCTTTCAGCCTCATTGTCCTCAATCTCTTTGAGTTGCTTGGCCAACTTTGCATCAAGCTTGGGATCAGATTTTTCTTCAATCATCTTCGTATCTAGACCCTCACCATCATCATTGGAAGATTCATAAGCAATTTCATCAATTACTCGAGTTCATACATGGGGTGTTCATGATAATCATCTATCTCTTCTTCCAACCCCTTGGCTGCCTCCATCTGTTGTTGTCGGTCCAATTCCCCGAAAACCTGCATGGTGGCTTCCATTGTGGGTGGATCAATAGGAGGAGGAGGAATTGGGAGATTAGTGATTACTTGGGCAATTGCAACCTGCATCGTCGGGTTTGCAAGCATCCCTAAGAGCTCAAATGGTATGTTCTGCATATATTTCACAAAAGATTCTGGAAGGGTAAGGGAAGACATTGCAACCACCGCGATGACAGTCAGAAGAGAGAAAGATGGGGACATGGATGATGAGGAAATTGGAGAAGTGGTGGCGGAGGATGAATTCACCAATATGACCTGTGTCACGGGAGAGGTAGAAACAAGGTGGACAGAGATGTCCGCCGCGGGTGGAGAGGTAGAACCTACTACATGTGGGGTGATGAGGTAAAAATAACCTCATCATAATAAAACTAGAAAAGTCTATTTATATTAGATCAATCCTCAATCTCTGCCAATTAATTAAACTTTAAGAGAAATAATTGCTTATCTTTAAGGAAAATTATGCAAATTTTATTTCTTATGATCAATTGAGGTAATCTACCAATATGGGTTCAATGGGTTGATTTGAGTGTTTTTGCAGAGCAATAATCGGACATCATGCAGCAGTTAAAAAAAAATTAAGCCATCACGTGCCTTAATGACGATTGAAGATGGATGTTGTGAACTTGCTCCTGAACATTAGGTTGATGAACCAAAGATATAGTTGTTGTTTATTTAATTTTTGTTATGATATTTTAATCAAAAACTTCATGGCTCGTCCTGAGCCTTCTTTATGTTTATATAATGAGTTTTAAAGACAATGGAGTTAGTTAAAAAGATGTTATAGACTTTTTCAATGGTTATCCACGCCATCTGAAATCTAGGATTTAGTTAGAAGTCTTTTTATAAAAATACAATTTCCTAAAGTTGAAAGGAGGCACTCAATAGTAAGTTATGTTGTTAACACGATCTTTGAATACTTATGAATAAAAGAACTATCTTCTATCAATTTTTGAGTTTTTGAACTATGGATGATAAAAAAATTAATGAAAGGACTTCAAAACTAGTAGTGTATGTGATTTGAGAACAAAGTGATAAGTTGCGAGTTGGCCACTCAAGGGAAGATAGCTTAAATAGATAAGTACTTAATGTTATGTTTTTTTGTTTGTTACATAGATAATCATTCAGTAGGAAATCATTTAAGTCTGTCTGTTGTCAAGTCTGAAGTTTTGGAGCACTCTTTGTTTTCAATTGTTATGAGTTATTTGTTGTAGCTGTTAGAATCTTTTACTGTTTAAGAGAATGTTTCATGGTCTGTTTACTTATTTTTCCACTTCCTTAGTTTATCAGTTGTTTAGTTTATTTATTCGTATGATTTCTAGCTTAGTTGTTATGCTTTCTAGTTTAGTATTTCCAGTTTCCTAGAATAGATTGTTTTCTAGTTAAGTAATTAAATGGCCTTAGATTAAAATTGATTTCAGTAGTTTAAAGGAAAATAGAAAATCTAGAATGACTTATCTAAATTATCTTCTATTGCAAACTGCCTTGGACACTTCTCGGTCGACTTATTGAAATTTTATATTCTAAAGTAATGGGACCTAATGACAACCTATCACTTTTTGGTGCCGTTGTCGGGAAACTAAAATAGCCTTCTTGCTTAAGTGTTACTAGGAGATGGTTTGAATACCTCATTTTAGGCCAAAATAGAACCTTTGGCTTCCTTTTATGCATGGTCAGGAAAAGAGGCCCCCACAGATGATTTATACCAAAGACCCCCCCAAAGTACGTACCAATCATACATAGGGAAGCTAAAGGCTCAGATGACCATACCTTTGATGAATTATTTGAGCCTATTCCACTAGAGGCTTTCCACTAGTTACCTGAAGATCAACTGGTAGAACAACCTGTTATAGAGGAAATTGTCTTTGAGAAGCAGATTCCTCTGAATATTATGGGAGATCGTAGGGCTGAACCTAACCGAAATGATGCCAACTGCAATGAATCTCAGCCTCCGTGAAAATTTACTTATCCCATTATTTCGGATGTAGATGATGATACTGCTATGAAAAAAAATTCCCCATCTTTCCTTCCAACTTTCTATGGCTTGTCCTTGAAAGACCCAAACCAATTTATGTTTGAATTTAAGGTCCTATGTCAAAATTATGACTATAAAAACGATAACTAGAAGCTTAAGCTCTTTCCTTACTTTGAAGGATTCAACAATGCACTGGTTCATGGGACTAGGTTCTAGAAGCATAACATCTTGGGGGGAAATGGAGAATGTTTTATTAAAAAAATACCAAAGTTACTGTAGGGTGAGTGATCATAAGGAAGAGTTGTTTAAAATGAGACAAAATGAGGATGAAATTTTAGAGGACTATCTCGATAGGCTCCTTTTCCAGTCTAAACGATGTGGAGAAGAGGCCATTAGTGTTGAGATTCTCAAAACTATATTTCTTAAGGTACTTGATGACGACGCTAGAAGAATTCTCGATCTGATGGGAAAAGGTGACGTGTCTTAACTGAACCTTGAGGGAATATGTGAATTATGTCAAAATTTCTCCCATACTTGGGGAGGAATCCGTAAAACTAATCTTTTTAAAGGGTCTAATGAGATAGGTAAGCTCCGTGAAGAAATAGAAAATCTAAAAATGGAAATTCTCATTCAGTTGAAAACTACATTAGATGGCATACAAGAGAAAAATCAATACCCAAATACCTTGTCAATCTATTGTCCCAGGTGTCAAAAAAAACACCTATTGCACAAGTGTCCTTTAGAAAAAGTCAATGTTTGTCAACTCTATGAGAAAAACCATCCTACCAATCAATGTGAGCTTCTGACTAATCTTAAGAATACTAAGAAAAAAACTATTTAGGTTGAAGAGGAGATAAAGGTGTTAAACCAACGTCAAGGAGGTAACTTCTCTTATGGATAGAATTCCAATCCTACATGGAGACCATAAAATAACTAGGTTCATAATCAATGGAATCCATCTTGGAATCAATCACCTCCATCGCAACCTAACTAGGGAAATCATTATTGGGGATCCCTCGAATGGGAAAATCAAACATGGGGAACTCAGAAGTGGTCAAACCAACCACAACAACAATGGTACCAACAACATGCTACCCCCCAATGGAATCAGGGACATAATCAATTTTATACTGGACCAAGGACGAATCAACAAAAAAAAAAATTATCGCCAACTCAAAACCCTCCTTAGAATGAGTAGGTAAATAAACCTCAACTTCTAGCACAACTGCTTCCCAACCCTAAGAACAATCTCTAGAGTACACCAGTCTACTCTACTGAACATGATAATGTTGCAGGATTTAATGAAATGCATTATGGAAATGTCCAGTTGCACTTTGGCAGAACTCTTCAGCCCCCAACTATTGAATAAATAGTGGAGGAAATCGAGCCTAAAAGTCCTATAAAAGATACGCCACCTAATATTGCCACTCCCACAAAAGATAAAGAGTCTTTTCTAGCAGCAAGAGTTGTTGATTTATCCCAGGGGGAGGAAGGTTAGTCTTTGAGTGAACACAGGGAGAATTTCGCTCCAAAAGAGAAAACGATCGCACCATATCCAAAATGTCTAAAATCAATGACTCCGGAAGGTAATCCGAAAATACCCATGGCTTTTGAAACTGCGTTTATTCAAGGAATTAAGCAACTACAAATTGAGATTCCTCTATTGCAGGAAATAAATGAAATTCCTAAGTTAGACCAGTTAATCAAATAGCTATGTATTGAAACACCAGGGAGGAAGCCAAAGAAGATAAATATCGTTCATATTGATGGCTATTTAGCTGATTTTTTGTCTGGGAAGACTATTGCTCCAAAATACGATGATCTTGGGAGTCTACTTATAACCGTTACAATTAACGAGGTAGCAATACCAAATGCACTAGTGGATCTAGGAGCAGCTATTAACGTGATAACTGTGGATGTAATGGAAAAATTAGGTCTGACTGATTTGCATCCCACAACCATAGTCTTACAAATGGAAAATCGGTCTATAGCCATCCCAAAGGCCATTATTAAAAACTTTCTCATCAAATTTGATGGATGGGAATACCTAGTCAACTTCCAGATAATCCAGTCGCTTACACCCAAAGATAGCTATCCAATCATTCTTGGAAGACCATGGTTGGCCACTGTTGCCGCTAATATTGATTACAGAGAAGGGGGAATGACCATTTATCATGGTATAGACAATAAACGTTTATTCTTATATCCCCCTGCTAAACCTACCGAGCAAAAAAAGGTCTAGGTTGATGAACCAAAAGAATCTAATGCTCAAGATAGTTTGGCCTTGCTAGCCATGGTAGTAATTAAACAACATGGAGAAGAACTAGAGGATGAGTTAGTAAATGATGTGGCACACCTTGCTATAAGCCCGAATGAGGAAGAAATGATGGATGCTCTAAGAATTTTTGGACAACCAATTGATATAAGTGGGATGGAACAAAGCTATGCTACAATGGGAATGCCTTGTCCCTCAGCTAACATGATCCCCATAACAAGTCATTCTTTGAACATATCATAAGGTTTCACCAACTTATACCTCATATTTGTCCTCTCAACACCCTACTACGATGAATTTATATTGTCACTTCGGCCCATCTTGGGACAAAATCGATCATGTTGTTTCCAGGAAAGACTCTAAACGTCAATAACTGGCTGACAAAAACACAAGAGGATAAATTGTTCAATGTGTTGGTAAGAAGGTCTAAAGATTTTTCTTGGGACTACACGAACATGAGGGGAATTCACCCAAGTGTTTTTACTCATCAAATTTATACTGATCCTAGCATAAGGCCTATACACCAGCCTTGGAGGAGACTCAATCCTACATTAAAGGATCTGGTCAAAATTAAAATTGAAAAATCCTCCATGCAGGATTTATTTATCCCATCTCTTATAGTAAGTGGGTGTCACCTATGGTGGTTGTGCCAAAGAAAAATGGGAAATGGAGAATTTGTGTGGACTATAGAGAACTCAACAAAGCCACTCATCGATATTATTTTCCCCTACAATTTGTTGATCAGGTTTTGGACAACTTGGCTTGAAGGAAATATTTCTCCTTTCTAGATGGATTTAGTGGTTACAATCAAATCTAGGTCGCTCCAGAAGGCCAAGATAAGACCATGTTTACTTTCCCTTGGGGCACATTTGCATATAGGGTGCTTCCCTTTGGACTTTGTAATGCTCCAATGACTTTTCAAAGAGTCGTTCTTGCTATATTTGTTGAACTCATCAATGACTGTGTAGAGGTCTATATGGATGACTTTATAGTCTATGGGTCAACGTATGAGGAAACTCTTCAGAACCTAGACCAAGTTTTACAAGTTTTTGAGGAAAATAGACTATCCCTTAGTCACAATATTTTTTAATAATGGTAGAACATGGAATAGTCTTAGGTCATCATATTTCCTTTGAGGGAATAAAATTTAATCCCAAGAAAATTGAAGTCATCCAACAGTTGAATATTCCTCAAACACAAACAGATGTTTGAAGTTTTCTTGGACATGTTGGTTACTACAGAAGGTTCATTGAAGGCTTCAGTAAAATAGTAGCCCCCATGTTCTTTCTCCTACAGAAAGAAGTAGATTTCATTTGGACACCTAAGTTTCAACTATCATTCAAAACAATTAAGGAAAAGCTTGTCTATGCTCCCATACTACGAGGGCCAAATTAGCTTCTTCCCTTCCATATTTATGCAGATGCTTTAGATGACACTATTGGTGTAGTACTGGGAAAAGAAGATAAGAATGGGGGTAAATATGCCATATAATTTATTATTAAGAATCTTACATCTGCAAAAAGAAACTATACAACAACAAAAAAAGAATTCCTGGCTGTTGTTCATGCCATTAAATTTTTTTGCAAATATATTACAATATATAAGGTTACAGTTTATACAGACCATTCAGCTATAAAATACGTAATGAACAAACCTGTAGTTAATGGTCGGATTATGAGGTGATTATTACTCCTTCAGGAGTTCAATGCTACAATCCTCGACAAACCATGGAAATATAACGTGGTAGAAGACTTCCTGTCATGAATCAAACAAGAACAAGGTCACAATATGCCTATACAGGATGAGTTTCTAGATGAGAATCTGTTTGTTGTTTCTATAAAGTCACCTTGCTTCACATACATTGCTAGCTATTTAGTTTCCTCTGAGGTACCCCTGGGGTTCACAACAAAGCAAAGGAAGTGAAATATCAGGGAAAGTGCCCCATTTAAATGGATTAACAAAATTTTATTTTGTTGTGGACCTGATATGGTCTTAAGAAGATGTGTCAAAGCTAAAGAAACTTACAAAATTCTAAGGGCCTGTCACAATGATCCTTCAGGAGGGCACTACTTTGTGAAAAGAACTTCCCATAATATTTTAGGCACTAGATACTATTGGCCTTCAATTCATAAGGATGTTAAGAACTATGTTCATCGTTGTGATGAATGTCAGAGAGTAGGAAGACCAACTGCTTCTACTGAGGTGCCTTTACTACCACGGGTAGTGCTTGAACCATTCAAAAAATGGGGTTTATATTTTATCAGACCCATAGATCCTTCCTCTAAAGGGAAATAGTACATATTAGTTTGCACTGACTACCTTATGAAATGGGAAAAATTTCAAGCCTTACGAGTAGCTAGGGAAGAGCAAGTCACAGACTTCCTCTATAATAAAATATTCCTTAGATTTGGAGCCCCTCAAACTATCATCACCGACCAAGGACCTCAATTCATGTCCAAATTACTCTTGGCATTCACCAACAATTTTCAAGTAAGCCATAGAAATTCATCCCCTTACCACCCTCAAGAAAATGGCCAGGTGGAAGTACTTAATAGAGAGCTTGAAAACATATTAACAAAAATGGTTTCTTCAGGAAGAAAAGATTGGGCAAGGAAACTGCTTGAAGCTATTTGGGCGTACAACACAACATGGAAATCCACAACTAGATTCAAACCTTATGAGCTCATCTTTGGGAATACACCTCTTCTTCCCATTGAGTTTGAACTTCAAACTCTACGAACAACTATGGAACTAGGTTTGGATTTGAAATGAGCCTAGGTTGAACGAGTTCTGCAATTAAGCGAATTGGGTGAGCTTCGCTTAGACGTTTTCCATCAAATTGAACTATTTCAACATCAACGAAAATTGTGGCATGACAAACATATTAAAGAGAGAGAGTTCCATAACGCATATTGGGGCCTGCTATTTGATTCCAGATACAAAGATCATAGAAGAAAGCTCAGGACTCATTGGTTGGGGCCTTATGAGATTTTTGAGGTATATTAGAATGGCACAATTCAGTTGAAACCAATTGATGATGACTCACGAACCCTTTTAGTCAATGGTCATCGCTTACGTATCTACCATAAGCCAGTCAACATGGAAGAATTTTCAAAACTAGTAGAAATGCAAGGTGAGGTCCAATGCATTGACTCTACCAAGGCAGAGTCTATTTAGTAAAAATTATGAAAAAAAATAAAAATAACATATATATATATATATATATATATTGAAAATGTGTAATAAAAAGACATGCATACCAAGATATTTTCCTTTCATTAGTTCTTCTATTTTGGGCTTAGCTAATTTTTATTCCATTTTGTAGGAATTCTTATAAAGAGGAAAATAACTTCCAGAGCACCTTTCTAAGATGCTCTGAAACTTTATGGTCCTGATGCCAAGTGCTCCAGAACCTGACGATCCTTATACCCGATGCTCTAGAACTTGTACAACAACTTTTTACGTTAAAAAATTTGTTCCTGCAAAGATATTCAAAGCTCTTGAAGTTCAAATTCATGGTCTTGCCACTTAACCTTCATTTTGTTGCTGCTTTGGCTGCATCTTTCAGCGATGCTCCAGAAAATTCATTTTGTTGCTACTCCAACTGCATCTTTCAACGATGCTCTGAAACCTTCATTTCATTGCTTCTCTAACTTCATCTTTCAATGATGCTCCAAAACTTTCATTTCCCATCCGCTACATCTTTTAGTGATGCTTCGAAACTTATCTGCCTTCTTTTTCATGAATGCATTCCTCTCACATGCTGCATAACTTTTTCATTAGTTTGAGCACATTTTCATTTGTATGCTCTGAAACTTATTCATCTACATTCTGCCACATTTTTCATAAATTCAAAATTTTGCGATGCTCCCATCATCATATCTTTGTACACATGCCTTCCTATCTATTTTTTTTTATCATAAATAAAGCCACTAGTACAACCTATCCTCATTGATGGCTCTGTCATTCATAAAATTCTGCATCCATGCCATAATAAATCCACCATCACCTCAGCCAATACCATCACGCCATCCTATCAAATATTTAAAGGTATGAGATCTTCGAACGATCATAGAATGCAAGTACGTACTAATTTTTGCTTTAAGTAGGTAGTTATTTTTGAATAAGGAATAATTAATTGGCACGAATTCCCCTCCTAATTTAGCAATTTGTGCCACTTGACGATCAACTACTTGTATGGAAAGATTTTTGCATGCCTCCATGTAGATTAAAATCATTGCATGGTAAGCTTCGAGCAAGATAAATAAATAATTTCAGTAGTTGTATTTTCAAAAGTAGCTATGTACAATTTTCTTGCCTTGGTTGAAATCTTTAGTAGAGTGGAAAATAAGAGAATGGGGGGTAGTAAAAAGAATTTAGAGCCAAATTCTATAGAAAAATTGTTGGGGTTAAGCAATATCTCTGGTCTGTTCGAAGAGGCAGGGTGGTTGGACTTTATCAAAAAGTTCGAAGGTCATAATCAAAAGCTGGTGAGCGCATTTGCATAAAACTACTCAAATGGTCAAGTGATACTCCATGGGAAGCACTTTAAGGTAAGTCCGAAAATTATCTCTTGTTTGTCAGGATTAGAAAATTCAGGCATAAAATTGAAAGAGACCTCTCAAATAACATATCAAAAGTTGTCTGAATTATTCGTTAGAGAGGGAGACCCTCACCCCATGGTAGTAATTAGTACTAGAGGAAAAAATAAGGGATTTCAGAGAACCTCTATACTAGAACATTGGGGAACTGTTGTATCCTGGATTATAAAATATTTCACTTGTGAAGGCCAACTCACTATTGTAGTAGGACCTGCATTTCGAATTCTCATTCGTTTGCGCCATGGAAAGGAAAATCCTGCTCTTAGGGTTAATTTTCCAGAATTTTTATGTGACTATAAATTCATCTATAGAAAGATATAAGACGAGGTCGGGGCCACTTAAACACCATGGATTAATTCAATTAATTTGAAAATACCATTTTTGCAAGAAATCTAAGGGTAAGTGGGAGAAGTTTTTGGGAAAAATTGAAAAGTCTGCAATTAAAAGAAAATCAAGACCAGAGGAAAAATCTAACCAAGTTGCTTCACCATCCAGAGCAATTTCCCCTGAGGTCTCTCAAGCTTCGAAAGCTCCAATTCCCATAACCCTAGTGAAGAGGTGTTGAAATCTTTGAATGATGAATTCAAAACCCTTGATTAGCCAGAGCATGTTGAGCTCATCTATTCTGATATGAGAAATCCCAAGAGAAAAAGGAAAGGGAAAAGAAAGACACATGTCACCTTCCAATGTATTCCTCCTTTAAGGAGAAGCAAGTGTCTAGCCTCGGAATTCATCAAAACCCCAATGCAAAGTGTGGAAGGTATTTCAAAGAAAAAGAAGCCAAAATGACCATCAAAACCCATTGAGACTTTTGAGCTTGTTGATGAAGAGGAAATCCCTCTATAAAGAGAAAATTCGGTTGAAGAAATTCCTTCCCACTCTGGATATGTGGAGGAAATCATTACCGAAGAAATTCAAGAAGAAGAACAAGATGGGGGAGATAATATTTCAAGTCATTTATCTCCCATTATTAATTGAATTGTAGAGAGAGTTGAAATAGGAGATACTAATTCAAAGATAAAGAAATTTAGAATAGAAATTGATGATTTAAGGAAACAATTGTACAAAAATAATGAATAGATTGAATTGCAAAAAGAGGATTTAACAGTGCAAGTTGTTGTAATAAATAAAAGAGATCAGGAAATACAAGGTTTGAAACTGCAACTACAAGAAAATGATACATTGATTTATAAGTTAAAAGAACAAATTCAAGAATTGAGTCAAGGACATAGAACTTATAATGCTGATATTGCTGAAAAAAATAAAGAAATTGAAATGATATGGAAAAAATTTATGCTTATGTTCTCATATTTTGAAGAAGACAGAAAGACATGAATAGAAGAATTAAATGCTTCCCTTAGCAAAATTGTAGAGCTAGAACAAGACTTACAAGAAAGCACTGCGAAACCAAGAATGGAATCAAAAGAAATTCAAACTGAGGTAGTTATAACTGAATGGTTCCAGGTTCACATTCCCACATTACTCATGAAATGGATGGAAAATGCTTTTTCTTAAGAAATGTTCAAACTGAGAACTACAGGTTGAAAAAGGAACTGGTAATCCTGAAAGAATCATTTCACATGACATATAAAGGGAAACAAGATGCATGTCAACTAGTAGAGTGTCTATTATCCTGTAGAAGGCCATCCAGATTATACTCAATGTTTCTGAATGAACAATGGATAAGGTGGAAACTATTCAGAATCTACAATGATAAGCCTTATGAGTGTAATGATAAATAATTTGTTAAAATATTTGTGTAATCGACCCCTGAGGATAAAGATTTTCTTTGTGAATTCTTTTTGCATGATCTTTTATTAGAAAATCACACCGATTTCTTCATCAATGTTTTTCTTGGCGAAGTAGAATTGAGAGCCCTGTTGTCTACTATGAGAAACCAGGTTTATTGGAAAGAACGCACCAAAGAATATGCTCAAGCTGAAAGAACTATGGGTCTTCAAATAAGATCACCTAATGCTAGGCCTGCAGGTTTTAAGGACACCTTCTTGTCTCTCCTAGTAAATGAAAAAATAAAAGCGAGATATGATGACAGTCTCAAACTCTATTATAATAATTTCATGGAACATGCGCAAAACTTAATTGGAAAAGCATGGCATGCTTGTGAAGAGATATTTACTCCATTACCAACTTATCTCAAGAAAAGAGAGGTCATCTCCCCTCTTAATATCAAATGGTCTTTTAGAAGGGTAGATGCTTTAGTTAAAATTATAAGAAACCTTAAGACAAATTGGATGGATTGAGATATAGACCTCCCTTGCTGCTAATCCACCTCCTGCTTTCCATATTTCAACAAATCAGAATGACAGAGTTTTTAATGAATGGAGAGAGGGTGTTATATTTCACAGAGGGTTCATCCATGACCCTGTAGCTTTCGATTCAACAACAAGAGATAAAGTATGACCTTAGTGCCAGATATGAGGAATGGAATAAAATTCAAGGTTACAATTATGGAGCAAGAAGACCTGCCAGAAACTAGGAGGGGAAGGAAATGATGAGGTAAAAATAACCTCATCATAATAAAACTAGAAAAGTCTATTTATACAAGCTCAATCCTTAGTCTCTCCCAATTAATTAAACTTTACAAGAAATAATTGATTATCTTTAAGGAAAATTATGTAAACTTTATTTCTTATGATCAATTGAAGTAATCTACCAATACGGGTTTAATGGGTTGTTTTGAGTGTTTTTGCAGAGCAATAGTCGGACATCATGCAGTAGTTACAAAACATTTAAAACAACACGTGCCTTAATGACGATTGAAGATGAATGTTGTGAGCCTACTCATGAACATCGGGATGATGAACCAAAGATATAGTTGTTGTTTATTTAATTTTTGTTATGATATTTTAGTCAAAAACTTCATGGCTCGTCTCGAGCCTTCTTTATGTTTATGTAATGGGTTTTAAAGACAAGGGAGTTAGTTAAAAAGTTGTTATAGACTTTTTCAATGGTTATCCACGCCATCTGAAATCTAGGATTTAGTTAAAAGTCTTTCTATAAAAATGCAATTTCTTGAAGTTGAAAGGAGACACTCAATAGTAATGTTATGTTGTTAACATGATCTTTGAATACTTATGAATAAAAGAACTATCTTCTATCAATTATTGAGTTGTTGAACTATGGATGATAATTATTTTTAATGGAAGGACTTAAAAAACAATAGTGTATGTGATTTGAGAACGAAGTGATAACCCACGAGCTGGCCACTTGAGGGAAGATAACTTAAATAGATAAGTACTTAATGTTATTTTTTTTTGTTTGTTACATAGATAACCATTCAGTAGGAAATCGTTTAAGTCTATCAGTTGTCGAGTCTAAAGTTCTAGAGAACTCTTTGTTTTCAATTATTATGAGTTATTCGTTGTAGCTATTAGAATCTTTTACTATTTAAGAGAATGTTTCATGTTCTTTTTACTTATTTTTCCACTTTCGTAGTTTATCAGTTGTTTAGTTTATTTATTCCTATGATTTCTAGCTTAGTTGTTATGCTTTCTAAATTAGTTATCTTGTGCTTTCTAGTTTAGTATTTCTAGTTCTCCTAGAATAAATTGTTTTCTAGTTAAGTAATTAAATGGCCTTAGATTAAAATTGATTTCAGTAGTTTAAAAGAAAATAGAAAATCTAGAATGATTTTTCTAAATTATCTTCTATTACAAACTGCCTTGGACACTACCCAATCGACTTATTGACATTTTATATTCTAAAGTAATGGGACCTAACAACAACCTATCATGGGGTAAGCGAGGTGGTAGTGGCAGAAACAATGGACACAAAAACAAATGAGACATGTGGATACCTTGTTTGATTAGTCTCCATTTCCTCTCCCTCGTGGAGTGGATCTTCTTGAATCACAGGAAATTCGGTGATGTTGCCTAATTTTTTAGGTTTCTTAGAAGGTTCACCTTCTGAGGGCTTTCTAGCATATACCTTTGGATCAGACGGTTGCTCGTCAGTATCCTTTCTCTTTCTTGAACGAATGGATGGAGGGGATTTTGATGTTTCTCTTGTCAATATAGTAGCAACCCCACCATCAGATCCACTTGGCTCACTTTCGAGCCCTTTGTATGTCAGGATGACCCCTTGTTGCTTTAACCGGGCAATTTTCCCATCAATCCATATTTTTGTTTGAGCCTCAATGGGCTTGGTAAGAATTTTGAGGTCATCAACAGTGGTAGATTGGCAACGGTGTTGTACTTGGGATCAATCATAGTACTTTCATCCTCCTCTAGTTGATCGAGTACTAGGAATAAGTTCACACTCTTTATGAAGTATGTGGTCATCTGCATATAGTGCCTTATTCACACTTCAAATTCATCCTTACAATTGCCCTAAAAATCCTCAACATTGTGAAGATGGGCATACTCGTGTCCAATTTCCTTCCTGATATGGCTATATGGATCCATCCGCATTCTGGCCATATGGGATTTGACATGGTATTCCGCCAATTCCTTTACTGAATTATGGGCACACTCAGAAGTATAAAGATCATACATTCCCTAGACAAGTGTAAGGGGATAAGGGATCTCCGCTAGATGCTTATTGTTTAAAAGGGCATGAATGTGTCATAGCTATCGAGAGAGCTCCAACAATATTATCCAATCATTAGGATACCTGGGCTGCTTGTTTGATCTTTCTAGGAATCCTTGGGCGCAGATGTAGGTGAACTTAGGATACTAAATGAATAGAAAGGCATATTGTTTGAGAAAGGCCCGAGCGCTATGGGAAACTCTTCTCTCAAAGTCACCCCCGAGTAGTCTAATGATGTAAGATATGAATGCATCGTTCACCCTATAATAGTCTTTCTTGAAGTTTTTGAATTGCAGTTAGGGGTATCTGTCATAAACCTTGAGTTCTCTACTAGACTCTTCATTCAGAGCTCTGAATAACCCATTGTAGTGCCTTCGATCAGCTAGTGAATATACCAGGTAAGAAGTCATATAGAATTTGGAGGTATTCTTAACATTCATGAATTTCTCATGGAAGCAATCACTAATTATCCCTCACTAATAAAATGTAGTGTCTTCTCCACAAAGAATCTTCTCGACAAAACATACCATCCATTCCTAAAATTAGACCACAATGGGGAGGCCCATTACTCTTCTCATTACGGTGACTAGATCATGGTAGTCTTCCAATAAATCACTACAAAAGAGCTCCTTAGTAAATTTTGCAGTGTTGCCCCTTTTGTGCTTGATCCAATATTGATTTATGAGCTTTTTGCATCTCATGGGGTCTTCATCCCACATTTCTTTGCACTCTTTGATAGTGGGCAGTTCTATCTCCCCAAAGACTAGGATATGGAAGGTCTTCGTTATTCCTAAGGTTGACATGTCAGCCAACACATTCCCATCTCGGTCAACAATAGTTCTTGTTTCTGGCCGATATGCCTCTCTACAAGCCATTACTAGTTCTGGGGCAACCAAAGCGGGAGGGAAACCGACAACCTTATCTATGTTGTTGCTTCTGATTAATTTTGCATTGTCTATTTTTGGGTTGATTCTGACCCTCTGTATGAAATCATCAATATTCACATGCCTAATGTTGGTGTTAGAAATATCCTTCCATTTAGTGGTGATTCTGGACTGCAGTGGTGGCCCTTGGAACTAATATTTCATTTGATCCTTGTCCTCTTTACCTCGAGGAGCTTTGGAAGTTCTCTTTCCTTTTTCCTCGACTGTACCCGAGGATTTTACACTCAATTCCATATATCTTGCACACATAGATGAGAGTAAGCATAATCAAGCATGACAATGCAAATGGTGAGCCAGATCCCTGCAAAACATTATTAGATTCGATAACTCATCATTCAAAAATATAACAATCAAAATTATCGTCAGTAGCTCACTAGAGGGAGTTTGGATGGTCCTGGCCCAAGGGGTTGGACTTCCCTAGTCAAAACATTGTTTTGAAGGATGAACAAGGCAGGGAGACCAAGATGATTTCTCTCGACCCTGGTTTTGGATGATTTGAAATGTTCATGTGGGAGAGGGAAAATTTTCAGCATGTGGGTCAATGTTTGATTTCAAATTGGAAGTCATTTGGATCATTCTTAGGGCACCCAGAACCATGAAGAGGGAAAGCCATCAAGTGTAAGCCATTTGGAACAGCTTTGGAGAAACAAAATGTTGGGGGCGAAGTTCTGGAGTCTGCAACCCGCAAGGCTGAAGGACGTGAGATAAAGCTTGTAATTTCTCTGGTCATTTGGGTGCTCGGGCTGCAAAGGTCAAGAAGTTGTTGGGGGATAGCCGCGAGAAATGTTGAACCATAGACGGAAGTACGGTGGGAGCAACTCGACAAACTGAACCCGAAGTCATAATTCTCTTTATGTTTCCTTGTTAAACTCCTGGCGAATAATAGAGTGTCAAGGGTTCGGGGGCCAAAAGGATGGCACAGATTTTCCATTTTGGATGGTCAAAATGGGATGGAGTCCCGATGGTAGAAGTCCAATGGTCGGGGCCCCATGAAGGTAAGGACAATTTTTTGATTTAAACTTAGGTGGCAGGGAGGTTCCCGGGACCCGGGAGCCAGAAGGTAGCTGCCCTAAGGTTGTTTGAAACAACAAAGCTATGATAGCGGCCCGCAGATAGAGGCCTGCGAACCAAGATCCAATGGTTGTTTGGACGTGTTCATTTTCCTTTGTAAATCCCATGTCAAACAGAAAGCTATACTCTGAGCTCAGAAGGGTGGGGTGGAAGTGTCATTCAAAACAATGGAAGGGAGATGAGAATCTGAAGGTTGAGTTTTGGAGTCCGGAACCCATGAAGCATTTTTATGTTGAGGTAAATTTGTCAAGTTTTGGGCTTAAATGGCCTAGGCAACTGGAGGTCTCAAGCCCGAAGGGTGCTGCCACCCAATCTGAAGAACAACTATGAGAGGACGCACTTTTGTGTTTAATTTTTAAGTGTTTGGAGAGATTTTTTGGGGATTCTTAAACATGGGTCTTGTAATACTACTACTTTCCCACCAAATTCATGCAACCTCAACCCCTTTTACCCGCTACTCAAGCATTAAATCATGAAAAATGCAACAGGTGGTCGGACATTGAACATACCTCTCAAACCCGATTAAAAGAGTAGGTGGATCCTTGAAGAACAACGAAGGGAACTCTTGGGCACGAAGGCGGTGAAGGCTGGGGAGGCACAACACTCTTCTGATCTTCCTGACATGTGAAAATGACATGTTGATGCCATTATTTATACTCTTAAGTGTAATTAATGCAAGTACAACAAACTCTAAAGTTGGTGGGTTTGCAAATCAAGACGACAATGGGAGGTCTGGGACCCAAAGGCTGAAAAGACATGCGGTCATGGCTCTAAAAAAAATGTTGTGGGAAACCAATGGCGAAAAGGTTCTTAGGGTCTGAGGGCCAGAAGGACGCCAACCAACAACTATTAGAAATGGCAAAAGCGCGAAGGAATCCTGGGAAGGGAAACCTAGAGGGTTGGGCCCAAAGAGCGCGACAGAAGTTCACTTTCAACACAATTTTATAAAATAGAAATCAAGAGATCAGACCTCAGACACCAGAAGGACGCCGGACTAAGGCCACCCAAAAGAGAAATCGAAACACGGAAACTCGACGAGTCGGGCTCAGAAAGTCCCATGACCACCTGTGAAAGGTAATGTGCCAAAGGAACTTCAAGAGGACCCAGGATTTAGCAAAACTTGAAAGGGGCGAGACATGGTCAACCCAAGATGACACTTCAGAGGCACGTTGACCATCTACGACACCAAAAATGAGGCACGTAAAATGAGGTGACGATAAAATGACCCGACAAGGCAAAAGAAAGAGAGGGTCCTCATTCTGAATGGGGTGTGTGTGCTGAGGGCACAACAACACTCATTTACTTTGAATTTTATTCATATATTTTTTATTAAAATTAAATTATTTTTTGTATAGAATTTATATCTATTTATCATTCTAAATATCTAACTACTCTACAAATAATATTTTCCCTTAAATATCTTCTTCCCATATTCCCTAAATTACTTCTCACTTCTCTCTACACTTCAGTAGGTACTCCATGTAGTTTTTTTATTTCTTATTCATTCTCACGTTCTGCATATACCTTCAACTATTCATTTTTTTGGACCAAGTGTTATTTTTAGGAAGGATATGTCCTTTCTCTTTTTCGACCAAGCCTTATATTTAAAATGATCATGTCCTATCTTCAAAGGATGTATCATTTAATTGCAACTTCCTTAGAAACTTATATTAAGGTCTGAAGGTTGAAGTCTTGCAAGATACTCTGGTCATAGCTAGATTGTGGCCTCTCATATGACCATTTACAAGCTTTATCATGAGACCTTATATTCCCTACAAACATGTTGACCAAAGCTTTTCTAGTTATAATACTTGTCAACTAGAGAAAATAATATCAATCATTAGATTTTTTAAAATGTGCTAATGAATACTCTAATTACATTGAGAGGAATAACTCTACAATGGTAACAAGGTGGGTATAGGTGAACAATAGATCCATGAAAGAAAAAAGAAAAATTAAAAGCAAAAATCTCCAACACAAAAAAAAAATGCAACTTTTTAACTATGCTTTTGTAACATCATTTTTTTAGCTTTAATTATTTTTTTATCTATTAGCTATGAATGTGCATTTAAATAAAATTATGATTACAGTTATTTTACACATATATTTCTCTTTTAAATAGAATTAATTTGCATCTCAAATATCCATCCCTCAACATCTTTCACATAAATTTCTAAAAACATCGATATACTAGTTTTATTTTTAGGTTTAAACCATCTATTTTAATATCATTTAAGATTTATCCATTTCATGTAAAAAATAAAATTGATTAACAAAAGATGCATGTTACATATGATAATATGCACACCCCCTTGCATTTCTTTTATATTTTATTTATGTATGACTAGTCCCTCGCATGTCATCATCAAAAGTTAGGAATCTAAGAGTTGCTTTTCTCAGTGGTCTTTTTAGGCACTTGGGTAGTGATGTTTTCCTTTTCCTGAGTTGTGTGAATCCATGTCCAACTGCCCCCAACTATCACCTCTCTTTTTGAAAAATATTTAGTGGCATAATGATATCAAATATTATGAAATATGTGAGGCTTCCATTAATTATTGATTTCAATTAGGGGAGTAGTTGAGCACTCTAATTTCGTCCTTCTCAAAAATTTATTTGGAAATTTCAAATCACTTCCAATTTTTTACTGCAATTTACTTAGCAAGTCCCCTTCTTATAACTAAGGTTTCAGGGCCATGGTGCATCATCAAATATGATGTCATATTAGCATGCATTTTGTTGCGGTTTCCAAAAAGGCCCATAAAAAGCTAGACCGATAGTTGTGCACTAAGTCATGTTTTATTAGTGTGTTGATGTGGCATCACATGATTTGTTTCTTTTTAGATCTAAAGTATACATTTCATTCAATAATGGGTACTAATCATGACCACTAACATGATTTTAATGAGTAAGTGAGTTTCCTTAAATACAACAACCAAGCACACAAA
The DNA here is from genome assembly GCA_007115665.2 of Sequoiadendron giganteum. Lineage (NCBI taxonomy): Eukaryota > Viridiplantae > Streptophyta > Pinopsida > Cupressales > Cupressaceae > Sequoiadendron > Sequoiadendron giganteum. The sequence goes on from CM021104.1 coordinate 433,717,921, forward strand.
CAAACCCAATACACAAATTAAGTTGGCTTACATTGATTACTGAAGTAGTCAACAATAGATAAATTGAAAATATAGTATTTCAACACTCCATTAGAATTAATTGGAGATCTTCTAGTAGCAAACTATGTGTAAATTTTTGTATCACTTTTGATACAAAAATTTACACACATTTTTTTATCAAAGTTATCCTAGACAAACTTAAATTTTTTATTTTTTATTTTTTAAATGAGAAATTTTAGATTTGCAACTATTGAAATGCCTTGATTAGATTTGCAACTATCTTAGAGATTTTATCTAAGATAACAAAAAAGATCTAAAGATCAAGAATACAAATCTACAAATCAATAATATTTTTTTTCAAATTAAAGATGTTAAGAAATAATTTTCACACAACTATACTAATTATAAGCTAATTATTGCATTTACAATACTCTAATCAAAACTAATTTTAAAATATAAAACAAAAATATAATTTTTACTATTATAAATTTATAAAACCAATCTACTTTTAAATATGTTAAAGAAAAATAAAAGTTATAAAAATAATATTATGTTTTATTTTTTCATTAATTTTTTAAAAATAATATTTTGGGTGACTTAAGGTTTCGATGTGACACTATGAACTCTTGCCGATAGGCCTAGTTGAGACTTCAACACGTTGAACCGAAAGGCGTTGGTGGTGACTATTCTATGACTGGTGAGATCAATGGTTGGTCTACAGAGGGAACTGAACTGAACCGTTTGCACAACAATCGAACCAACCATGTTGTTTGATATACATTGCAGAGTGTACAGAGAGAAGGATGAGTGTTCATATGATTGAATGGTGGTTTTACAATGACTCATAACGAACTGTGAAGGATTCGATTTGTAAAATTATGTGGGATAATTTTGTAATTTTTTGGAAACACTTGGGTCATATATTTTGTAATGATTTGGGCTATAAGCAGAGGTTTTCTTCCTGGTTCTTTCTTGGCAGTATGCCCTTTGAACCATGACTTTGTATACTTTATTTTATATATTAATATATTATAGTAGCTTGCCATTTTTGCCAAAAAAAATAAAAATTATATGAACCAATTTTTTATTTACAATAGTGATAACAAATCTACTCATAAACCCAATCCTAAAATTGTTTGAGTTGAAAGTTAGTTTAATGAAAATACAATAACTTAATTCTATATGAGGAGTGAGTCTAATTGTGCATAGACATCCACTAATTTAAATGGACTTAAAATAAAGGAGAAATTCTTGTTATTTGTTTGTTCTTTTCTAATAGTGATTTTTTTATTGTATTGCATTCTTTAACCAAAAAGAGTTTCCTAAGCGAAAATATTGCATATTCTCTTTTCTTTCTATTTTTTCTATTTTGTTTAGACTGTATATGTACTAGTTCTATTATATAGGCTTATTGAGCTTATGTTACACCCCGTTGTGCTATTACCTAATTACTATTACCTTGATGGGTTAAAATTATTTTATATATATATATATATACATATGACTTTGTTTTGTATGTGAATCTTGATGGAAATATGATGAATGAATGTTTAGTTCAATTTGATGTTTTACAATGTTCTAAAGATGAAAATATATGATGCATATGAATGAATTATTATCGGCTAAATACTGTTATGATGTACTAAGATAGATGCAGGAATGAATTTGAACCTCTAAAAGAGAGGGGGAGTATCACTCAAGAGAAGAACTTGGTATGGTAACCCTGTTGAGCTTAATTGAGCATGTACACACACACTCACTTCTTAGTTGGTCTAGTTGAATTGAGATAGTTCAAGAAATGGTAAGTAACCTTTTATCAGGGTTTGTGAATGTTATGTATTGGATTAAGATCTTGTTCTATGAATGTTTTGATTGGGGCTATGTGATTGAGTTTTTATGTTGAGAGTAATTTCTTCTTTGTGTGTTCATGTTTATATGTTAATCGGTGTTATATACATAAAATGTATATGTGTGTATATGTACATGTCTACGATAACTCATACATGTATGAGTATATGTGTGTATGATTATACGTAGGTAGACATACCTACACATGCTAATGAACGGATAACCCATATGCATGGGAATGCCGATTGGACAAATGCGACATATATATACACTTTGTGTACATACATTGATCGATGAGTACATGAATATATGTATTTAAATATGGATATTAAAATAATGATATATATAATATATTAATATATATGTATATAGTTATGTTAATGAAAACGTATATACATATATATGAATATGTATATATATGTATATGTATATATTATGGATGTAATATATATTAATAATATATAATATATATATATATATTATTGTTTGGTATATATTAAAATGCTTTGAATAAAGCATGGCACAGTAACATAGTGCTATTGTTTGATATATTAAAAGCGCTATGTAATAAGTAAATCACATTATCTTAGCATTGCCATATAAGCAACTATGGCTAAATTTTAATATGTTGTGCATAAATCATAGTAAGAATAAGTCAAGGAGACTTATGCACTGCATATGCGTAAAGGTAAACATTGTTTAAAATGTTGCAAGCAAAAATGAATGTAAATTCAATATTGTTGAATTAGTCTTTGATTGTACAATGCCAAAATCTGTAGAATGTGGAAACCATTAGAAGTCTAAAACTTGTCCCATGTTCGGGTAAAGCAATATGATAAGCATGAAACTCAGTCAAAGAAAAGATGGCAAAAATTTGTGAGAGTAGTCAACTTGAAAATCAAATAGGAAACCTGTAGTAATGCATCACTATTCCTCGACTCAGTAAAAGATTCATGTTGTCACAAGAATGAATTTGACTCATCCATTCTATGAAATTGGAAATAAGAGACGGTTATGTGTTGCAATCTGAGAGTTTAAATCAGCTGAGTCGATGCATGTGAATAGGAAGGTGACAGATATGTTAGCTTGTTTGTAGCATTATGATGCTCAAATTTAAGTATATATAGAGGTGCTCTCTCTACCATAAATGTTACACTTTTCATTTTGATTTCTCTATTGTTATTCTATTGTATTTTATGTGCAAGCATTATTTTGAGAGTTTTAGTAAGAGAGATTTTTTTGTGAGTTTCATTTTGTTGAGAGTTCTTGAGAGGAGACTAGATTTGGATATTAGTTGAACATTTGGGAAGTAGCATTCATGGTTGTGGAGGTTGATGTTGCAAACCATAAAATTATCAGTTGGAACTTTATATCCAAGCATGCTGATTTCTATTCCTCTTGTTTATGTTTGAAAGGTTATTTGATTATAAATGCCTTTTTTTGGAAAAAATTGCTTTTGGGAATGCTTGGTATGCTTGTTCTTATGAACTTAGTTATTTCCTAGTTTGGAATAATCTTGGAATACATGGTATGCTTGTTCTTATGAACTTAGTTATTTCTTAGTATGGAATATTCTTGTGTGATTCTTGATTGAGTCTTGAGTTAGTGAAACCCTATTATTTGGGAGTACATTTATATTATGTTGAAGTATGTGTGGCTTAAATTCTATTACTTAATTCATTAAGTCTATATGGATATTGCATGAACAGAGAAATGTGGAATATGTTGCCATCTTATAGTGTTTTTTATATCAATTTGAACATAAGAGGTTAGCATAGGTATTCCCGGGGTTAGTGTAATCCACGGGAAAGGGGGTAACCTAGTGGCCCACTAGTATGTGTGCATGTATGATTAGCTTGGCTATACCCGAGGTTAGAATAATCGATGGCAAAGGGTGTAACCTAGTAATTAGTTTGTTATAGGCTTGGTTGTTCTTGGGGCTAGGATGATCCATGGTTAAGGGAATAACCTTGTTGAACATTTTGTTATGTCATCACCTTAGATTGAATGTGTGTTATGTTTATGGTCAATACCAAATCGAGCTAAAGGGTGGGTGGACAGATGAATCTTACTCAAAGTAATAGGACTTGAATTCTTTGGCCAAAGTAGTGTAAGTAGCCATTGTTTACACTGTCAGTTCACTATGATCTGTGATTTCATTATAGGCAGGGAAGTCATACATGTAGGTTGTAGCTAATCTATGGTAGCTCTAGATATGTAGGACACAATACTATGCTTAGGAAGGTCAAGATTATGGGGCTACCAAACCAATCTATTTGTCAAAGGTTAGGGCCATCTTACCAGTTAGGTAGATCTGTGGGGGGCCATAGTAAGTCTATGGTTGGTAGAAAATTTCTTGAGTGATGCTCTCCCTCATACAGTTGGCGACCAAGATTTGAGGATGTAGCGCCAGTTTGGGGACACCTAGAATGTTTCAGTAGTGATGGGGAAATCTAGAACATTGTATTTTGTTTGTATATCTATATAATTGAGCTCATGGAAGCTATGAATGTAAACATGTATCTCTACTCTTATTGAGAAATTGTAAATGGGAAATATTATCATGAAATTATGTAATGTGAAATTGTTACTTGAATTATTGAAATGATTCTTGGTTATGCAATGGGAAAGTTTGAAATGGTTATGTTTCAAATGTGCATCTTGTTATTCATATGAACATGAAAAAAAATGTTGCTCATAATGTTAGTAGCATAAACTTTCACTTGTGAGTAAAACATAGTTAAAACAATGGTAGAACAATGGGCATGTTACAACTTATTTGTCTCTACATGTGGTATCAAAACTAGGTTGATATTTATTTGAAGGGTTAGTGACTATTTTTCCTATGATAAAATTTTTCCTAAGTAAGATCTATGCATTTAAGGATTTATATAAATAAAAATGGCATGAAGCAAAAGTATAGAGAGAAAAGTTTGATGAATAATTTTTTAAGTCATAGAAGGTTAAGATACAAGATCTATTTGTTGAGAGAGGTTAGTAGATTAATGCACCATCATCAAAACCATCTAGCATGAAGAATGAAGATTTATTAATAAATGATAGGAAGGAAATGAGTTCAATGAGATTATGTTAATTAGTTTTAGGTTTTTTTAATGCATCAACATAATTTTGAATGAAAGATTTATGGGATAAATCAAGTACTTTGTATCAAAGAAATCCTTTAGCAACTAATTTTTTTCTTCAAAATAAGTTGTATTCACTAAGAAATAATGATTATGAAGTTATATCCATATAAATGTTTGAATGCCTTGAATACTATGGTAAGCCAATTATTTTCTATTGATATTAAAATGGAAGATGAAGAGTGGGGTATTACTTGAACATTTATTTTTTACCTAAATCCTAGGATAATTTAGTAATGGAAATCACTATTACTATTGTAATGTATTAAATTTGACTTTGAAAAAAGGAAAACTAGGTTCCTTTGGGAGAAAACTTCAATAAATATATTTGAATAAAATTAACTAGCTAAAATGCTTGAAGAGAAATAAATTGGTGAAAATATCTATTAATAAGAAAATAAATAAAATGCAATAACTATAAAAATGAAAAATAAAAACTTGTGATTTAAACTTGGAGGTCTCTACCTCATACACCAATACATCAAACAAACATCCTCATGTCATGTTATTATACACAGTACCAATCACACAAGAAAATATTAGAATACACAACTCAAGTTCTAGAACCTGCCTAATTGTTGCATTGGCATTGATTTATCATTGATTTCAAAGTCACTGATGGCTTGGAAATGGTATCAATTCAGTCAAGGTATGTAATGTGGATTAGTTAATTTTATGCTTCAATTCATTCAGTCAAGGCTTCAAGACTTTTACTTGTTGATGCTTCCACATAGTTTCAAGGGTTTTATGATGCTTATCCATGTTCTAGGGTTTAGGTTTTGTGAAGAAAGCACTTCATTATGTGAAGAAAGCATTTTATTTTGTGAAGAAATCACTTCATTCATTTTTATGGTGCTTATCAAAGAAAGCACTCCATTATGCATCTGAAGCTTCAAGGTTGCCTTGAGGGTTTTGTTTGCAATTTTTTAACAAATTCATTGTTGTTATAATTTGAAAGTGACCTTTTGTCACTGGTCACAAGTAACTTAAGTGTTTTTCTTAAGGGATTAAGTCACGTTCATGAACTAACCCTCCTATGCATGAAACTGGTTGAGCAAGTTGAAGTCAATGGTTAAGTTTTTTGATTAAAGATCAACAATTCTTATTTGAAATTGTCTTAGGTGAAAAAATGGATCGAAGACTCTCATTGAACTATACTTACAACTATTTCTTGTGGAAAGTGTTTTGAAGGGAATTTAAACATTACTGGTTATTTCTATTTTGAAGGAAAATAGTTGTGTATGTTTTTTTGGGATTGGCACAAAATTTGTTGGGAGATTTTTGTCTTTTGCATGGAATGAGGTTTTGGAAAGGTGTGTATTGATGAAAATCAGATTTGTGTGAAGAAGAAAAATCTAATGAATTTGGTGTACAAGTTTTGACAATACAATGTAAGATTTGACTGCAAATCTTTGAATAAGTCTGTTTCGTAGAAAATCAGTTTATGTATGAAAATACACAAGGTTTTTGTGTGTATGAAAGTTTGAGCACGAAAGAGTATGGAAGAGAATTTTGATTGACTGTAATTTCTATGAAAATAAGGTTGAGAATCTTTTATGTCTAAGAAGATTGAGAGCAACAGATGATTGATGAAAGAGATTGATAAATAAACCTTTATAAAGTAGAACAATATTAGAGGTGTCATGAATTTGTATAAGAAATGGTCTCAGGTGTGTTTGGTTAGTGAAAAAAATTTGTTTGAGTAGAATGGTAATTTATTCTCATTGAAAAGAAAGGTGATTTCAGAATTCTAATTGATTCTCTTTGAAAAGAATGGTGTCTATAGAAAATATTATCAAACTATTCAGTATTGCATGATGATCATAGTGTATAAAGTTCTTTTGAATCTAGTGTGGTATGTGCACTGGTTTGAAGATAGAACAAGCATGAGCTTGGTGATTAAATCTTTCAGGTGTTGAATCCTTTAGAGATAGGGCAAATTCTATAAGGTTGTTCTCTTTTCAATAATTGAGTAGAATTTTGAGTTTGTCATAAATTGAAGACATGATGGTTGTATGTGAGATGAAAATCTGTAAGAGTGATGTTAAAAAGTCTTGATAAAATTTATTAAATATTTGTTTGAGCATTGGTATAAAGTGAAATAGGGTAACCCTCTATAATATACTTTTTCTTGTATTCAAAGTCTGGATTTGGTGCTTCAGCCACTGGAGTTGGTGCTTCAATGTTTTTGAGGTTGGTGCTCTCGGTGGGTTGGTGCTCACTAAAATTAAATAGAGTTGGTGCTCTCAGTGGGTTTGTATTCACCAAATGTAAATAGAGTTGGTGCTCTCGATGGGTTGGTTCTCACTAAATGTAAACAGGGTTGGTGCCCTTTGGATTAATAAAAGAAATTATTCAGAGTGGTTTTTTACCCTTTTTGACTTTTTCCACTCATAAATTTGGTGTCTCATGTTTCCTTAATGATGTTTTGCTTTGTGCATGATTCTACATTTTAGATTCACATGTGTTGTTGTAATTTATATATCTTTGTGTTCATTCATGAAAAACATATCTAAAGTTTTGTGTGGTTAAGAGTGTTTAGGTTTTGAAATTGATTTTATCTAACAACTGATTCACCTCCCCTCTCAATGGTATTGTACTCCAACACTAACTTGCAAACAGATAAGATGATAAATACGTTTGGGGTTGTTTTGGGATTTTCCTTAATCAAATCCCTTGTTTGGTGTTTCCACCTCCACGGTAGACAAGATAGATAGAGAGAAATTAAATGATATGTAAATTCTCCTATCCCAAGTGTTTTTTGGGAATGATCAGAGGTGTGAATGTAAAATATTAAAACTAAAATGAAATTAAAAAAAGAGGTGATAATACCAAGGTGCTTAAGGGAACAAAATAAAAATAATAATATTATCTACAAGGCTTGAGGAAGCCAAAGAGAACAAGAGAGCTAAAATAGTGTTGTAAAATAGCTTGAGAGAGCACGTTGTGTAAAACTTGAGTGTTGTGTGAGTAAAGAAAGAGAGAGAGTTTACCAAAAGGATAGTTATTTTTTAGAAATGAGAAGAGGGAAAAGAAAAGGGTTGATGAGTCATTGCAAATCATTCTAAGCTATTTTCACTAATCTGGGAAGGTGACAAGTGGAAAAACACTTAGAATCAGCCTTTGAATGTAATAAATTATCATGAGATTCTATTTTTACACATGAAAATATATGATAAGCTCTAGTGTCCAAAAAAACTATGCTAAAAATTGATAGGGGACAAGAAAAACATAAGGAAAACACAAAAGTGACATGAAGAAGTGACTCTAGAAAAGAAGGCCCAAGCATCCTAAGAGGGAAAAAGGTAGATGCAAGGGTTGAAATGGACCTACAAAAATACTAAGAAAAATGGACATCAAAGTAGACATAAAGTGTAGGTGATATTATAAGGGTATGCAATTTATGACACTACAAATAATTTTGAGTTAAATATTGAGGATGTAGTAGCAACCTTATTATCAAAATAAATATGCTTTTTTTATAAATGATTAACAATCAAAGGATTCCTTCATTGTAGAGGTCATTCCAATAATAATAAAGTAAGAGATAGAAAGTTAGAGGACAAGATATCAAATTCTAGAAGTAAATCTAATGCTCTAGATAAAATTCAAACTAGTGTTAGAATTGTGGTAAACATCCCCTCATTGCATGTTGCTAAGTGAACATCTCCATCTTGGAGCTTCTTAGTCTATATAGTGGTTGTTGGATCAAGAAAATATATTAGAGAATATTATGCATAAGGATATTTTTATTGAATTTTTCTCAAACACCTTTAAAATCTAGGTGTAGGACATTAAAGGTGCATGTGAAAATCTCATCAAATTTGTAATCTTGTTTGTGACAATATATTGATTGGCATTGACTTTGTGGCTAATTTTTTTTCCTAAAAGAGCTTTTTCTATTATATTTTTATGTTTTATACATTGCTAACCTTCATTGATGTGTTGTCATTTGGATTCAATATTTTTTATATTTCCATTTATTATGAAGTTTATTCCAAGCATAGGTTTTCGCATTTGATATATAATGTTGAATATTGAATTCCTAAAAAATGAGTAAGTATCTCCAATAGGTTAGATAAAAATAGCAAGACAACACATAATAGATGTAAATGAAGTTGTAATGATGGAGGTAACTTGCAACTTGGTACTTGAACAAAAATAGGAAAAGGTGATGTAATGACTTAGTATGGAACTTGTGTTTGGATCTTGATGGAAAAGAGACAACACCATAAGACTATGATATTATAAGTGGGGCATTATGATAGAGGCAAGAGTGATTCTATGATACACAATGCTAGTAGTGAATGATTTTGAGTGATGAGTGATTTGAAGAGTGGTTAAATGATGAGTGCTAGATGATTCACAATGACCCAAGTGTGATGTCCTTTTATGTATGACCTAGGCACACAATTTGAATGATTTGGTATAAGAGTCGACATATAAGGAACCTAGATAGAAGCTTGAATTTTAAAGACAGTCAAATCCACACTACATAAATGATTTGAGTCTGTAGACACTGAATAATATCCTAAGTCTGCGAGCAACATTTTTTCCTTAGTTATCATCCTCTAATAATTAAATAATTTTAATTATTTAATTATTCTTGATCATATTCTTTTATTAATTAAATAATTATTTAATTATTCTTGATCATATTCCTTTATTAATTAAATAATTAAATAATTATTTAATTAATTCACTTTCTAATCTCTATTAGATCCTAATCAATTAAAATAAATTAATTGCGTCACTAATACCTCCTTTCTTCAATAATTAAATAAATCATTATTTATTTACTTATTTATCTTTCATCACTTGTCTAGAGTCAGATAATAATTATTATTTGACCTTTTATTCTTCTATAATTAAATAATTGAAAAAATTATTTAATTATGTGTCATTCTTCTCTTTTAAATAATTGATCCAAATCAATTAAATTCATATTTAATTTCTATCTCCTCCTTTAATTAAATTTATGAATTTAATTAAATCTCCTTTTTCATTTCCTCCAAATAAATAATTTAAAATTTAATGCCTCTTGTCTTTCTCCTCCTTTTTCAAATTAATAATTTAAAATAAATTATTTATCCCTCCATTTTGGTCAAAGATCCCCTGTCATTATTTCATGTCATAGCCTGCATGTCTGGCATAGCCATCGGGCATCATAAACATCGACTTCATATCTTTTCAATGCATGGCATATTCTGGTTGCATCAATTTTCAACCATAGATCTTGGCATATTTTTAGAAACTCGATCTTGGCCATCCATTTTGTAACCTCTCTCTCATGAATCCTCGTTCATTGATCTTAGAATCTTTCTAGAAGATCAATCTCATCCGTTCGTTCAAATGGTTGTCTATAAAAGCAACCTTTCTCCTCCATTTTTGATTTAGTAGCCATTTTGTCTCCAACTTTCTACTTACAATTTGTAGGTGTTTGCACAAGTCTACTTCAAAATCTAAGGGAAAAGCTACATATGGAGAAATAGGAGAGCAAGAGAAGTGATTCAAGATCAAGCATGGGAGTATTATTATTTGATGTTTTCATTTTACTTATGCTTTCATTGTATTCTCTTGTTTAGATTGGGATTTTAGCTTAGATTTGTGTTGGTTGTCACTTTATCTATGCTATTTGATTTTTCCCATCTTACAGATTCATTTATATACCTTCATGTATTTGACCTAAGAAATTAAGAATTGAAAATTTTGGAGCTATGAAATGTCTAGGTAGCGGTCAAGTTCAATTTTTAATGGTTAGCAAGAAAATAGGATTAATAGAAAGCCCAAATCAATCAAATTAAGTGTTAAGACCAATACTTATAATATCTACATAAAATGACATTAAACATAGTTGTCAGGAGATTGGTATTGGTACTAGTACAGGAGACTGGTTCCAGTATCGATACAACTTTTCTTTTAAAATAAGAGACAGGGGTACTTGGAGACGCCATTTTTTTAATATAAATTAGAAAAAAAACTAATAATTTATAGAAAATCTGAAAATATGATGAAATTGAACTTTCAAAACAATAATTTAATTGCTTTTAGACACGTTGAATACATTATGCTTTAATTTTTAAAGTTTCAAATGCTTAAATTTTAAATTTTTAAAAGGTATTTTAGCAAGAGATGTCATTTTTGCAGCAGGAGATGGCAAGGTACTTGGGAAACTTTGGCGGAAGTCTCCAGAGACGGTATAGTCTTCGTCTCAGAGGGGGGAACTATTACATTAAATAAAAGATGTAAATACTTTTTATCTTTACAATATTCATCTATTTAAATCTTTAGATAAACTCAAAGTATTAAATTTAAATTATAAAATAAAATTCTTCATATCAAAATTTAATCATTTATATTTTTAATATTAAATAATTTATTTATTTTAAATCTAAAATTATTGAAATGTCAATTCATAAAAAATAACTTATTTAAGACAAATTAAGGTGACCACAAGATTTATTTAAGACAAATTAAAGTGACCATAGAAATATTATTTCCTCAATAAAAATATAAAATTCAACTCAAATTCATTAAATTCAAATGTTGGTATTCATTATGCTTTTTCATTTTCACATTGTTGTTTATTCGCTTAGACTTTCTACCATAAAATTATTGTCCTCACTACAAGGTGCGTAGAATATCAGCCCACAAAAGACCAAAATGTACAAAAAAAAAAAAAAGTGCAACGAAGAAATGCAAGAATTGGGTGGAACAACTAGTGATAGATGGCAGTCTATTCTAGCCAAGGAATACATAAAAAACTTTCTACTATCGAGATATTTTATTTTTTGTCAGCATTATTAAAGTTGATAATGCAATCATGCTTTTGAGTTATTATGACCCCAACGATTCGATGGGGAATTATATTTGTAGGTGGGCGTGAATCTAAATTCAAAATGCTCATGCCATGTGGGTGGCAGGTAGGTCATACAATATCAGGCAAATTCATCATTAGCAATTTATCGTCAGAAAATTCAACAATTTATCGCGAAAAAATTCACCGCCATGACAAATTCAACTTAACCATCAACAATTTACCGTCCAACAATTCATGCGGGAAAATTCACCGCCATGACAAATTCAAATCAAGGAAAATTCACCACAACAATTCACCCAAAAAATTAATCTCAAACTTTTAAAGCCATGAATTCTTTGTGAGAGTGAATTGTTGGTGGTGAATTTTCCTTCAGTAAATTTGTCATGGTGATGAATTTTCTCATGATGAATTGTTGGCAGTGAATTTTCCTAAAGCCAAGCCATACCTGAAGAGTATAAAAAACCTATTTTAACCACCCAATGAAAGGATCAGTGTATACATGTTAGTGTTAGTGAGATATAGTATGTTCAAACAAAACAAAAAAAACTTATATTAATAAAGATAAACTTTTACAAAGTATTCTTTCTTGCCCCGGTGTAAGTTCTAAGCCTATTTTACTATTTCCTATACACAAAGTCTACATTCAATACAAAATTTGAATATATGTATCATACACATTCATTATTATCTCCAACATCTCTTTTCACACTTTCCCTGCCTTCTCTAGATTTCCATTCGTACATGTGTTCCAGAACTTGTCGATGAATGTGTTCTTGTTCCAAAAAAATTGTGGTTTCTCATAGATTGTGTTCGCGTTTCTATTCCATGCTTCCACGTTCTCTACTTCCCTATTCCTGTTCCATGATTTCGCGTTCTCTGCTTCCTTGTTCTTGTTCATGTTCATGTTCATGTTCATGCTCTTGTTCCATGCAACTGCATTCTTTGCGCTTCTTCTCTTTATCATGTGTCTACGTTCAAGTTCTTTGCGTTCTCCGCGTTCACTGCGTTCTCTATGTTCTCCTTCCGCCGGCATTTCAATCTTCTTTCCTAAAAAAAAATCAAACTGTTCTCCACACCCCATATGACCCAATAAAATCTACACTTGACTCAGAAATTCCCCTCCACCAGCCACGCACTCTGCATGAAACGTTGCCTTATTGTACATCGTCATGTATATCACCAACCCACCCCAGAACTCCACAAACAACTTCCACCTTTCTTCTTCGTGCAGTTTTCCCATCAGCCATCGGCTGAGTGTTTACGCCCTTCCTACTATCCCTTCATCTTTGCATTGAATCAAATCTTTAGGATCTTTGCTAATATATCCCTTCGAGGTAAGTTTCTCCACAAGCTACACATATGCAATCGTTTCCATATCCAGGTGGAGAGGCAAAATATTAGGGTGCGAAAACAATAGATATGCACAGTACCTCGATGGTATTCTACTCAAATGTACATGTCCATTCTCATCGTGTTCAAGAGCTTCTCTCCCGTTGTCGCATATTGTGTCAGCTATTTGCCACATCAGAATGACCTCTTGCAGATTTCCATTCAACAACCAAGAATCACTGATTTCGGTTTCCTATGCAAACAAATCCTCCTCAAAGTTGTAAATTCTATCTTTGCATGCCTCACTATCATTCTGCACAGAACATCTACATTTTAGGATATCAAAAATGAATTCTTTGAGCTCCTCTTGGACAAAGACTTTTTGGATGTGCATTAATTTAATGTACCAACTTACAATAAAATTGTCTGCCTTTAGTTCAACCTTCTTCCACATTAGAGGAGGCATGTTAGGCCAAGTCTCTATCAGGCAATGTTGTTGAATTCTATTGCTCCAGTATTTATCTCCTCTAACCACATTCTGAACCTTGCACAAGCGCAACAATCTCTATCACCTTTAATTTGTTGATTATGCACCACTTAATTTTGTGGGAATGTTTAATTTCATCAACCTGAGTGCAAATGAAGCGGACCCTAGTCTAGTCTGATATCATAATCTAACATAACTAAAACACTTCCACCACAACTGCCACTGAAATCACAACATATGCCATCATTCGTTGTGCTTCTTTGTTTCTCAATATCAGAAACTCCATGTCTCCCATGAGAATGGTGTTAAGAAGGTGCACTAATAGTCCCCACTTATTGAATGTTGTGCCACCCCACTTGGAGAAGAAGGCATCGTACAATAATTTCAATTCCATCTCTACAATTTTGAGAGTTTTCTTTCCAGTAAACTCAAACCAGACAGTTCTTGTTCTCTTCTTTTCCCCTTCATCAAAATACAAATTTACAAACCTACGTTTGTACATTTTGAACAACACATGGGAAAGGTAGAGGTTGTAGTCCTTCCCTTCAATATTAGCGCCCTGGATATCTAGAATAGTTACTGTCCCTATTCCTTCAAGTTAAGGCTCCTCTTGTCGTGCTTCAAATGAAGATGCTTTTTCGATCATTCTCTGTAGTTGCACCTCTCCCATGACAACATACCTATGGCGATGTACATAAGAGCTTTCCTTTATATATTTGGAAATTGGCATACATGACTTAACTATTTGAGAATATCTAGCAAACCACAAAGCAAGCGTCCTCTCAGTGAAAATTCTATTGTAGTTACTAATTATTAATCAATCTCCTATTTATACTGATTATTTGACTACCGAAAATTAATTCATAGCAAATATTGAAAAATAACACATCTGCAATTTCACAAATAAAACCACAGGAACAAAGAAGAAAAAATATGCAACACAATGAACACAATATTTTTGCACAAATTGTCCTTAGAAAAACACCGAAGGGAAAATTAGTATTGCAGATGAGGAATTTTATTAAACTTCAACAAATCAAGAGATACATAAACTACTTGCCTCTTACTGGCAGAGCTCCAACAATATTCTTCTCTCAATTTCTCCTGTTGAAATTCCACTGTTGTTGCCTCGAACACTATCACTGCACCCTTGCTATCATTGCAAAACTATTTTCTATCATTGCAAATCTTTCTCAAGTATATTTTTTCCAAATTCCCATTGATCTCCTTTTATATTATTCTCATTGAAAAACCAATGACCATGATTTAATCTCAATCAATGGCTAAGATTAATTAGACTCTATCAAACCCTAACTAATTGGTTTCTAGAAGTCTCTAGAGGAAGCAATCAATTAATTAATTAATTATCTAAACTCTAACTAACTCCTTTCTAGAAGTCTCCAAAAAAATCAATTAATTAATTAAATATTCTTGAGTTTGGAGACCAAGCTACATAAATTAACACTCCCTCTTAGCGAGGAAGATGTTCTACATGACACCCAACATATCTTTGAAGAAGATGAATTTCACCATCCCCAATGCCTTTGTCAAAATGTTTGCTACTTGTTGATCTGTAGGTATATACTATTACTATAGTTGAACAATGCCCCACTATATATAATCCTTGATGAAGTGATACTTAATGTATATATGCTTAGACCTATCATGAAACACTGGATTCTCAAACAACATGATGTAACTCTGATAGTCGCAATGTATCATTGTAGTCTCAACCCTCTGACCAAACAAAGCTACTAGCAACTTCCGAATCTATATAGCCTCACATGTCGCCATGCTAGCCACTATGTATTTTTCCTTTGTAGAACTCAAAACCACAAACTTCTGCTTTCTACTGTACCAAGAGAAAACTCTTGATCCCAAGCTAAAGCAACACCTTGAAGTTCTTTTCCATTCCACTATATTTCCTATCCAGTCTACGTCAGTATATTCTATCAACCTGATACCATCACCTCAAGCATATTTGATCCCATACTCAATTGTACCACACAAATACTACAACACATGCTTTGTCGATGTCCAATGCACTGTCTTCAGCTCAACCATGAACTGACTAAGAGAGTTTACTATAAAGGATATAGCTAGCCTAGTGTTGACCAAATACATGAGAGATCCAATCAACTGTCTGTATAAGGTGGGGTCTACATCCTTCTCCCTGGATGAGTCTACCCTCTTCCAATTCGTGATCATAGGAGTAGACATGGCTCTGGAATCTTCCATATCAAACCTCCTCAAGATTTTGATGCAGTATTTCCCTTGTCTAAGGAAAATCTCTCCATCTGTCTTCCATTCCTCCATGCCTAGAAAGTAGCGCATAAACCCCAAATCCTCCATCTCAAACTCTGTTGCTAGGTCCCTCTTACACTCCTCTATGAGCCCCAGTAAACCTATTAAAAAAATTCATCCATATATAGAACAAGAATAAGAACCTCACCCCCAATCACCAAGTCTTAAGGTTAGCATCCACCTCCATTCTTTGCAAGTATCTATTAATGCGCTCATACCATGCCCAAGGAGCCTGCTTGAGTCCGTACAAAGCTCTCTTCAATTTGCACACATGGGTTTCACTTCTATGTGCTACAAAGCCCTTTGGTTGTTCTATGTATACCTCCTCTATCAATTCACCATTGAAAAACATCATCTTGACAGCCATTTGATAGATTTTCCATCCCATCTATGCTGCAAAGTGAGATCACGACTCGTATAGAAGTATACTTGGCCATTGGAGCAAATGTCTCCTCATAGTCTATTCCCTCCTTCTGGGACAAGCCTTTGGCCATGAACTTTGCCTTATATTTCTCAATGCTACCATCTGCACCGCTTGATCTTATAAATCTAGTGTGATCCAACCACTGCTCTATCTGTCAGTCTAGGCACAACCTCCCACACATCATTCTACACTATTGAGGCATATTCCTCAACCATCACATCTCACCACACCTACTATTGTGTGGCCCCCTAATAGTTGGAAGGCTCACTATCTACCAACTAAATAACTAATTCCATAAAGTAATAATACCTAGTTGGTTGTCTCCATTGTCTACTACTCATCCTAGGAGCTCCCACATACTCTTGAGTATCTCTATGTGTCTTTTGGTTCCTGTTTCCAACTATAGATGATGAAATATCAACCTCCATGTCTTCTTAATGCATCTCTTGGATCTCTTGCATCTGTTGCTCTATACTCTACAAACTCTCAGCACCCGAGCTTTTTCTTGTACTAGTAACTGTACTCGAGTTTCGTTGCTCCTAATCCGATTGAACGATCCTTGGAGCTTTTGTTGGCTACTCACTGATAGGGAGTTTGGATGAATCAATCACTGATTCATGCTCTAGGTATTTCCTGGAAGAGCTCTATGGTGTCTCACTCCACCACTTCAACCTTTAGGACCTTTTTCTTGTTTAAAATCCCCTGGTTCTCCTTGCCAACCCAACTACCTTCATAGCTCTGCCTACCAAGTCAACCTTGGTGCAATTTTGCAAATCTCACCTTAGCCCTTAATCCACCCTAAAGGATATCCTCCTCCAAAATCTTGAACTTAGTTTTACAGGGGTGTGGAGATGTTTCTAATGACTTCAATCCATCCTACCAAGGTTCTTGAGGGTCCACCTAACTCCATTTCCTAGTCGCTTCCACCAAACCCTCATTTAGGTCTAAAAGGCTACTAGCCCTATGAGCCCCAATTAGGCCTCCTTCTTCGAGAACTCAGGGTTTTCCCCAAGGTTCTTCCAAGTAACCCTCAAACTTTTCTTGGGGTTCCTGGTCCTTATGTCCACCACTCGAAGATTTTAGGGGTCTTAACCCTCAACTGTCCGTACAAAGACTTAACCCTCAATTTGGCAAAATTTAGGCCTTTTTAAGCCCTTCTCCTGACCTCCCTGCAACTATTAGAGGTTCCTTTCATTAGATGGATTGATGGAGCTTCCTCCTCCACACCGTTATTTGTCAAGAAATGGACACCCCTGCAAATCAAGTGCTCTGCACTTCTTGTCTTCCCTAGCTGGACACTTCTTGGCTCGCCTAGAAGAAGACTCCCACGGTGACTCTAGTACTAACTAAGACTCCTAACCCTACTGTATGTACAACCATGGAGTCTAGTTACAATTCCCAAAGGGTCGTACAATGTGTACGATGGGAATGTGAACTAACACTCCATTCTACTCAAACTGTCTAGTTCAGACCAACAACTATGTAAGGAACCAAACCAACTGCAAACAATGCTTGAAACATAACTAGAAAGCTAATTACTACCACACAATGCTTGAATAACACTTACACTACATCCTACACAAATTACAATGCCATGATTAATCCATTGACACACCACTCCAAGGCAAAAACCAGGAAATTACACAAAATTATCACTATTTTCTCTTGAATTCATAAACTTAAACATTTCAAATGCTTCCAACCTCACTCCCATGTCAAGGCCACCCTTAAATAGGGTCTCTAAATCAGGTACCCTCTCCTTAGGACAATCCTAGGCCGCTTGTAGCTTCCATTGAGCTTTATTTTCAAAATTTAGAAAAGAAACTCCTAAAACGTCTAAAAAGGTCTTAAACCTTACTTGAGCAAAACCCTTAAGCCTATGCAATGGTCAACATGACCTTAATCAAAGCAACACCTGATCACAAATTCCACTAAGGCAAAAACATAAAGGAACATGAATAGGTAGATAAGTTGGCCTAAACAAATTGCCCAAGACCTGACCTTCAAGACAACCTATGGTAACCTATGGGTGCTCCTGCACCATTCTCCCCCTCTGCACAAACACTAAGGAATGTGGGGAGAGAGAAGAGATAAATCAATACCCTGCTTCTTGAATTGAGCTTCATCCACCCATGTAGCCTCAAAGTCTGGTTGGCCTTTCCATTGGATGAGATGTTCCATGTATTCCTTATGTCGGGTAGACTTCTTCACCCTTGATTCCAAGATCATTTCTGCTTGCAGCTTGTCTTTAGGAGGTAAGGCTATGTTACTCACATCCTTCAAGACATCTACACTTGTTTGATCCATGTCAGTGACTGGTCCTTTATACCTTATCAAATCAGCCACATTAAACACTGGTGAAATGCCTAAATCTGCAGGTAGCTCCACCTTGTAAGCATTCTTTCCATATTTAGCTAACACCTTACATGGTCCTACTCTCTTCATCTACAACTTGGTTGATGTCCCTTTTTGTAACCTAGATTTTTTGAGATGGACCATGACATAGTCCCCTACTGCAAATTGTAGATCTTTCCTAGACATATCCACCTTAGCTTTCAGCTTGTGAGTAGCCTCTGTAATTGTCTTCTTTTCCTGCTCTTGAATCTCCTTCATGGTCTAAGAGAAATCCTCAGCATGGCCACTCCTATGCTCCATAGCTCCTAAATCTCTAAGTTCACACACACCTCTTGGGTGCATTCCATACACTAATTCAAAAGGACTTCTACCTGTGGTCCGGTTTACACTGTCATTGTAGGCATATTCAGCTTGTGATATGACCATGTCCCATGTCTATCCATACTCCTTGGTTAGGCATCTTAGAAGGTTACCTAACACTCTATTAATCACCTCAATTTGTCCATCGGTCTGAGGATGGTAGGTTGATCCAAAAGACAAGTTAGTACCTAATCTGCTCCATAGAGTCTTCCAAAAATGACTCATGAACTTCGTATCCCTGTCTAAGACAATGCTCAATGGCAATCCATGGATCCTCACAATCTCTTTGAAGAAAAGATGAGAAATATAGCTAGCATCTTGGGTGGTCTTGCAAGGAACAAAGTGACTCATCTTACTGAACCTATCTACCACCACATAGACACTATCAAACCCTGTCTTAGTCTTTGGGAGTCCTACCAAAAAATTCATGCTAACACACTCCCATGGTCTGTTGGGAATGGGTAGAGGTTGATACAAACCTGCATTGCTAGCTCCCCCCTTGGCTTTCATACAAACTACACACTGCTCCACATACTTTCTGACATCCCTTGGCAACTTGGGCCAATAATAGAACCTCTACACTAGCTCCATTGTCTTGTTGATACCAAAATGACCACTAAGACTGCCATTGTGCTTCTCCTGGATGAGATTCTCTCTCATTGATCCTTTTGGAACACATAACTGATTCCCCTTGAACAATAGTCCACTCTGCAATGTATCCTCTGAGAATTGACTATGAAAGTGATTCTCAAAATCAGAACATACCTTATAGGCCTCTGAGAAGTCTTCATCTTCCCCATAGAGATCCTTGAAGCTCTCTATGCCAATGCTCTTTATTTGTATCTCTTGCACTGTCATAAATTGCCTACTTAGTGCATCTACCACCTTGTTCAACTGTCCCTTCTTGTGCTTGATGGTAAAAGTGAAACCTTGGAGGTACTCCATCCATTTCAAATGTCTATTGCTCAGCTTCTCTTGTGTATTGATGTAGCTAAGTGCCTGATTATCAGTAAACACTAAAAACTCTTTAGGTAGGAGATAATGCCTCCACTTTCTAAGTGATTGTACTAGAGCATATAATTCTAGATCATAGGTAGAATACTTCTTCTTAGATTCATTAATATTTTCACTAAAGAAAGCTATAGGCCTGCCTTCTTGGCTTAGAACTCCTCCTACTGCAATTCCATAGGCATCACATTCCATAGTGAATAACTTATCAAAACTAGGTAGCAAAAGGATGGGTTGAGTTGCCACTTCTTATTTCAGTTTCTCAAAACCCTTCTCAGCTTTAAGAGTCCATTTGAACTTGGTATTTAGGCCACCTTTGATAGTATCAAGTACTGGTGCACATATACCACTAAAATTCCTTATAAACTTCCTATAAAACTAAGCTAACCCATAAAAACTTCTTACCTCTATTCCAGTGGTTGGTGTAGGCCAATTTAAGATAGCTTCCACCTTGCTTAGATCCATCTTCAATGATCCTTGGGATACTACAAACCCCAGATAAACAAGCTCTTGTTTGAAGAATTCAGACTTTTCTAGGTTGATGGCTAACCTCTCTTCTTGCAATCTTTTAAGAACCAACTCCACATGCTTTAGATGTTCTTCTGTTGTCTTACTAAAGATGAGTATATCATCTAGATATACCACCACAAATATCCATGTCAAATCCTTGAGCACTTCATTCATGAGCCTCATGAATGTGCTAGGGGCATTTGAGAGGCCAAATGGCATAACTCTCCACTCATACAACCCATCAGTTGTCTTAAAGGTTGTCTTCCACTCATCCCCATCTTTAATTCTGATATGATGGTATCCACTCTTGAGATCCAACTTGGTGAAATACTGAGCTCCTCCAAGACAATCCATCAAATCCTCAATCCTAGGAATAGGAAATCTATATCTGATTGTAATCCTATTTATAGCTCTTGAATCAGTGCATAGTCTCCACTTACCACCTTTCTTGGTTGCTAAGACCACTGGTACTACACACGGACTGATGCTCTTCCTAATTAGTCCTTGATCTAACAACTCCTGCACTTGCCTAGCCACTTCCAAGTTCTGATTTGGTGTAAGCTTGTAATCTTCTTTATTTGGAAATGAAGCTCCTGGTATGAAGTCAATCTGATGACTGATGGCTCTCTTTGGAGGTAAGGTTGTTAGTGTTCCATCACTAACTATGTCTTTGAACTATTCTAGCAACTTCTAGACTGCTCTTAGTATGACTATTTTCTTAGTCTTGTCTTCCTCCTTGGGTTGCACCATGACCACATATCCTTCCCCTCCTTGTTGTAGAGTGTTGATAAACTCCTTGCTACTACTTAACAAGACACTAGGGGTCTTTGACTGTCCTTCTTCCTCATCTGACAGTGACTACAGTTTGAATGTCTTTCCATCCTTCTTGAAAGAGATAATGTTCTCTGTACCATCATAGATGGCTCCTCTGTCATACTGCCATGGCTTTCCCAATAGAAGATGACATGCATCCATGGGCAACACATCACATAACAACTTATCTTTGTACCCTCCAATGGAGAACTCCACCGTTGTCTGCTCATTGAGAAGAACACTCTACCCTTTGTTCAACCATGTCACCTTGTAGGGGTTAGTATGGCGTACTTTCTCCAACTTCAACTTCCTCACTGCCTCTTCTAAGATTATGTTATCAGTCGACCCTGAATCCACTATAACCTTGCACAACTTTCCAAGTATTTTGCACCTTACCCTGAATAAGGCTCTCCTTTGCTTTGGCTCCTCCTTGACTGGTTATTTGATTAGAACTCTTCTAAACATCAGGCTCTCCCCCATTTCTGATTCAATGTGACTAACCTCTGGTGACTTGATACTCATGGTGTTCTCTTGAGCATATGCTACTCTCTTTTCTGTATTTGATGAAGATGCTTTCTCCGGGCACCTATAAGTTGGATGTCCTACTTGACCACAGCTATAACACTTCATACTAGCAAAGTATGAGTTGCCTTTGTCTGCTCCTCTTCCTCTATTTGATCCTCCTTGAGGACCTCTACCTCTTCCATAGCCTCCTCTAAAAGTTTTTTCACTTCCATGCTATGTGAGCTTAGACTCTCCCTGATTTCTTTGTTTAGTCCCTCTACCTTGGTATCCACCTCTATGTCCTCTTTGATCTCTGCCTTTACCTCTACTCTTAGAAGCCTGGTCTTGTTTCCTCTTGCTCCTCTCTTCAATCTTTATAGCCAATTTGTAACATTGGTGTACTGTCTTGGGACTTAGAAGATTCATCTCCTCTTGAATGTTCCACTTCAAGCTGTTAAGGTACCTAGCCACCTTAAGACTTTCATCCTCTAAAACATTAGACCTCATACAAATTTTTTGAAACTCCTCAGTGTAAGTATTCACATCTTGGTCTCTTTGTCTCAAACTCTATCTCTTCTTATGCAACTGAATCTCATAATCATCTGGCATGTATGCTTCTCTCACTTTGGCAACCATTGCCTTCCAAGTAGAGATAGGCTTCTTGCCTTCCTTTTCCTCTCTATCTGAATGAACTTCCACCATGTCAAGGCAGAACCTCTTAATCTTGATTTTTCCACCTTCACCTTTTGTGCTTCAGTGACTCCATCACACTCAAAATGGTTTTCCATTCCTTCTATCCAATCCATAACTAGATCAACTTCCAATTTTCTACTAAACAATGGTATGCCTTCAAGTGCTTTCCCAGTCATGGCTTTCAATACCTTTAAGAAAGGCTCTTCTTGCAAAACAGGGTCAGGTTCAGGGATCTTTTCTTCCTCTTCAACCTCTTCACTCTTGGGTACCCTACCTTCCAACCTATCACTGACCTCATCGGTCTTGGTTTGCACATTATTCATTGCTTGCTCAAGTTGAGCTATTTTTTCCCTCAATCTTCTATTATCTTCCTCTTGATCTTTGACCTTCTTGGCCAACTCAATATTTGTCACCATAGTTGTAGAACCACTAGACTCAAGCTCTGACATATAACAATCAATCCCAAATCTTTTGTTGCTCTAATACCAATCTAATAGGGAGGCTAGATGAATCAATCACTAATTCATGCTCTAGGTCTTGCCTGGAAGACCTCTATGGTGTCTCACTCCACCACTTCAACCTTTAGGATCTTTTTCTTGTTTAAGATCCCCCAGTTCTCCTTGCCAACCCAACTACCTTCATAGCTCTGCCTACCAAGTCAACCTTGACGCAATTTTGCAAATCTCACCTTAGCCCTTAATCCACCCTAAAGGCTACCCTCCTCCAAAATCTTGAACTTAGTTTTGCAGGGGTGTGGAGATGTTTCTAATGAATTCAATCCATCCTACTAGGGTTCTTGAGGGTCCACCTAACTCCATTTCCTATTCGCTTCCACCAAACCCTCATTTAGGTCTAAAAGGCTACTAGCCCTATGAGCCCCAATTAGGCCTCCTCCTTCGAGAACTCAGGGTTTTCCCCAAGGTTCTTCCAAGTAACCCTCAAAATTTTCTTGGGGTTCCTGGTCCTTATGTCCACCACTCGAATATTTTAGGGGTCTTAACCCTCAACTGTCCGTACAAAGACTTAACCCTCAATTTGGAAAAATTTAGGCCTTTTTAAGCCCTTCTTCTGACCTCCTTGCAACTGTTAGAGGTTCCTTTCATCAAATGGATTGATGGAGCTTCCTCCTCCACACCATGATTTCTCAGGAAATGGACACCCCTGCAAATCAAGTGCTCTGCACTTCTTGTCTTCCCTAGCCGAACACTTCTTGGCTCGCCTAGAAGAAGACTCCCGCGGTGACTCTGGTACTAACTAAGACTCCTAACCCTACTGTATGTACAACCATGGAGTCTAGTTACAATTTCCAAAGGGTCGTACAATTTGTATGATGGGAATGTGAACTAACACTCCATTCTACTCAAACTGTCTGGTTCAGACCAGCAACTGTGTAAGGAACCAAACCAACTGCAAACAATGCTTGAAATAGAACTAAAAAGCTAATTACTACCACACAATGCTTGAATAACACTTACACTACATCCTACACAAATTACAATTCCATGATTAATCCATTGACACACCACTCCAAGGCAAAAACTAGGAAATTACACAAAATTATCATTGTTTTCTCTTGAATTCATAAACTTCAAACATTTCAAATGCTTCCAACCTCACTCCCATGTCGAGGTCACCCTTAAATAGGGTCTCTAAATGAGTTACCTTCTCCTTAGGACACTCCTAGGCCGCTTGTAGCTTCCATTGAGCTTTATTTTCAAAATTTAGAAAAGAAACTCCTAAAATGTCTAAAAAGGTCTTAAACCTTACTTGAGAAAAACCCTTAAGCCTATGCAATGGTCAACATGACCTTCATCAAAGAAACACCTGATCACAAATGCCACTAAGGAAAAATAATAAAGGAACATGAATAGGTAGATAAGTTGGCCTAAACAAATTGCCCAAGACTTGACCTTCTAGACAACCTATGGTAACCTATGGGTGCTCCTGCACCACTCACTCTGATCGTCTATTGGAAAATCTTTAGACCTCCTAAATGCCTTGTCCTCCATGAACTTGACATCATGCCTAACTATAATTCTCCTAGCCCTTGGAATAAATATTTGATATGCCTTTGAGGTTTCACTGTACCCCACAAAGTACCCTCTCTTTGCAGTCTGATCTAACTTGGAACGTGTAGGCCCTAGAATGTGACAATATGCCAAACTCCCAAATATCTTGAAGTGGCTGACATCTAGCTTCTTCCTTGAGAATGCCTCCTCTGGTGTCATCTTTCCCAATACCTTATGTGGAACCCTATTATGTATGTATATTGTCATATTGTATGCCTCTGCCTATAAGTAACATGGCATATCCTAGTCATACAACATAGCCCTTGTTTCCTCTGATATAAACCGATTCTTCCTCTCAACAACCCCATTATGTTGTAGGTTGTAAGTAACAATCCACTCTCTCTTGATTCATTCCTGGTACGAAACTCATGGAACTCTTTCCCTTTGTACTCACCTCCATTTTTTGACCAAAGAACCTTTATCTTCCTACCTGTCAAATTCTCCACAAGAGCTTTGAACTCTTGGAAGCGACTGAAAACCTCATCCTTGGTCTTCAAGAAGTATATCCAAGTCTTTCATGAGAAATCATCAATAAAAGTAACAAAGTAATTGTATCCTCTAAGAGAATTCGTCAGCATTGGTCCACATATGTTTGAATGTACTAGATCATGAACACCCTTGGATCCGGTTTCACTTCTTGGAAAAAAAAAATTTGCAAACTTCTCCAACACACATCCCTTACATACATCACCATGCTCTATTCTCACCTCTAGAACACCTATCACTATCTCACAAAGCAATTTAAGTGCTCCATTGTGTATATGGCCCATCCTCCTATGCCATAGCTCTCCCTGATCTCTAGAATTAATGTTGCTCATGAGTTCCTTATGAGAATCAAACTGCAACTTGTAAATTCAATCGCCCCTAACTCCAATAGCTATGGGTGATTTCCAATCCTTCTTCTTGATTAACACATGCACCACTCTAAAGAGTACATTGTAGCATTTATCCTAAAGGATAGATACAAAAATCAGGTTCATACGCAATCTTGGCACATGCAACACATCATGAATGAGAATCATCTTGCCATACTCCCTCTAAAATAGAACAGTCTCTTTCCCAATTGGATTGAGTTTGGACATGTTCCCCATAGAAATTTGGATTCTAATGTCCTCCTCCTTATAATTGGAGAAGTACTCTCTAACTCCTGTCATATGAAATGACACCCCATTGTCGATATACCAAACACCCTATGAGTTTGAGCTAACCATACAAGTTATGAGCACAAACTCATCCTCCATTCTACTAGAAAGCTCTTATGCACTTGTTGAAGCTATCATCTTCTTCTTTCTTTTCTTTTTGTTCTTCTTCCTTTGTAGGAAATCACTGACACAATGGCCAAACTCATGGCAGCCATAACACTTGATCTTAGACAAGTCCTTCTTCTTCTCACTTTTAGGATTTGATCCTTTGCTAGACCCCTTCTTTGCTTTCCTTTTTTCTACTAGGGCAATATTTTCCTATTTTTCCTCACTTTTCTAACTATTACTGTTGGTTCTACTAACAAGACTTAGTCTAAGCTCCTCTTGAGTTAAGTCACTCCATATTTGATCCCAACTCGGTAAGGTGTCTCATCCATAAATAACTTGAACAAAGACATCCCACTGCTTAGTAAACCCATGTAGGGCTATTCGTACTATTTCGTCACCATCTGGTTTATCTCCAATATCTACCAACTCATCCTTGACAAATCTAAGCCTGGTGAGGTAACTTGTAACATCTTCTCCCTTAATCATCTGGGTATTCCTTAAATTTTCTCTGAGAATCAACTTTCGATTAGTGGTAGCATTCTGGTATAGATTCAAAATGGCGTCTCACATCTTCTTCCTTGTATCTAACTCTATGATACATGGAACAATATGGTCCTTAACACCATCAAGGATCAACCTCCTCACCTTGGAATCTTCCTTCTTATATGCTAAGAGTTGTGTTGGATATGTAGGTACAACTACAACACTGATTACATATTCCTTGATACCATTCTCTTCCAAAAATAAAGAAATTTTGGCTTTCCAAACACCAAAATTTGAGGCTCCATCCAATTTGTCTTGATCTCTTAAACTTGTTGAGGCCATCTCAAAAGATGAGAAAAAATAAATAAATCTGAAGAGGTCAATAAACCCTCGATTTTTAGTTCTTATGCCTACGTTGAGCCTTTCTTGCCCTTAGATCAGCTCTGATACCATGTGAAAATTCTATTGGAGTTACTGATTATTAATCTCCTATCTATACTCATTATTTGACTGCCAAAAATTAATTCATAGCAAATATTGAAAAATTTAACACAACTACAATTTCACAGATAAAACCACAAGAATAGAGAAGAAAAAATATGCAACACAATGAAAACTATTTTTGAACAAATTATCCCTAGAAAAACCTCAAAGGGAAAACTAGTACTGCAGATGAGGAATTTTATTAAATTTCAGAAAATCAAGAGATACATAAACTACTTGCCTCTTACTGGCAGAGCTTCAACAATATTCTTCTCTGGAAATTCTTACCTCAATTTCTCCTGCTAAAATTCCAATGTTTCTGCCTCCAACACTATCATTGCGCCCTTTCTATCACTGCAAAACTATTTTCTATCATTGCAAATCTTTCTCAAGTGTATTTTCTCCAAATGCCCATTTATCCCCTTTTATACTATTCTCATTGAAAACCAATAGTCATGATTTAATCTCAATCAATGGGTAAGATTAATTAGACTCTAAAAAACCCTAACAAACTAGTTTCTAGAAGTTTCTAGAGGAATCAATCAATCAATTAATTAATTATTTGGACTCTAACTAACTCCTTTCTAGAAGTCTTTTAAAAATCAATTAATTAATTAAATATTCTTGGGTTTGGAGACACCTATCCAAGAAGGCATCGTACAATAATTTCAATTCCATCTCTACAATTCCAAAAGCTTCCATTCCAGTAAACTCAAGCCAGATAGTTCTTGTCCTCTTCTTTTCCCCTTCATCAAAATATAAATTTACAAACCTCCACTTGTACATTTTGAGCAATGCATGGGAAAGACAGAGGTTGTAGTCCTTCCCTTTAATATTAGCGCCTTGGACATCCAAAATAGTTACTATCACTCTTCCTTTAATTGAAGGCTCCTCTTGTTGTGCTTCAGATGAAGATGCTTTTTCAATCATTCTCTCCAATTGCACCTCTCCCATGATGACATACCCATCATGATGTACATAAGAGCTTTCCTTTATATATTTGGAAATTGGCAGACATGACTTATCTATTTGAGAATAGCTAGCAAACCACAAAGCAAGCACCCTATCTCCATACTTAGTGGCTCCTACAAACAATAGAAGAATAATAGAAGCTAATGCACTACCTTGCAAAGCTGATGAATACATAATATACGTTTCCATTGAAACTTGATAGACCATAGTGAATCCATGTCTCAACCATAGCTCATTATCAACCACGGAATAGGCAGTTATGGGATCTGGTCCTTCCAAGTGTAGCAGTAACATTGGAGCCTATATTCAATAGATCCCACTCCAGCTAGCACTGTGCATCATGGTTCCAAGTTCATATATGGCCACAAAATCTACAAAAATGTAGCCTCCCTACACAATAAAATGAAATATTCCACTTGAACTCTTATACCTACGTGCACCGAGAACAACCAAAACAAGCTGCAACATCATGTTGCTAAGTATTATAATACTTATTATCCATTCCACTGGAATTCGTAGTGCATAATCCATGGCCCCAGAAACATGAGCAGACAAAAATGCAAGAACTCTCAACCCATCTTAATGTTATGCTTAACCAACACACTTTAAGTGTAGAACAAGAGTGGATCATGTGGGGCCCAACTGTAAATAGTCCTTTTTTCCATTCACCGTTAAAAAAGTTCATTTTGGTGGATTGACCCTAAAAAAAAAAAATTTAAATCATCTCTTTCCCACCTGCGCATAGGTAAAATTTCCCACCCACCCACGCATAGCATAAGAAGACATTTGTTTCCTCCCAAGCTTGTTGAACTGTTCCACTGTATGTAAAAAATAGGAAATGCATAAGATGGGTTTTTTGAAAAGGTTTTAGAAAGTTTCAAACAAATGCAATTGGTAGGTGTAAAGCTAGAGTCCTCAACCATTTCCAACATCTTCCCTTCTTGTGCCAAAATGGGAGCTTCATAAAATGCTATGCACACCATTCACGGGATAAAAGAGAGGGGGATTTTATAAGATGTCATAGTTGCAACTACCCTGGTAGACATGTATGCAAAATGTGGATGCATAGACAAGGCACTTGAACTATTTGGCATAATGCCTCAAAGGAATGTGTTCTCATAGAATGCCTTGAGTGTAGGATATTCACAAAATGGATTTGTTGAAAAGGCTTTAGAAACGTTCAAGCATATGCAATTGACAGGTGTAAAGCCAGATTCCACAATCTTTTCCATCATCCTCGCAACTCGTGCCTAAAGGGATCTTTGGAACAAGGTATGGACATTCATCAAAGCATTTAAATGATAGAGGAAAGATGTTGTAGTTGCAACTAGAGCAGTAGACATGTATGCAAAATGTGGAAGCATAGACAAGGCATGTGAACTGTTTGACAATGTGCCTCAAACAAATTTGGTCTCATGGAATGCCATCATTGCAGGATATGAACAAAATGGACTTATTGAAAAAGATTAAGAAACCTTCAAGCAAATGAAATTGGTAGCTGTAAAGCCAACATTCTCCCCGCCTATTCCAAACTGGGAGTTTTGGAACACAATACAAACATCCATCAAAGCATAATGGAAAGGGGAAGTTTGTCAAATATTATAGTTGGAAATGCTCTGATAGACATGTATGGAAAATGTGGAAGCATAGACAATCCAAGTGTACTATTAAAAAAAATACCTCAAAGAAATGACTTCTCATGGAATTATATTTTTAGAGGATATTCACAAAATGGATTTTACAAGGTTTCTTTCAAAAAAATAAAATTAATGAAGCACTCTTGAAAATATCCTAACAATATAAGCTTTGCTTGTCTTCTATGTGTATGCAATATTTCAGGTTTAATGGATGAGGGTTTATATATTTCAATAAGACGAGTATCCCTTACTGTGTTACACCTAAAATTGATCATTGTGTGCATGGTTGAATCTTTCCTTTGTTGAGTACATTGAGAACGCACTAAACTTTATGATTAAGATGCCAATTAAACCTATGGTGTTTGTGTGGATTTTTTTCTTGGTGCTTGCAGATCACATATGGATATAGTCCTCATTTATAAGTCTACAAAAATTTATCATGATTTCCTCATACATTTCAATAATACATTGTGACTCAAGGACTTCCTTAGAAGGATAGGACTATCCATAGTAGTACTATGATACTTGTTAACAACCCAACTTCCTTCCTTTCTTGTAATATTTGTTGGGGTGGTTTTATAGTAATCAATGATAAAATGAGCTACAAGTCTATGCTCTAAGGTGAGGACCTTATCATTGAAACAAAAAATTAAAAATCTAGTTTATAACTTCACACTCAATAAAATCATACAAGGACAATTATATTTTTTATTGACAATAATATTTTGACTTAATGACAAGTTTATCTTAGTGTACTAGATGTATTTTGGGACTATCTCCTTTATATGTGTGTGGTATGGAATTTTTAAGAGATGTTAAATTATCATGAAAAGCCTCTTAGGTGATACATGACTAGACAATTGGTGATTACTATCCTATAAGAGAAAAATGGTAGATTTTTACATGAAATGATCTTAGTCTTGATACTAGTATTTTTTACATTATTACTCTTGATGAGATAGTCCTCTTAGTTTTCATGGATTAATTTTAATTGATTCCTAACAACAAGGTGGAAACCTTCATAATTTTGTACTTAATGAAATCCTACAAAGAACCTATTATTGTTATTCTTGTTGATTATGATAACCTTAATTTATGACTTTCTAGGTACATGACCATCCTTTAAGATTTATAGTAGCCTTAACAACCATGACTATCCTAAATGTTTATGGCTTTAATAATTTATTGAGACTATCCTTTTTCTAATTGTTTTTCTCTATAACGACACAATGGTAATACATAATAAATTAAGTGAGCAAGTCTAACCTAATTATGATAATAAGCTAGCCTAATTGTTATCTTATGGAAACATTGACACTCCTATGAATGAATTATAACTAATGTTGATAAGAGGAATAAAACATGTAGAGCTGATGTAAAATTGTATTTTTCTTTCCATGAAAAACTCCACTTAATTATAGTCTTCTTTAATGTCTGGGTAAGTGCAAAAATATGGATGGCCAAAAAGGGAGCTTAAGTGGCCACTTTCTTTTTTAAATCAGGAAATACTG
Source organism: Sequoiadendron giganteum (assembly GCA_007115665.2). Classification (NCBI taxonomy): domain Eukaryota; kingdom Viridiplantae; phylum Streptophyta; class Pinopsida; order Cupressales; family Cupressaceae; genus Sequoiadendron; species Sequoiadendron giganteum. The sequence continues at coordinate 433,748,924 of CM021104.1, forward strand.
ACCTTGGACATGAAATTGAGGATAGTTACGCTCAAAATTTTGAGATGCAACAAAAAAAAGGATTGTAGTGCTCTGAGTATACTTTCTAAAATACTAATTTATTTTGAAAATGGTTGAGATTAAGGGGTTCAAAAGAGGGATGCACAGAAATTGGTGCTATTTTTGTCAGAAAAACATAACATAGCAACTTTTGTGTGTACCTAGCATGGTGACCTTTTTTTAAGTATTTTTAAAATCGCTCGAGTGAGAAATTAGCTAATAGTATGTAGTTGATGCATGATTTTTCTGATAATTTTTTAATGAATATTTTAATTTTTTACTAATTTTCAAAGTAGACACTTCCTGAAAAAAATAGAATTTTGGTTGTGCTACCCCTACAAATTTTGGAAACTAATTGATTTTTAAAAAAAATTGTAGAATGGAGTCTAGTTTCTAAAAATGTATTTTATTTGAAATTTCAATGAATGGTTAATTTATAACGAAAAAAACACCAAACAATGTTTTTTTCCAAAAAAGAGATACACAAACAAAAGAAATTATAGATGAAAGGCTTAACATTATAAAAAAGTGAAAAAAATTACATCGTTGGATAGCTAAGAGAGAGCCTAAAATTACATAGTATAACACAATTGCATTATGTCTTGATCTATGTTAAATGCTACTCTACTAAATGTATGTTATATATTTATATGTTTGTTTGTACATGTATGCTTGTATGTCTTGTGTGTATGTATGTATGCATGTTTGTATGCATGTATGTATGCCTATATGTATGTATGTATGTATGTATGTATGTATGTATGCCTATATGTATGTAAGATTGTATCTACATATGTACATGTATTCTTGTATGTATGTAGGATTGTATGTGCATATGCATTATGCTTGTATGTATGTATTTATGTATTCCTTTAGAGGGAGGGAGAATTTTAAGAGAGGGAGATGTCTAGGTAGGGTGGGAGGGAGAGAGGGAGGGAGAGACCAGAGAGAGAGAGAGAGAGTGAGAGAGTGAGAGAGAGTCTTGAGAGATGGAAAGGGGGTGGAAGGGAGATTCTAAGAGAGAGGGAGTGGGAGAGAAGGGGTTGGAGTGAGATGGACTTAGCTAGGTAGGGTGAGAGGGATAGAGGGGGAGAGAGAGGGTTGGGAGAGAGAGAATTGAGAGAGAGAGAGAGGGAGAGAGAGAGGGGGGGAGATATAGGGAGAGAAAGAGAGAGTTATGTAGGTAGGGTTCTAGAGGGAGAGACTTGAGATAGGTAGTGAGAGGGAGTGTGAGAGTGAGAGACTTGAGAGAGGGAGAGGGTGTGGGAGGGAGTGACCTGAGAGAGGGAGAGATAGATGTGGTTGGAGTGAGTGGACTTATCTAGGTAGGGTGGGAGGGATAGATAGAGAGAGAGAGAGTTACCTAGGTAGGGTGCCAAATGGAGAGACCATAGAGAGAGTGGGTGAGAGGGAGAGGGAGAGGGAGAGGGAGAGGTAGAGGCAGTGGGAGAGATATAGAGAGAGATATATAGAGGGAGTGAGAGAGAGTGGTAGGGATTGATTGAGCGAGAGGTACGTAGAAAGAGGGAGAGGGTAGATAGAAAAAATTAGAAAAGGTAAGAGAGAGGTAGGGATAGAGAGGTGAGATGTATAGATAGAGAGAAAGGGATAGGGTTTGAGGGTATAGGGTATAGGGTTGAGGGTTGAGGGATTAGGGTGGAGGACATATAGGGTTGATGGTTTAGGGTATTGGGTTGAGGGTATAGGGTTGGGGGATTAGGGTTGAGGGTAGAGGGTAGAAGGTTTAAGGGTTTAGGGTTAAAGGGTTAAGGTTTGAGGGTTTATGGTTGAGGGTAGAGGGTTTAGGGTATAGGTTTGAGGGTATATGGTTGAAGAATTAGGTTAAGGGTCAAATGTAAAGGGTAGAGGGTATAAGGGTTGAGGGATTAGGTTTTAAGGGTTGAGGGTTTAGGGATTAAGGGTTAGGGTTTAATGCATAGGGTAGAGGGTTTAAGGATTGAGGGGTGAGGGTTTAAGGTTGAGGGTAGAGGATTGAGGGTATAGGGTTGAGGTTCCAATGTATAGGGGTTGAGGGATTAGTATTTAAGGTTTGAGGGTAGAGGGTTGTGGGTTTAAGGGTTGAGGGATTAAGGGTTCAGGGTTTAGGGATTAAGGTAGAGATTTTTCTCGGTTTAAAGGTTTAAGGGTTGAGGGATTAGGGTTGAGGGTAGAGGTTATTGGGTAGATGGTATTGGGTTGAGGGTAAAGGGTATAGAGTTTAAGGGTTTAGGTTTTAAGGGTTGAGGGTTTAGGGTTTAGGGTTTAGGGTTTAGAGTTGAGTGTTTAAGGGTTTGAGGGTTGAGGGTTTAGGGTTGAGGGATTAGGGTAGAGAGGGAGGGAGGGATGGATGGAGAGATGGAGGGATAATTGAGATAGAGAGGAGATAAGAGGAGGGAGGGACAAATATATATGAGGGTTGTGGATCCAATGTATAGGGTAGAGGGTTGAGAATTGAGGGCATAGGGTTGAGGACCTATAGGGTTGATGGTTTAGGGTATTGGGTTGAGGGTATAGGGTTGAGGGATTAGGGTTGAGGGTACATATGGTTGAAGGATTATGGTTGAGGGTCCAATGTATAGGGTAGAGGGTATCAGGGTTGAGGGTTTAGGGTTTGAGGATTGAGGATTGAGGGATTAAGGGTTGAGGGTTGAGAATTAAGGGTCGAGGGTTTATTGTATAGGGTAGAGGGTTTAATGTTTAAGGTTTAAGGGTTGAGGATTGATGGTTTAAGGTTTATGGTAGAGGATTGAGGGTATAGGGTTGGGGATTAGGGTTGAGGGTCTAATGTATATGGTAGTGGGTATAGGGGTTGAGGGATTAGGGTAGAGATTTTACTTGGGTTTAAGGGTTTAAGGGTTGAGGGATTAGGGTTGAGAGTAGAGGGTATTGGGTTAAGAGTAGAGGGAAGAGGGTTTAAGGATTTAAGATTTAAGGGTTGAGGGTTGAGGGTTTAGGGTTTAAGGTTTATTTTTTAAGGGTTTGAAGGTTGAAGGTATACGGTTAAGGGATTAGGGTAGAGATGGAGGGATGGACAGAGGGAGAGATGGAGGGATAACTGAGATAGAGAGAAGGAGAGAAGAGGAGGGAGGGACAAAGATATATGAGGGTTGAGGATCCAATGTGTAGGGTAGAGGGTTGAGAATTGAGGGTATAGGGTTGAGGACCTATAGGGTTGATGGTTTAGGGTATTGGGTTGAGGTTATAGGGTTGAGGGATGAGGTTTTAGGGTTTAATAGTTTAGGTTTGAAGGTTTAGGGTTGATTTTGAGGGTTTAGGGTATAGTTTTTAGGGTACGTGGTTGAACGATTAGAGTTGAGGGTCCAACATATAGGGTAGAAGGTATAGGTGTTGAGGGTTTAATGTATAAGGTAGAGGGTAGAGGGTAGAGGGTAGAGGGTAGAGGGTTCAAGGTTTGAGGATTGAGGGTTGAGGGTTGAGGGTTGAGGGTTGAGGGTTGAGGGTAGAGAGTAGAAGGTTTAAGGATTTAGGGTTTAAGGGTTTAGGGTTGAGGGTTGAGGGTTTAGGGTAGAGGGTTTAGGGTTTAGGTTTGAGGGTACATGGTTGAAGGATTAGGGTTGAGGGTCCAATGTATAGGGTAGAGGGTATAGGGGTTGAGGGTTGAGGGTTGAGCATTGAGGGTTGAGGGTTTAATGTATAGGGTAGAGCATAGAGGGTAGAGGGTTTAAGGTTTAAGGGTTGAGGGTTGAGGGTTGAGGTTTTAGGGTTTGGGGTTTGGGGTTTAGGGTTTAGGGTTTAGGGTAGAGGGTTGAGGGTATAGGGTTAAGGGATCAGGGTTGAGGGTTGAGGGTTTAAGGGTTAAGGTTTTAGGGTTTAGGTTTTAGGGTAGATGTTTGAGGGATGAGGGGTTGAGGGATTAAGTTTTAAGGGTTTAGGGTAGAGGGTATAGGGTAGAGGGTAGAGAGTTTAAGGGTTTAGGTTATAAGTGCTAAGGGTTGAGGGTATAGGTTTGAGGGATGAGAGTTGAAGTTAGAGGGTAGAAGGTTTAAGGGTTTAAGGGTTTAGGGTTTAGGGTTGAGGATTTAGTGTTGAGGGTAGAGGGTTTAAGGGTTTAGGTTTTAAGGGTTAAGGGTTGAGGGTATAGGGTTGAGGGATGAGGGTTGAGGGTAGAGGGTAGAAGGTTTAAGGGTTTAAGGGTTGAGGGTTGAGGGTTGAGGGTTGAGGGTCTATTGTATGGGGTAGAGGTTATAGGGGTTGAGAGATTAGGTTTTAAGGCTTGAGTTTTGAGGGTTTAGGGTTTAAGGTTTGAGGGTTTAGGGTAGAGGGTAGAGGGTTGAGGGTATAGGGTTGAGGTATTAGGGTTGAGGGTCCATTATACAGGGTATAGGGTATAGAGGTTGAGGGATTAGAGTATAGGGTAGAGGGTAGATGGTTTATGACTTTAGGGTGTAATGACTGAGGGTTGAGGGTATAGGGTTGAGGTATTATGGTTGAGGGTCCATTGTATAGGGTAGAGGGTAGAGGTTTTAAGGGTTTAGGGTTTAAGAGTTGAGGGTTGAGGGTTAAGGGTTAAGGGTTGATGGATAAGTGTTGAGGGTCCATTGTATAGGGTAGAGGGTATAGGGGTTGAGGGGTTAGGGTTTAAGGTTTAGGGTTTAGGGTTGAGGGTAGAGGGTAGAGGGTTTAAGGGTTTAGGGTTTAAGGGTTGAGGATTGAGGGTTTAGGGTATTGGGTTGAGTGGGATAGAGGGTAGAGAGAGAGTGAGTGATTGGGATATAGGGTATAATGTGTAAGGGTTTAAGGGTTAAGGGTAGAATGGAGAGAGATAAAAGGAGTGAGTGAGAGAGAGACTTGAGAGGGGGAGAGGGGGTAGGAGGGAGAGTCTTGAGAGAGAGAGAGGGAGGGAGTGGGAGAGAGATAGAGGGTAGAGGTTTTAACGGTTAAGGGTGGAGAGGAGAGAGATAGAAGGAGTGAGTGAGTGAGAGATATAGACTTGAGAGAGGGAGAGGGGGTAGGAGGGAGAGACTTGAGAGAGAGAGAGAGAGAGGAAGGGAGTGGGAGATAGATAGAGGGTAGACACTAGAGGGTTTAAGTGTAGAGGGTAGAGGATAGAGAGAAAGAGAGAAAAGAAACCAATATAAAATTAACTTTCTCATAATGCGAGCACATTTTGAAGTAGTAGAGATATGGTCATTATTTTAACAACATAATGTGCTCGCATTATAACACTAGCACATTTTGTCTTGCTCTAAAAATGGTAAACAACCCAATATACCTATGATCTTAAGGCCCACATTCTACATATTCTCCTATTTTTGCATGTGCTCTGACAAAAAAAAAAACTTTTTGTGATGTGTGCATGCATGTTTTTCACATTCCACAACCTTTGCATGAAATAGTAGAGTTTTCATGTTGAAAGGCATATAATATCAACTCAAGTCTGAATTCCATTCAAGAGTGGTATACAATTGAATTTTGGAGGGGAACAAGCTTTTGAAAAAGTTAAATTGTTGAGGAGTTTGAAGAAAGAAGAATCAAAGGCTGCATAATTGGGTAGAACTCCTCCATTTGAAACTCTAGTTTTTAGGTAGGTGAAGTCTTTACACATTTTCTTTCATTCTATTTTGGATTGCTTTGATTTTTGTTATTTTTCATATTCTATGTTGACCAAATTGTTTGTTTGTCATTATAACCATAGCTTGTCAATGCATATTTTAAATTACACAATTCTTTACACTTGCCAATTACATTTTTAAACCACATCTCTTTGAGGCATTTTGTTAAGAAATTGACTTAACTTGTGTATGCTTCCACATTTTTTATACACATATATATGAAAAAATTTATAAGGAAGTAAAATAATACATCATTTCTCAATCCTTTACTATGGATGTGCATACCACGCTCCAAAGCTTTGATTTTGGTATAGGCATGGGGGATGTTGGAAAATGTAGTTGAATTTGGTTTTAAACCTACAATCTGCATATGCTTGAAATTTACTAAAGCCTTTTCAATACATCTATTTTGTGCATATCCTACAATCATTCTAGTCCATGAGGACATATATCATTGAGGTATTTTTTCATACAGTTATACCAAGCAGTTGATTGCCTTGTCTATGCTACCAAATTTTCCATACAAGTCTACCAAAGAATTTTATCAAACAACATAGACAAGGAAATCAACTATTTGAAGAAATTACTCAAATAAATGGGGTCTCATGGTGATGTTCATTTTATCAACCAACTAATTGCATTGTCTACACTACCAAATTTTCCATACATGTCTCTACTAAATTGGAATATAATCCTCCCACATTGATAGATCTTTGAATTTATTTTAGTTTTAATCTTTATTTCTAAATTTACCTCATCACTTATGTTGTGATATATTTTAAATTTTTCCTTGATTATTCTACCTACAAGGGATTCTAACCCTTCTCTCCATTGTTTTAAGACTCTTTATTCAAGGCTAAGTTAGCAACATGGGGAAAGGTGCAATATATCTTGCAATCATGGCATGTCGCAAGACAATGTGGTAGGGTTGACAAGGTAGGGGAAGCATGAGAAAATACCTCAAAGAAATGGGGTCTCATAGTGATTTACATCACCATGAGTCTCCATTTCTATGAGGCATTTTCTCACACCACCCCTACCTTGTCAACCCTACTGCATTGGTAAGCTAGTGACCTCACTAGATTTCCATGATTGCAAGATAGGCTCAAAATGGAAGCATGGACAAGGCATTTGAATTGTTTGACAATAATTTTTTTGTAAAAATGTATGCAAAATATGGTAGCATTGACAAGCTAGTGAGCTCACTAGCTTGCCAATGCTCCACTATCTTTCCAATGTGGTAGGGTTGAAAAGGTAGGGGTAGCATATGCCTCATAGAAATGGGGTTTCATGATGATGTACATCACCGTGAGACCCCATTCTCGTCAACCCTACCACATTGAAAAGCTAGTGGAGAATTGGCAAGCTAGTGAGCTCACTAGCTTGCTAATGTGGTAGGGTTGAAAAGCTAGGGGCAACATATGTCTCATAGAAATGGGGCATCACCATGATACCCCATTTCTATGAGGCATATGTTGCCCTTACCTTGTCAACCCTACCGCATTGGCAAGCTAGTGAGCTCACTAGCTTGCTAATGCAGTAGGTTTGACAAGGCAGGGGTAGTGTATGCCTCATAGAAATGGGGGCTCACGGTGATATACGTTTCCCCTACATCACCATGAGATCCCATTTCTATGATGCATATGGTTCCCCTACCTTGTCAACCCTATCACATTGGAAAGCTAGTGGATCATTGGCAAGCTAGTGAGCTCACTAGCATGCATCACCATGAGATCCCATTTCTATGAGGCATAAGTTGCCCCCAACTTGTCAACCCTACCGCATTGGCAAGCTAGTGAGCTCACTATATTTTCAAAGCTACCACATTTTTCATACATTTCTACAAAAACATTATTGTCAAACAATTCACATGCCTTCTCCATGCTTCTATTTTGAGCGTATATTGAAATCATGACATGCCACATTAACACATTTGTTTAAGGAATTCCATCAGAAAAACTCATGTGACCTTTGTCTATGCTAGAAATACTCTTCTATAGGATGATTGTAAGTATTTTGTATGAAGCCTTGAATGACATATATTTCATTTGTTTATATGGATTAATTTTTTAGGAACTAATATTTGTCTCATTACCATGCTACAGGTAAAATTATTTGTCATGTTGAGGAAACGAACAAGGAATAAACCAACAGACGAAGAGTATGAAACCAATAAAGAAAAACATAGAGAATGGATGAGGACATATCATGAGAAGAATAAATTGGATACAATTGATGAAAACAGGCCAATTGAAGAGGAACGTCAACCATCAAAAAGAGAAAATCCATTGCCGGCACAAAGGGAACGAATGTGAAAGCATCATTGTAAGATAGATTTGAATACCATAGTTGGAGACACACCCTCTACCACAAGTGAATATGAAGGGACACCAGTAAGCACAAGTGAATATGGAGGGACACCATCTACCGTAAGTGAATATGGAGGGAGACCATCTACCACAAGTGAATATGAAGGGACACCATCCAGCACATCTCAAGTTGAGAGTACATCATCACTCGTATTTGACGAAGAAGGTATGCCATCATCCCCATGTGAACCTCAAGGTATGTCATCTATTCCACCCTCGATTGAAGGTATGCAATCTAGCCCACCTCACTTGAGTATTGATGAAATTCCTAATGTTGAGGAGTATATACCTAGGAGAACACCACCTATAATTTTACGTAGAAAGCAAAAGTATTTGATTAATATTGATGAAGATATTTTGCAACACATGGATGGTAAGATTATAGCACACACTTGTAGAAGATATGTTGATAAGATTTGGAAATTGTTCTTTGAAAGGATAAATGATACTGCAAGATGTCAACTATTTGTTGAAATGATGTGGGGTATAAAGTATAGAAGCATCATGAAGACTCATGGGTTGAGAACATTGAATGCTTCAAGTGTAAACACTATTGTGAAGAATCTAATGGATTCTTATGAGAGTGTGGGTAAGACCTCACGCTCAAAGGATATTAATATCACCCAATGTGTCATTACATCGACTTTAAGTAGTCAAAAAAGGAGAGCTCACCTCATTAGAAAGATGAGTGAACAAATGAGAATTAATAGAAAAAATTTATCAAGAGCCATTCAAAGGCAACAAAGAATTGAGAGCATCGATTCAAATGAATTATGGGAATTCTCAGGGAGACTAATAGGAAAAGATAAACCAATTGTTGAATCATTGAGAACACTAATTGAAGACTATTGGAAGAATAGCACAAGACCATATTTGAATCAAAGGGATGTGGTAAGAAGGAGAATCGATAGTTGGAATTGTGAACCACATCCAAAGAATTTTTTGGATATGACTCAAACCCAATTTTTTGGTAAATTTCAACAAGATTATCCTCAAATTAAAATTTGTTAGAGATATTTTATAATTCTTAAATCTTTTTATGTCAAGATAAGTCACACACACTACTTGTTTTTTGTAGACTACATATTGAATTCTCTAACCATTATGATCTTTATCATTCTATATGTTTAGATTTTCATACTAACAATATTTTGTAGGATTATGGCATAGAATCCCCACCAACATCTTCAAGAGAGTTCTTATAAAAAAATTATGTCAAATAGAGGATGGCCAAATATTCTATAGGAAAATATGTTTGGATGGTTCATGTCAGCGTTGTGGTGGCTTGCAACGTATGCCAGTATGTCAACATATGGAAATCATACATGAGGTGGGACAAAAACTAGTAGAGTTTAGGAAGTATAAAAAATTGACATACATTACAAAAGATGGTAATCAAGCAAAAAGGTGTGCTTTGGTTATTCAAAAGATTCTAGTGTATCAGTTTATGTCCATGTTTTCTGACAATATAGTGTATGAGTATGCACGACATACCCATAGATCTCGATGGTTGGACACACATATGCAAGGACACCTTTCTAGTTGGTAGCATAGTTTTTGTGGTCAAATTTGTAGAGAACTACACTCTACAACCATAGCATGAGGTGTAGTCACAATATTACAACTCCACAAAGGTTCCGATATTTGTGCACATAGAATTCATTCATGCAATTGATAGTATAAAGGACCAAAGGAAGGTATTGAGGAATTATCACTTTTATATTAGTGATGATCACACACATTCTCCAAAGTTCATGCAAGGTTTCTTCTAGATTTTCTACAGTGATTTGGCTTAGAGGGGCATAGCGTATGGTCAACATATAATATGGTTGAATAAATGTGCAACACAGTTCAAGAACTCGTTCATGTTCTACTAGTTGTGCAGGATGCATGTCATTACAGGTGTTCAGCATATGTGGAACTTCTGTGAGGTCGAGCATGGAAAGGGGGATCATGATGGTGCAAGAGCATGTGTGAAAAGAGAATTACCATGAGAAGAGTTAAAGTATAAAGACAATGCAAATTTGACAAATGAAAAATCAATCGTCGAGTGGTGTAATGCTTCGATGGATCTAGGTAATGAAGTTACATCTTCAGTTCATATATTTTTTTGGTTGATGGATGATACTAATATTGCACCATATGAGGATTGTTGTACACTAACAAGATCGAGTGAGCTACACTCTTTCCTTAGCTTAGATGCAGGTTCATGGAGTATCAATACATGAAATATGGAATTCTTTTGTTCTTAATGTACAATGCAAGCCTGGGATGATTGTGATTCAAAGGAGTGGTTTGAGAAATGATCATTAATTTATCTTAGCTGAATTCACACATATCGCCCTTCGATGGCATTGGAACTAAAATAGATGGATTCATCGGTCAAATTTGACCACATTTCAGATCTAGTTCAACCAAGTAATATATCTACTTGCTTAGTATTTGAAATTCCTATTGTTATCTTACTTTGTAGTGTATTTGTAATGTTGACTAACTTCAAGAGATTTGTTGCACATATCAATGTAGAGCATGTTTATGCAGTTATTGTAGATGGAGACAACGAAGATGGAATAGAATATTACTTGTGTCATTGTGTTGAGGCCAAAAATAAATTGGAGGCCCCAATTATAGATGGAGAAAACATTGAATACCCTACAAGCTCAGTTGTTGTTACTAGAACGTGGATTAGAAGGTACCCACATAAGAGTTTTAAATATTGAATGTTTCTGAACTTTGAAAGGCATCAGAAGATTCTTCATTACTCGAACCTTGTTGTGGCATCCAATGTTCATTTGACCAAATATGGGCGTAGACCTTTGAACAAGACCTTTTGGAAGGTCTGTGAGTCTGACCATGAGGCAATACTTGACACAATAAAGAGTAGAGAAGGCCCGAATGTTTCACTGGATTAATTTGTAACTATGCACATTGGTTCTTATTAATTTATACTTGTATGCACATTAATTTGTATGATGCCAATGCTATGATGCAAACGCAATCATCTAATGTTTATATCATGTATGTAGGTTCTTGATGAAGTTATCAGACTTGCAAATCTAGCACACTTTATGTTTAGAACTATGGAAAAGGATACATAGTTCAATGGTATTTTATTTTTTCTCAAAAATATGAAAAAAATGATGAAGGATATTCTCAATAGATAAGTAAACTAAGTGGAAAATTAAATTGTGTTGTTTTTATAATAGGTTACAAGTTTCCCAAAGGTTGGAAAGTAATATTTTGGTTACATTCTATTCATGTTCTATTCATGAGAGGTTGTTGTGTGCAATAGGTATCTTGTGTTGGAATCAAGGAACACTGAGAGGTGGGGTGAATCGGTGTTTTGAATAATTTAACTTTATCAACTTGATCTTTAAACCACTTATAGAATTGAACCAAAATAAATATGCAAGAACATAAGGCAATCAACCACAACACCATAATACAAGGATTTTTACATGGAAACCTTATTAGGGGAAAAACCACAATGGAGGTTAATCCACAATTTTAGTATACTCAAAATAAGTGTTTACAAATGGAATGCACATGCATTCATGCACACTGCCTAGAGCTCACTACTCAAATAAAAAAGGATTTTTGCCCAAAAGAAGACTCATTGTCTTACAGTCACATCCAAAAGACAACTGGAGTGGATGAACTATGAGATAGCATCTGCTAATGCCTGATTATAGTTCTGGTTAAGCACAGTGGTCGCATTCTTCACATTATGTCTGATTATGCTCTTTAAACTTTGTCTTCTTTAATTCGAATCACCAATCTTTATTTTTCTCAAGTGAAATTGTGCACAATCAATCTATATTCCTTCTAACTCTCACATCTTATATCAAAATTATATGAATGGTCAATTATATATATCCACAACTAGAGATTAGAAAAGGTGCATGTCAGCTTTAACAAAATATGAGACGTGCACAAACTATCGGCCCAATCCATAGACAATTATCAATGTGAATCAAAAAATGTTGGCCAAAACATATTAAGGATCCAAAAAAACATGTCTCAAACATGAAAACACCTTAAACAATTATGCCTCGAAGATCCACAACATGCTACACTCATCTTAGTCAGCCTTTTTGTACTGTTAGACTGAAAATCAATAAACCAGATCTTCTAAATTACACACCAATTAGTGTGAACCCTGATGATTCAAACATAAGATAGTTCATACATCAAAAGACCTTCCCTGAGATCCACAACACAAAATGATAACAGGAAATTACATATGAGTCAACAATGTACACAACTCTGTCGAATGCCCTGTTTTAGCTTTAACAGATAATACATATCTTTAGTCCGACTTTCGGTATAAGAAATTACTAAGGTGTGAATGGGATTACTGACTAGGGTTTCCATCAATTACAACACTAGATGACTTGTGCAGTGTCTCTTTCCAACAATCTCCCCTTTGGCATTGATGGCAACACTTAGTAAAAAATGACTAAGTGTCGAAATCAATACCAACATGAATACACTGCAATCCTCAAAAATTCAAAAAAAAAATTATTCACAACTCCCCCTAAGATGAATATGACATTTTTCATTGTCCCACACTCCCCCTTTGACATCAATGGAAAATATGGGAATCCACATACCAAAAATCATACAAATCTATATATGTACAAACATGTTTTTTTAACTTACATGGAATTGAAAATGTCTGCAAAAATGTTCTTCAACGGACTTAAACTAATGTCCTGACCATTTTTTAGACTCTCCAAAATAGTCATGTGACCAAAAAATAGGTAGGATTGCATCTTTGTTGAATCGAGATTTTTCGGATCACTGAAATCCATAGCATCCTATGCTTCCTTCAATGCACTAAGCATTATCTCCATTTTAGGACCAATTAGTCCTTTGAGCTCGCATACCCTTTCAACAATTTTGTCTCTTTCATGCTTCAAAATTTTATTTTTTTCAAGAAAGGCTATGATTTGACCTTCTTGCTTACTCACAACGATGATTAGAGGATCAAAGGTTTGAGAAATATTTGCTACTGTTTCTCATAGTCCTTAATTTTCTTCTTAGTGACCTCAGTTAATTTTGACAAGTATAAGCATGACTTGTAGATATTTCCACCCTCAAATAATGCACCTTGAATGTTCTTTTCACAGGTAGCTAATAAGGATTTATCATTATCAATCATACACTTCAATCTACTGAACCTATTTGCATCAAATTTTTTCTGGACTTTATCCTCAGCTGACTTTTCAAGAGACTCAAAGTGAGTACTTACAGAGTTGATAAGTTTCTTCAACTGACCGGAGGGAGAATCAGATGAGTCCTTGACATGTGTGGGCATGATCCTATCCAAGATACTGGATGCAAGACTTAGCAGCTCACTGTCCTCAATGTGAGATTTCAATATCTCTTCCCTTGCCTTGGTCTGAGCAAATGATGCCACCTTTAGCTTCTAAATAGGAGATAGAATGGCCAAGTTGATAAGATCTTCAACCAATTCAGGGTCAAACTCCTATTTTTCTTCTAAAAAAATATTTACTGCCTTTGTAATGTCTATTGCTTCAATAGCAACCTCCTTTGCCTCGGCCTTCTTTTCTTCAATCTAAGATTCTTGCTTGACTTTGGGAATCTCTATTTCTACAGCTGACATATCTTTAGGATCTTTAGTCTCCATGGGAATTTCAGTATCCTCCATATCTAGAGGATTTTGAATGTCCTTAATTGTGTCTTCTTTCACTTTTTCAATATTATCCCGAACATCTTGAACTTTCGGACCAGATGGAACATCTTCATCATGAGTTTCTTTAGAGACAACGTTATATCTATTCTTCAACAGAATACCTTAATAATTTTCTCAGTGTCTTTTGCTACTTCCTCAGTCTGCCCGATCATAAGCTTATTCACACTTGATTTTCTCTTAAGATCCTTTTTAGCGTCATTGAGAATTTTCTTCATTTCTTCTATTGACATTAATGGACATAGATTGACAAGTATGAGTTCTCTCAATTGTTCATCTTCATCTCTTGCATTTACTCTCCTCATTTCTAATACTTCATATAACCCTCACATTATTTCTGTGAGATTCATATTAATAATATTCAAATATTTTATTGTGGCTTCTTCAAGATTTCTCTTTCTGACACTATCAAAAGTGTCATACCATTCAGAAAGTGGTTTGATATTACCATCTTTAGTTAAATATTTTTCAACTTCCTCTACAGTCATACCTGATTTATCAGTTTTCACCTTTTTCTCGCATTTTTCTTCATCGGAAGGCTTGTCCTTAGAGACTTTTGATTCCTTTGTGCTCTTATTCTTGATTTCTCTTCTTCATATGATTTAGTTTCTTCATCATCTTCAACAACAACATAGACTCTTGTGCTTTTATCCTTCTTCATCTTTCCTTTTCTTCGGATGTCTTGACTTGAGCTTTTACTGGGCTTGATTTCTTTGTAGGACCGGATGAGGGTGCAGAGCTCCTTGTAGATCTAGATCTGGTAGAGGATGCTTCCAGGCTAGCTGACTCAGTTCTAATAGGCTCCCCTTTTTCAGCTTGTTCTCTTTTCTTCCTAGCTTCTCTCACGATTTCAACTGATATGTCGATGCTTTCTGAAAAAGATTCAACTTCCTTTCTCACCTTCTGGACTATCATAGGCTTCCTCATTTTTTCATGCACTTGCATATTCTTCTCTTCAAAGGTACCAAACCTTTCTTCTATCAGATCTTGAGGTTTACTCAACAAGTGTTCGTCATACAACTCCAAAATGTGTTCTTCGGCCTCATATCCCATAGGAATTATCCAAACTATTATAGGTTTTGTTGCTTCCATCAAACACTGATCAATATCAATCATGAATCAAATAGTGTCCTTATACTCTAACACAATGGATTTAGGAATCCTTTCCCTAGCTTGCATTTCATTCTAAAATTTTTTGAAGTAGCCTCAGATAGCAGTTTTCCTTGCTTTTCTATCTCTAATTTTGTATAAGATGTCTCTGATTTGAATAGATACAGGTATGTCACCTTCCCATTGCACTTTACCAAATCCCATAACTTCATTCATGAAGTAGAAGAATAGACACAACAGAAGATTGCCATACTTGAAAGAGTTCTTCTTGTCTTTCTTGATTTTACCAAGGTTTTCAATTAGTTGGCTTCAGAGTAACTCACATAAGTCATATTTTGTATTCTCCTTGATCATTTGATACACTACATAGATTGCAGTGATAGATACAGAGTTATCCCGACTGGAGTCATAGATTTTATATCCAATAACCATAGAATAAAATTTTACATCCAATTCAATGATGTCATTAATTTTCATGGCTCTTCTGTTGAAATTGGAACCAGTTTCCTCGGTGACTGTTTGGTTCTTCACAAATTTCAATGTAGGCAACCCACTAAATGAATTCAGACCAGTAACAATTCTTATAGCTTCTCTTGTGATATTGAAGCGTTAATTTAACCACATGAACTTGACATGCACTCGACTTAGTATGTACTTAACCCATTCATTTTCATTGAACACAAGAAACTTCACAATTTTTGTGAACTTATTCTCCTTCAAAGTCTTAAATTCGGCCCTTACACAAAAATCTTCTCCCACAATGTGATTTGTGTATAGATTTAACAAATAGGATCTTCCTAACTCCTCAACATTCGCATGAATGTATGCCCTAATATCCTCAATGTGCAAAACACCATACGAAACGGAAGAAAATGCACCTAATAGTTTTGTCTCAATGGATTTTAATGGGTGACATTTCAATTTTGGGCGGGGTCTATCCTTAATATCAATGATTAATAGAGGGACCATTTTCAAAAATTTCAAGTTCACAAGTTTTGCAGATAAATACCTTTCACCAGATTAGGGTTTGTTTGCTGAATCGCCTTTAGACTTGTATCATGCCAGAATTCACTTGTAGAGCTCTCTAAACTTCTTCTTCTCAAAATGCAAAGTGACAAATGAGGAATAGAAGTAACCTTTTATCATTCGCACACCTAAAATTTTATCGCAATAAATGTTTTTTCCCCAGGTCTTTCATATACCCTATTTTCATAGTCTGTGAAAGAAAATTCTTCTACGAAACTTCAATTTCCTCCACAAGTGTTCCCAAAAGATCTATAGATCATTAATGCAAATGTTGCAAGCAGCCACATTTCGGTACCAACTACCGATAGGGGGGTAAAATATTTTCTTAAGAGCTCCCCCTAGGCCAGAAGCCTTAAACTAATTCCTAGAGGAATTTTCAACACTAGATTCTAGTGTGGATTCATTTCTTGCATCAGAAACACTCTTCTTCACCCATGTCTTCTTCATTTGATTCTTGATCTCATCCATAGTAACGTTTCCTTTTCCCTTATCATCCTTTTCCATATTTTTCTCTTTGTTTACTAGACCCTTCCTGCTTCTATAGAATCTTGCAATGTGACTGGATTTGTTACAATTATAGCACATGAAATTTCCTTGTCCAAACCAGTTATTCCATTGATTTTCTCTTGATCTACACTAGTTAGCAATATGGTCAAATCTATTGCAGGCATAACATTTGATATTTCTATTGAAAATTTTGTTTTTCATATTTATGCATTCAATTGACTTATGACCATACTTATTGCAATTGAAACTGACCAGAAAATGATGGACCACTTGGATTGATTCTACTTATACATTGAGTAGCCAAATGACCAAAATTATTGCAAACAAAAAAGTATCCATTAAAATTTTGAGCATTGGGTTGTCTTACTAGATACCTTCTAGCTTTGCTTGTTTGATTTCCTGGCCTAAATTTCCTTTTACCAAATCCAGAGCTTTCTCCTTTCTCATATCCAAGACCTTGATTGTCACTTCCAATATTCTGACTTTGAATCAGTTCATCAAGCTGAGTTGAGCTAATCTTGAACTTATCCTTGTATTCATTTGCAATAGCAAGTTCATTCCTGAGAATAACAAACTATCTTTCAAGCTCTTCTTCATTGTTTCTGGATTGTTGCAATTTAAGCTATAGCTAATTGAATATGTTGCATTCATCAAATCTTTCTTTCAAGGACTAAGTAATATTCTCTTCATTCTTATTTCTCTCTTCAATCTCCTTGTTTATCCTCATCACAATAGATTCCATCTCATGCTTTAGGACAACATTATCTTGGATGAGTTTTTCACATTCTTCTGTCTTTTCCTTCAATGCTTGACTTGGGTGTTTATCTTTCATGCTTTTACTCTCTTTTTGCTTGATTTGATCACATAGTTCCTTTCTCTTTTCCCTGGACTTATTGATTTGATCTTTCAATGATTGAATGAATTTCTCACTCAACATTCATGAGGCTTTCCTTCAATTCTCGGACTTCAAATTTGGATTGATCACAATCATCTAGTGCCACCAAATTTTTTTGATGAAGACTGTCAGAATCCATTGAATCACCTTCCCGGATCTTCCCTGAGCTATTAAACATCTTCCGAGGAACTAGGCTTTGATACCAATTGTTAGAATCAAGGAACACTAAGAGGGGAGGTGAATCATTGTTCTCCAAAATTTAACTTTATTAACTTGATCTTTAAACCACTTATAGAATTGAACCAAAAGAAAGATGCAAGAACATAAGGCGGTCAACCACAACACCATAACACAAGTAATTTATGTGGAAACCCTGTTAGGGGAAAAACCATGGTGGAGGTTAATCTAAAATTTTAGTATACTCAAAATAAGTGTTTACAAATGGAATGCACATGCATTCAAGCACACTGCCTAGAGCTCACTGCTTAAATACAAAAGGATTTATGCCCAAAAGAAGACTCATTGTCTTACAGTCACATCCATAAGACAACTAGATTGGATGAACTATGAGATGGCATCTTCTAATGCTTGATTATAGTTCTGGTTAAGCACATTGGTTGCATTCTTCACATTCTATTTGATTCTGCTCTTTAAACTTTTTGTGCTTTAATTCGAATCACCAATATTTGTTCTACTCAAGTGAAACTGCACATAATCAATCTATATTCCTTCTAAATCTCACATCATATATAAAAATGATATAAATTATTGATTATATTATCCGCAACTAGAGATTAGATAAATTGCATGTCGGCTTTAACAAAATATGAGACGTGCACAAACTGTCGGCCCAATCCATAGATAATTATCAATGTGAATCAAACAATTTCAGCCAAAACATAGTAAGGATCCAAAATAGCATGTCTCGAACATAAAAACACCTTAAATAATTATGCCTCGAAGATCCACAACACACTACACTCATCTTAGTCAGCCTTTCTGCACTGTTAGACTGAAAATCAATAAAACATATCTTCTAACTTGCACACCAATTAGTGTGAACCCCGATGATTCAAAGATAAGATAGTTCATACATCAAAACACCTTCCCTAAGATCCACAACACAAAATTATAACAAGAAATTACATATGATTCAATGTACACAACTATGTCGAATGCCTTGTTTTAGCTTTGACAAATAATACATATCTTCAGTCTAACTTTCTGTATAAGCAATTATTGGGGTACGAATGGGATTACATACTATGGTTTCCATCAATGACAGCACCAGATGACTTGTGCAGTGTCTCTTGCCAACACCTTGGAACTCCCAATGAAGATGTATGGCTAGGAGTGACTAAGTTGAGAGAGTGGCATGCCTATCTTGAATGGAAGCGTCGAGATTTAAGCCTTGTTATTCCCGAGTTGGAACCAAATGGTGTGGATTTGTTTGTTGTAAGTTCCTTCCATCTATTTTCATTTCATTTCTATTTTGGATGCTCTTTCTTTTTCTTCTTTTACTTTGCCTATTTGTAAGTAACCTACTAAAAATTTATTGGTGTCCCCTTGCAGAAAATGCTAATTTATGAGCAATCCAAGAGAATCTCAACCAAAAAATAAATGCAACACCTTATTTTGATGATCTTGACAAATCTCAATTATAATTTTAAACCATTATAAAAGTGTGTGTGAAACTTGGAGAGGGAATTTCAAGTTATGCATTTGAAGTTAACCTTATCATGAGCATCTATGATGTAGACATTATAAGAGAATCTCGAATTTTAAGTTATTATATTCATGAGAGGTGTTGTGTGCAATAGGTATCTTGGAACTCCCAATGAAGATGTATGACCAAAAGTGACTAATTTGAGAGACTGGCATGCCTATCCTCAATGGAAGCATCAATATTTATTCCTTTTTGTTCCTGAGTTGGAACCAAATGGTGTGGATTTGTTTTCTATAAGTTCCTTCCATCTATTTTCATTTCATTTATATTTTGGATGCTCTTTCTTTTTCTTCTTTTACTTTTCCTATTTGTAAGTAAACTACTAAAAATTGATTGATTTCTCCTTGTAGAAAATGTTTATTTATGAGTCATCCAAGAGAATCTTATCCAAAAATGCAATGCAACATTCTTATTTTGATGATCTTGACAAATCTGAATTCTAATTTGAAGCCATTATAAAAGAGTGTGTGAAGCTTAGCAAGGGAATCTCAAGTTATTCATTTGAAGTTAACCTCATCATGAGCACCTATTATGTAGAAATTATAAGAGAATCTCAAATGTATGAGTGACATTGTAAAAGATCCGTGAGAATATACCTAAGGCATTGTGCCTACAAGTACAAGCACTTGGGTTTCAGAATGGTGTATGAAGCATGATAGACAATTGTAGCACAAATAGAAGAATTAGGACAGCCAAATAAATCTCATTTTATTATAAACATCATATTATTAATATAGTGAGTGTAATAACCTTTGATGGTTACTAATCATTCTTTTTCTTCTTTTATTCTCTCCCTATTATAACTAGCACCAATTGACTAACTTATTATAAAAACTTCATTTATTAAAAAAAAACAACATAATCATTATGTATCAATATCAATATAGCATACACTCTATTCAAATAAAAACTTGTAATGATATTTACTCAAATTTTGAAATGTATTGTTGCCCTCAAACACTTGTAATTCATGCAACACAATCCCTTAACAGTCCAAATTGCAAAAGGGTAGCAATCTTTAATGGCCTATTACCCGGATGTTGTGTTGATTACGAGAATTTTGTTTAAGGCATCGAGATCATGTAGGTGAAATGAAGGAAAATATTCAAGTTAGCACTTATTAAATGTATAAACAATAAAGCTAATTAAACAAGAAAGAACAAAGGAGGAAATGATGAAAACAAATGGAAAGATCTCACCAAATGCCTTCAACCTCCATGAATCACCTTCCTTGCACCTTCTCTATTTTCTGCAATATGATGGATGCCCTCAGCCTTTTGTGTGAGCAAACTATGTTCATGACATGACCTAGCAAGTGTTGAAGGATCTGATCTAAAATGCAAGAGAAGATAAATCTACATGCAATAGGAAAATCTGCAAAAGACAATGTTAGATGAAAAGGAAGAAGAGAAGAAGAGAAGAATTATTCAATATTAAGATATAAAACTAAGATTATATTCTAAGCTCCCAAAAAGTAGAACAAGATTGTCATTTTATAAAAAATGCAAACTTGAACAGACGTATGAGATGAGAGATTGAGAAATGCCCTAGAATCAAAGGTCAAGATTCAATAAGGCAACTCTCAATTAGGGTTAGGATAAAGATCTCCAAATGTGTGGACAAGATTTAATTTAAGAAATTAAATCAATGGTGGAGAATAAATGTGACATTGAGATGGAATTAGTAAAAATCAAAAGATAAAGATTGAAGAAGAAGAAGATATTTAGAAAATCAAGTTATTTTAGAAATAACTTACTTTGTGGAGAGAAATGCTATTTTGAAATTAATATTTTAAATTAATTCCAAAATGGTGAATGCATGTGACAGTAAATAATAATAATTTAAAATTATTTACTTGGAAAGAGGGAAGTTACCAATTTAAATAAAATGTTTTTATTTAAATTTAGAAAGAAATCAATAAGACAATTTAATAATTAAGATTATTCAATTGTGGAGGAAAATTAGAAAGTGGGTAATTTTAAATAAATAATTTTATTTAAAATTAGAAAGTGGGTAATTTTAAATAAATAATTTTATTTAAAATTAGAAAGAAATTTGAAGAGGATAATAATTAAATAAATAATAAGAATTTATTTAATTATGAGAAGACATAAATAATTAATGACGTATTAATTAAACAAATAAATTTTATTTATTTAAATAATCATGAGGAAGTAATAATTAAATAAATTTAAGAATTTACTTAATTATAGAGTGACATAAGCACTTAGCGACGTATTTAAATAATAAATGTAATTTATTTATTTAAATAGCCAAGAGGAATAAAAGACGTGAATTAATCCAATAATTAAGAATTATTTAATTAATAGTTGACATTGGACTATAGGACATAATTAAATATTTTAATTATGTTGAGATGAAGCATGATATAGAAGAATGTGGTTTGCGGGTCTAGGCCATTTTTATGTGTCTACAGTAAGGTACCTCTATAATAACCTCTCTCAGTTTTTGTTATCTTGGAGTCATTTTTCCACGGTGTCCAGTTTTGACTTGATGGGAAAAGTGTCAATTGCAAGCAGTGTTAAGTTGCAAAGTGGTGCAACTTTCATTCTACAGTTTGTGTGATCAAACAGACTATTCCAACGCATCTAAATGGATGGGTTTACAATATGCATGGTCCTCTTTTTCACCCAAACATGTTGAATCACTTCGAGCTACATTCAACTGGCTCGATCCTTTAAGGGTCCAAAGTGCAAAAGGGAAAAAATATTTGACGGGCTATTACTAGGAAACTGTGATTCTTACGAACTCTCTTTTTGAGCCTACAGGATCTTGTTCGGCCCCTCTATAATAACCTCTCTCAGTTTTTGTTATCTCGGAGTCATTTTCTCGTGGTGTCTATTTTTCACTTGATGGAAAAAGTGTCAAATACAAGCAGTGTAAAGTTGCAAAGTGGTGCAACTTTCATTCTGCAACTCATGTGACCAAATAGACTATTCCAACGCATTTGGATGGGTATTTTTATGCTAATAATGGTCCTCTTTCACACCCAAACACATTGAATCAATCTGAGCTACGTTCAATTGGCTTGATCCCTCAAGGGTCCAAAGTGCAAAAGGGCAACAATTTTTTACGGGCTATTACTCATAAATCATGATGGTTACAAACTCTTTTTCTAAGCCTATGGAATCATGTTGGGCCCCTCTATAATAACCTCTCTCAATTTTTGTTATCTCAGAGTCTTTTCCCATGGTGTCCATTTTTCACTTAATGGAAAAAGTGGCAAATGCAAGCAGTGTGAAGTTGCAAAGTGGTGCAACTTTCATTTTACAACTGATGTGACCAAATGGATTGTTCCAACACATCTAGATGGGTGGATTTACACTAGGTATGGTCCTCATTCACACCCAAACATGTTGAATCGCTTTGAGCTACATTCAATCGGCTCGATCCTTTAAGGGTCCAAAGTGCAAAAGGGCGGCAATCTTTGGCAGGCTATTACTAAGAAACCGTGATGCTTACGAGCTCTTCGTCTAAGATTACAGGATCTCATTGGGCCCCTCTACAATAACCTCTCTTGGTTTTTTATCTCAAATTTTTTTTCCCATGGTGTCCAATTTTCACTTGATAGAAAAACTGTTAAATGCAAGTAGTGTAAAGTTGCAAAGTGGTGCAACTTTCATTTTGCAACTCGAGTGATCAAATGAATTGTTCCAATGCATCTAGATAGGTATATTTACACTAGGAATGGTCCTCTTTTGTACCCAAACACGTTGAATCACTTTGAGCTACATCCAATTGGCTCGATCCCTTAGGGGTCCAAAGTGCAAAAGGGTAGAAATCTTTGACGGGCTATTACTCAGAAAATGTGATGCTTACAAAATCTTCATCTAATCCTATAGGATCATATTGGTCCCCTCTACAATAACCTCTCTTAGTTTTTGTTATCTCAAAGTCATTTTCCCATGGTGTCTAGTTTTCACTTGATGGAAAAAATGTCAAATGCAAGCAGTGTAAAGTTGCAAAGTGGTGCAAATTTTGTTCTAGAACTTGTGTGACCAAAAGAACTATTCCAACACATCTAGATGGGTACATTTACACTAGGAATAGTCCTCTTTCACACCCAAACATGTTGAATCGCTCTGAGCTACGTTCAACCGACTCGATCCCTTAAGGGTACAAAGTGCAAAAGGGAAGCAATTTTTTATGAGCTATTACTTGGAAACCATGACACTTATGAACTCTTCATCTGATCCTACAATATTGCATTGAGACCCTCTATAATAACCTCTCTTAGTTTTTGTTATCTCTGAGTTGTTTTCCCATGGAGTCCAATTTTCACTTGATGGAAAAAGTGTCAAATGCAAGCAGTGTAAAGTTGCAAAGTGGTGCAAATTTCATTCTCCAACTCGTGTGACCAAAAAAAATGTTCCAACACATTTGGATGGGTATGTTTACACTATGAATGGTCCTCTTTCGCACCCAAACATTTTGAATCACTCTGAGATACGTTCAAACAACCCGATCTCTTAAGGGTCCAAAGTGCAAAAGGGCAACAATCTTTGATAGGTTATTACTCAGAAACCATGACACTTACAAACTCTCTATCCGAGTCTACGAGATTGTGTTGGTCCCCTCTACAATAAAATATCTTGGTTTTTCTAATCTTGGAGTCATCTTCTTGTGGTGCCTAGTTTTCACTTGATGGAAAAAGTGTCAAATGCAAGTAGTGTAAAGTTGTAAAGTGGTGCAAATTCCGTTATGCAACTCATCTGACCAAACGGACTATTCCAACACGTCTGGATGGGTACGTTTACACTAGGAATGGTCATCTTTCTCTCCCAAACGCGTTGAATCACTTTGAGCTACGTTCAACGAGCTCGATCCCTTATGATGGCATGCAAAACAATTGAAAAGAGAAACATTCACACGACAATTGAGAAGTTTGAGTTTTCCACACAAAATTCATATGATCATCCTCAATTCTAGCAAGCACAAGACAGTTTTTAATTATCCTCCTTGCCCTTACAACAATATACAACCAATTATAAATGTGTACAATGGTGGAACTTAGAAACATTTTATTTTTCCTCAATTAACAACTTTGGTTGTGAAGCATTTTTTTATTTTCATTTGAAATGATTCTCTATGCTTGAAAATTGGAGTCTAAGAGAAACAAGTGATGCTCTCATGTACATTTATTATTTAGTGTGATAAATAAAGATTTTTCCCTTGAGTCCATTTCTTATTTGTATTATAAATTATAAATCTTTCTCCCAAGTCCATTTCCTATACAAGGAATAATATTGCAAAAAGTTGACATATACATCTTTCGACGTGTTTATATGGTAGTGGATCAATAACATAACAATTCATTTTATACTGTGAGGATTATGCTATGAAAATCTTTACAGACTATTCAAGATAAATGTTTGTATGATAATGTGTCAAGAAGTTAACTACTCATCATCCACTATGAATATTATGTTTTACAAGTGTTGTGAAGATTATGTATCATTTTCTTAATTGAGTTGTTCCAATAAAAATATTAAATATACTGGAATATTTTTATGAAACATCTCATAGAATACCAATTAAAAATGTTTTTTTTGTTTTAGATAAAGAATTTCATGGAACTCTTTGGATTAAACCGAATTGAGATATGTAAGAAAAAGGGAGCATTAATAAATACATTGCTCAAGGATCTTAAATAATCCTTCTCTCTCGTTGCAATTTTGAGTGGATTATTGCTTTCAAAGTATTGGGAATGATTTGCCTATTTTCTAGTTGGCAGTTGCCATTCTAGAAGACTCATATCTTGATAAATATTATACTCACTCTTAATCGATTATCAAGTCAATAATCAGTGCATTTATTTATAGTTAATCTTTTCTTTTCAATTTGTGCAATTTTGCAATTTGTAACTCTACTAGTATTCCTAGAAATATTGAAGTTGTTTAGCGTCAACTAATAAAGTTGTTTAGCATCAATCAATAAATATTCAAGACAAACCATGAAGGAAAACAATGATCAATGCTAGGGCTAACCAATTAATAAGTATACATGTGAATAAGGGAAGCATAAGTACTCAAAAACACATAAGTCTTGAAGTATACACGCAAATATATAGTATACGCAAATTAATACAAGGTATACACATAAGTCACAAAGTATACATTGGAATGCACGTAAGTCACAAAGTATACACATAAGTTGTAAAGTATAAACTTGAATACACATAACTCATATCTATTGAACCATGGATTTATAATGCAAACATGGACACCATCAATAAAAAATATTTGTATTAACCAAATAGCCATGTAGGCATACATCAATATATGTCAATATAAGTATAAAATATATACAAAATAGCCATATAGGCTTACGAGAATTCTATATAGGCATACAATGTCAAGTATATCCAATACAAAATATGTACAAAAATGCCATATAGGCATACAACAAAGGGCTCTAGAATCAAAAGTCATTGCTCTGCATCCTCTCAAAATAAACTCTTGCCCTTTGCTTGTCAACCAGATGGAAATAGGTCTACCACTCGTTTATTCTAAGACCGAGGAGTGCTCTTGGTGCTCCTCCTAGGGTTTAGTTCATGTTCAAGCTTTATATGTTATAATAAGTAAAGACATTAATATATAGAAATTACATTATAAAAAATGATATATTTAACAAAATAATCACTTACCGCTAGTAGACAATCTCTCTCCTTGAGGTAAATATTTTCATGCCCATGCTATGGTGTGTTGAAGCCTTGTAGAAACCATCCAAAGAGAAATTAAACTTTGAATCAATAATGGTTTGATTTTTCACTAACTAGCAGCTATAACAACAAATGTAAATTGAAATTTAGTAATCTGCCTCATACCTCCTCTGTGAGAGCCATCGAGGATTCTATAGCAGATGAAACACCAAGCTCCATTTCCCTATGAACATTCGGAGGTGTATCCACATTCAAGATCTAAAAATAAAACAAATTATTCAATCATAAAAACTACAATAGCGATCCATGTCATGGCTTATAATTTATGAGATAATGAACAAAATTTTGAGTACTTATTAAACTATATATTTCTAACTATCATGCTTACTATTTTCCCTATCCATAGCTTGATTGAAAGCACCTATTTTTAGGATTTTACCCATAGAAGCAAGGTAGTGAACTGTTTGACAAAATTATTTCGTAGACATTTACGATAATTGTTGTGGTAGCATAGAGAATGCAGTGAACTGTTTGAAAAAATGCCTCAAAGAAATGGGGTCTCATGGTGATGGAATGCCATTAAAAACAAATGTGTCATGACATTCCATCACCATAGGACCACATTTCTTTGAGGAATTTTTTCAAACAGTTCATTGCCTTCTCTATGGTATTATGATGGGATGGGGTGGATGGTATAGTGTGGTCTTGGTTATGATATGGAAGGCGATCATGACATGAAGAGGGAGGGGTGAGTACATGAAAAGTTGGAATAAAAGGTGGAAGGTTTCATGGATTGGTAAATTGAGGATGAGGATGAGGACCTTGAAAATAATTTGGAGGGGAATTTTGGCTAAAGGGTTGGTTTCTATTCTTCAAGCAGTGAGTTGTTTGAAAAAATGCCTCAGAGAAATGTGGTCTCATGGTGATGGAATGGCATTCCATAACCATGATACCACATTTCTTCAAGGAATTTTTTCATACTACTCATTGCCTTGACTATGATATTTCTTACTATTATTCTTTGATAGATTTTTTTTGAGCATCCATAGTTTGTTGGAAAGCACCTATTTTAGGCTTTTAGCCATAGCAGCAAGGAAGTGAGTAGTTTGATAAAATTCTTTAGTACACATGTATGGAAAATGTGGTAGCATAGAAAAGGTGGTCAGTTTTTTGAAAAAATGTCTCAAAGAAATGTGGTCTCATGGTGATGGAATGGCATTCCATCACCATGAGACCGCATTTCTTCAAGGCATTTTTTCAAACTACTCACTGCCTTGTCTATGCTATTGCTTACTATTATGCTTTGATAGATTTTTTCCAAGCATCCATAGTTTTTTGGAAAGCACTTTTTTTGAGGCTTTTAGCCATAGCAGCAAGGAAATTAACTGTTTAATGAAATTCTTTGGTAATGTATGGAAAATGTGGTAGCATAGAAAAGGTAGTGAGTTGTTTGAAAAAATGCCTCAAAGAAATTGGGTTTCATGGTGATGGACATCACCATGAGACCACATTTCTTTCAGGAATTTTTTCAAATAACTCATTGCCTTGTCTATGATATTGCTTACTATTATTCTTTCATATATTTCTTCCAAGCATCCATAGCATAGACAAGGCAATGAACTGTTTGAAAAGGTGCCTCGATAAAAAGTGGTCTAATGGAATGCCATGACAAGCAAATGCAATTGGAATCTTCTCCTACTTATTACTTATTCTATGTGAAGTAATTACATCACTTCTTATGTTGACTTTCTAAACAACTATATTATAGTTGAAATTTTGTCAACTATCAACATCTAGTTATTATTTATCGAATGTCAAGTAATGCTTTGAGTTTGAAAGGTGTGCAATGAAATATAATCAACAATATGAATATAAACTACACAAATCTATTAAGTATAATTCATTAGTTAAACTCTTTATGCTATTACCTGCATGTAGGTTTGTCTAAATCCACTGGCACTGGGAGGTGTTCCCACGAAACCTCCAATATTAACCTATTCAACATCCAAAATCAGATATTAGAATACCATTTATATAACAATACTATTAACATGTAGTAAATTTATAATTATTTACTAGTTACATACCTCAATGGTAGATGTAGTGGAGTAATAAGAAGGTATATAGACGGTGTATCCAGTATCAACATAGTGACCCTAAAATTTTATTAAAATCATAAAACTAAATTAGTTAATCTTGCATTTTAAAATTGAAATTTAATAAATTAAATTCAATGAACATGCTAAAATTTACTTGAGTATCAATGCCATAAGCCTCATTCAAAATTCCAGCTACCCTCACCATCTCCATAGTTGTAGACATATCCTACATAGCAACAGCCTCCTAAGTGTCGGTGGGGCCATATAAACAAGTCACCCCACAAGCCTGACACAAATGGGATCAAATCCCACCACTCGAAGATTCCCTTGGATGACGTTGTAGTATAGGGTTGGCATGTTGGGTGACACTTTGTATCAAAGAGTTGATGGTCTGCAAAGTGTCTACCTCAACACTACTTCGCGATGGAAGGGATAACGATGTGCCCATGAGGCAGCCTAGCGAGAGGTCATCTCACTTGCCACCTAGGATCTTGTTTTGCACCAGGTCTATCTTGAGCCAACCCCCCACCTCTCCCCTAGAAGTCCCTCATATAAAAATAATTCAGGATTTTGTTCAAGATGAACTCATAGTATAGTTTCCTCAAGAAATACTGTGGGACTTCGCAATTGTTGCATGGTGGGTAATCAAAAACCATGTACCAACTATCCCAAAAAAAGTTCCTAATCTGTTTGTGGTGACGCCAGTGGATAAGAAACCTCTTCACATTGAGGCTAAGATTTTGATTTTTGTATGGGTCAAAAAATAATGAGCACAAATCTAAATTATAATTTTTAGATCTTTTACATCTTTATATGATAATTTATCCTAGTAAAAATTCCTAGCCGCTTGTCTCCTATCTTGCCAACCACTTAATTGTTTGTTAATTGCATCTCCATGTTTTAACATTTATTTAAGTGAATTTGAAAGTGTTTTTTTTTCCATGGTTGAACCGTTTGGATCATTCAACCTTGTGATTAACTCCTCAATTTGTTTTTTATTATTTTCAATTTCACTCATTAAATTTTTTTGAGTGCCAGGAGGATGTTGAGGGATTGGTGGAGGAGATTGTTGTTGTGGTTGTTCAACTTGAGGATTTTTTTCATGTTGTTGCTCTTCTGGTTATTGAGGATTTTCAGGAGGGTTTCCAGGATCATTATCATCTCCTACAAATTCAACAAATGAATATCAAAAACAACCTAAAACTAATAAATTCGCAACAAAAAACAAATAATCCTTACCTCTTCGACCTCCCCATTGATGTGGTGGCACCTAGCGACAAAATAGCAACAAATTGATGAAAAAATTGAAAGATCCACTCCTCTCAAAATGCAAGTGCACAAAAGAAGGGCTTTTGGTGGTGGGCAGAAAAAAATAGTCACAACACAAATGAGCTTGATTTATTTTTTATTGGTTTTAATGGATCACAATGTGAGTGTTTTATTCCATGCTCGCGTTATAACATGAGTGTGTTATTCCATGTGTGTGTTATAACACGAGTGTATTATTCCACGCTTGTGTTATAATACAAGCGCAGAATAGGCTCAGTGTGGTTGATTCTTAGGCTTGGCACACCAAGCCATAACGCGAGTGCATTATATCGTGCTCGCGTTATGAGCTATCAGAACTTTTAAAAAGAATTGGCCACAATTTGGCCCCCCATATTTTTGCACCCGCTTGTCTTTAACTCCCTCTTGATAATTCCTAGAGTCAATAATGGCTCTATGGATACCATAAAAATATTCTAAAGGTGTGATATCTCTCATGATGCTATTAGGATAGCATAAGAAATATTATAGTCCATTAGTCATCATATAACATCTTGTGCCTATGTTTGGTAGTGTTATTGTAGGTGAATAATTATTTTTTATGGTAAATTTATGGACTAAGTAACTAACCTCTATCGTATTGCATTATTTCTTAAGTTAATACTATAGATTGTTGTTGTTGTAATAGTCCTAGGATGTCATTTATTGTTGAAAACATGGATGTTCTCAAATGATGTTGAATATTTTTCCTACTTTTGTGACATATTTTTTCTTTCTTAGTAGACTATTACCCTTGTCAGGAATGTTTTTTACACTTCCTTTATAATGATAGAGTTGGTAAGAGACAACTCACTATCTAGGGTTTGGTGAAAGTACTTGTCAAGGTTATTTCAATTTCTATGAGTGTTGAATGTTGACCACCCATAGAAAAAACCATCTTTAATATGTAGGACACTCATGTAGGATGATAAAAAAAATTATTTCTCTCTACAACCATACTTACGCCCTAATGGTGAAATATAGACTATACTAAATAATATAGGTTTTGTAGGAATCTCACAATAACTAAAGCCTTGTAATTCTCTCTTACCATGGTTGAAGAGGTATGCATCTACAACCTATTTTATATTAATTTCCTAAAATATTAGAACACATTTATCAATATTTAAATGTAGAAATAAAAGGTTTTCACAAGTATGATGCTTCCTTAGCATTGAGATTTAAAATGAGGTTGTAAATCACTATAATTAGCTAACCCTAAGGTTAAAATCCAACAAAAAAGATGTTTCAAAAATATTTCCACATTCCAACACTAATTACACATAGTAAAAATCCATTTTTCTCTTTGCAACAACTATAAGGGGAGTTTGATGTCATATATCACATGTGTTGGACCTTGTAGTAGGTGTTAAACCCCAAAAAAAATCTTCATATAGATTTTATAAGGGTTACGGCTCCTACTTGACAATTGTAGCTTTGTCATGATAGCTAGGTGAGGGTTTTTAAAACTCATACCAAACTTTCAATTTTAGCCCCAAAATTATTGAGAAAATATAAGGTAATTAGTGATCTATCGAAGGGAGTATAATGGTGCATTCATGGTAGGCCATATATCCAATGATCCTTGTTCAAACCTTAATTCTAAACTACCTCTTTCCTTCCTTTAAGTTTAAATTATTGGAACCAAATATTATTTTGAAAGATAATAAAGGGTTTCAATACTTCATGGAGCATTTGTAAAGGTTTTAGATACTCTAAAACAACTTCTAAGATATTTCCGAGATTATTTAATGGTTTCATGAGAGTTTTAAGAGGTTAATCTCATGGTAAACACTTGGAGACTTTCCTAATGTACATGAATGATAATAACATATCATAAAATCCTCCTTAAACACTCAAATCAAGAATTATAATGATAGTAACTTAGAGTCTACCTAGGAAAGAAAATACAAACAAGATGTTGAAATGAGAACCCAAATCACATCTTGATACCACAAAATAATAGCTCATATTGGAAAAAATCTAACTAACTCAAGTATCTAGATCTCACAATCTAATCAACTCGTGAAGAACCAAGGAAACTAGAACACTTAAAGGTAGGAGAAAATTTGATCAATAAACTTGAAAAGAAATAAGGGATTCATCATTGCTTTTTGGAAAAGTGGGGTGTGTATGCAAGGAAAGCACATGTTTCTAGCTAGATTTTTAGGTTATTAGTAAGGGAAAAGAATAACGTAATCCTACACTATTATGATGAATATTACCTTTCCAATTAGGTGAAAATGTTTATTTTAAGTAGCATATGATGAGCTTCAAAAGTGACTAGAATCACATGATTGTTTCATTGAACTTCATAAGGAAAACAATAGCTAGAGAAATTCCATATCAAAGAACAAGAACTTGATGAATTCTATAAAATTACTTCCAACACTTAATATGTTAGATCAAGAACTTGAATTAATTATGAACTAGGAAAGTGCTCATATAAATATTGTTTGTGAATAAGAATTTTAAGGAAAAGCATGCAAAATATATAAAACGTGTCTCAATGTATTATCAAGTACAAGGCTATATTAGATGCATTCCCTATTCAGAAAACTTCTTGATGGGTGTTCAAGGCCACTCCTAAGGTACCAAAAGCAAGTGGGAAGCTACATTTGATGTGATTAAATTTGATAACCTCCCTATCCAAGAAATTATTTCCTTGTGAATGCCTTCCTAAAAATGAAAAGACTAATCAATCAAAAGGCCTCCATATCCAAGTAGCCTCTATCTATATCCAAGAAAACTCTATCCCTTTTCACACCCCCCACAACAAAAATAGATTTAGGGTTATCCTTAGATAGGTAGGGAATATACCCTCGATTCTTGGAGATTGCCTTGCAAGGACCACACTCATTAACAATTTAGACTGCTAGTGATAATATTTTTTATGTCCTTAGTCCTATGCAACACATTAGCCCTTAAAAATGATTTATGAATGCCTTTCTAAAAAATCTAAAGGGTAGTTGGATCTATTCCTATTAACTTGAAAAATAGAAAGAGAAACCTAATGGCGACTAATGATGAAAACCCATATGTTCACTAGAAGGTAAGTCTTGTAAAATTACCATACTAGAATATAAAATAAGATAGAGACCATTGTAGGTATTAAAAATAAAGTTGTGGTAGTATTAGGTTTCTTGTACTACCCCTTGATAAGTTAAGGTATTAAAAAGAAAGGAATTAAGGATGAATAAATTAAATCAATTAAATATTTATAGAAAATTTTGATAACAATAGAGTAAAATAATTTATTGGTGAGAACAAGATAGGTTTTGAAGAGAACTAAATGATCATGATAGAAAAGAAGAAGGAAGAAGAAAGAATGTTGAAACAATCGTAGGACTGAGAGGAAAGGTAATGAAAAAGGTTAGAAAAAGTGTAAGAAGCATCAAGAGAGTGTATCAAGAGGGATGCAACTGATAAAAGACCTAGTATTGAGATAGTTAGATCCTCAAATGACATGGAATTCATGAATATTAAAGAAATAGAGTTGTTTGTAACCTAAATTAGAACTATATTGAAAAATCTAACTAAAATGGTAAGGCAGTTGAAAGAATATAAGGCAACATGGAACTTAGAGAAGTTTGATCTTATTTGTAGGGATACTATAGATCTGGTTGCTATGGGGAAGAAGAGGAAGTAAATAAGGGAGGAAGTAAAGAATTTGTTAATTGGTGAAGAAGAGGAGACTATATTTAGCAATAGAATAAAAGAAATCAAATAAAATTGAGTTTTCCAAGGAAACTTTGGAGATGATAGATGAGAGCAATTCCTAAGTTAAGGAAGAAAAAAACTCAAAGAAAAATTAAACATAATTGAGTTTATAAATAGTCCATATAAGCAGTGAATTCTTAATTGGGTTAGAGAAAGCAAGACCAAGAAGCAATTGTGTATGAGATTTGTGATAGATATTATGAAGTGAGTTCTTAGATGTTCAATTGCCAAGAGATAATGGAAGAGAAAAGACTTTGGTCGAGTAGAAAAGGAGTGAAACTAGACAAAGAAGCCATGATAAAGAGGGAGAAAGAGATCCAAGAGTAGAGAGTAGATTAGGAGAAAATATAATCCCTAACCATACAAAATAGATCAAGAACACATTTACCTCCAACAAATACGGATGCACCTATTATTAAGATCCCTATTTTTGGTAAATAGACCAAGGATGCTAGCGAACATCTCTTTACCTTGGATTTTCATTGGAGTGGGGTAGGCATCAATGATGACTAAAAAATTATACAATTTTGTGGAGACCCTTATTTGATGAGCCACTAAGATGGTGCATTAAAGAATGCCCTAAGCATGATAAAACATGGAAAGAATTAAGTGACTTATTTTTGACAAATTCCCACTCATCTAATGTATGAACACAAAATGTAAATAAAATATGGAGGATGACAAAAACTGAGGAATTGGTAAAATATTATAAACAATGATCTAAAAGTATGGTTAGAAAACTAGAAGAAACCTTGACATAAAAGAAATGGATTGAGTGGTTTATTTGAGGGTCAACCCCTCACATTATAGCAAGAGTAGAT
This sequence comes from Sequoiadendron giganteum, assembly GCA_007115665.2. Taxonomy (NCBI): domain Eukaryota; kingdom Viridiplantae; phylum Streptophyta; class Pinopsida; order Cupressales; family Cupressaceae; genus Sequoiadendron; species Sequoiadendron giganteum. Next base: position 433,782,512 of record CM021104.1, read on the forward strand.
GAGAAAATTGATCACTAGAATATAATCCTAGTCAAAGATATTGGAGAATGATTCAGTAGGAAAGGATGAAAGTGGTATTTCAAAATTAGAGTGGGAAACACGATGTTGAAGTAAGAAATTCTAATGAAAGATGAGAAGATTGAGACTTCTCCCACACCTAGAAGTAAAATTTGGTTTACAAATCATATTAGGGAAGAACATCTAAGGAATGAATGTTTGATAATCAAAGGCACCAAGAGGGCTACTACACTAAGAGGGGAATTTGAGAAATCCCCTAGAAAGATAGTAAGTCTATACTATAAAATATAAAGTCAGACAAACATAACACAAATTGGTGCCCGATATTACTTCATGAAAAAGATGAATATGAACCAATGGTTCATGGATTGACTAGGGAAGCATTTTTTGGATATAAGTATGGATAGAGCATATGGTTTAGCTATAAAAGCATTGAATGATAATTTAGCACATGGCTAGTGGAAACTTCAATTTAGAGCAATTATAAGACCACTTAACAATATACACTATATGGTACCACAAATTCAAGATGGAAAACCCTCCATGAGTTACCGTGATAACTATTGAGAAGGAATTGGTAGGGGAGGCTACCTCAATAATAATAGACGTACCAAAGAAAGAGGGAGGACCAAGAGGCCAAAATATTATAGCCATAGTAAACTAGGACATTATGCTAATCAGTGTAGAAGAAAAAAGGAGGAAAGTCTACATGTGATTTTTGTGTTGATAAACTGCATGATATTTCTAATTCTCCCGAAGTTAATAGTTCTATAAGAATGTGTTAGCACATGATAAAAAAAGAGTGATTAATTGTCTAGACTAAATGTAGCCTATGATGCTAAAGTAGTAAAGAATAACTATAGTAGAGGAGAAAATGTTAGACAATGTAAGAAATCAAATATAGAAAACTAATGTAGAATAGGAGAATCCTCATTGACAAAAGAGAAATTGGAAAAATTATGCAAAGGAAAAAAAGAAAAACACAAGAAAAAGGCCATGTAGAAACTTAAGAAAAAAGAGAAAAGGGAGTCAATAATTACCTAGGGTAGGTTTATGAAAACAATTCAATTAAATGTCCATGTTGTCATAAATTAAGTCTTCGACAGATACCCCAATAGTGTATATGCACTCTATGCATCTAATTTCATGAAGACGTCATAGTCTAAATCGCTAAATATTCAAAACCAAAACAAAAACATGTTTCTTCTTTCTAGAAACTAAAAGTAAAACCTTGTTCCTTCATTATTAATATAGGTGTGACATGGTACACATTATTATAGTGCGAGCCTATTTTCTAAATCAATTCATTTAGGTTCACTAATAATATCCACGAGAATATTTTGCGTATTTAAAACGATGGAAACAATTACCATCTCTCACAACAATTTCTCTTGCAACAATCTTGGAGATAAATTTTGTAGTAGTGTGGCAATCAACACATATCAAAGGTTCTATGGGTGCATCTAACAAACCAAAAGAAATTGACACTTTTCACTATGGTGGCAGAGAAATAATTCCTTTCCCTCCTTTTCCATATCACTAAGTAAATGTCTTGAATCTTAGGAATAACTTGCTTCCTTCATCTCCCAAGTCAATCTCTCCAACTTTGGATAGATATCCTATGTTTGTGTATGCAATCTATCCCATACACAAAAAGCACACACTATTTAATGGCCTTTAACCCAACTACATCCAAAGATCTCTTTAATTCCTTTATCATTTATCAGTCTACTTACTATTCGAACCTCAACCACTTGCTCACATCTACATAAGTCGCAACATTTTTAGGAAGTTAAAAAGTAACATCATTATAAATACTCCTAAACCTATATCCATATGTAATCTACAAGCATCAAGAAAACACATCCACACAACCATCACACGTTTAATTGACATCTTAATCATAAAGTTTAGGGTGTTCTCAATGTACTCAACATAGACAAGAAGCTCGACTGTGCACACAACGATCATTTGTAGGTGTACTCATCTTATTGAATTATATAAACCCTTGTCCATTAAACCTTAATGGCTGCATACACAAAACACAAGCAAAGATTATATTGTTAGGATATGTTAAGGAGTGCTTCATTAATTCAAACATTTTGAGAGAATCCCTCCAAAATCCATTTTGTGCATATCCTGCAAACATCTCATTCGATGAGACCACATTTCTTTGAGGCATTTTTTTAAACAGTTCACGGGTCTTGTCTATCCTTCCACATTTTCCATACATGCATTTTTTTAAACAATCCACTTGGCTTGTCTATGCTTCCACATTTTCCATACATGTCTATCAGAGCATTTCCAACTATAATATTTGACAAATTTTCCCCTTCCATTGTGATTTGATGGATGTCTGTACTGTGTTCCAAAACTCCCATTTTGGCACAGGCGGGGAGAATGTTGGCTTTACAACTACCAATTTCATTAGCTTGAAAGTTTCTTAATCTTTGTCAACAAGTCCATTTTGTTCATAGCTTGCAATGATGGCATTCCATGAGACTAAATTTCTTTGAAGCACATTGTCAAACAGTTCGCGTGCCTTGTCTATGCTTCCACATTTTGGATACATGTCTACTGCTCTGGTTGCAACTACAACATCTGAAAAAAATCCTCTATCCTTTACATGCTTTGATGGATGTCCGTACCCTGTTCCAAAGCTCCCTTTCGACACAGGCTGCGAGGATGCTCGCAAAGGTTGTAGAATCTGGCTTTACACCCGTCAGTTGCATATGCTTGAAAGTTTCTAAAGCCTTTTCAACAAATCCATTTTATGAATATCCTGCACTCAGGGCATTCCATGAGAACACATTTCTTTGAGGCATTATGTCAAACAGTTCACGTGCCTTGTCTATGCATCCGCATTTTGCATACATGTCTACCAGGGCAGTTGCGACTACAACATCTAACAAAATTCCCCTATCTTTTATCCCGTGAATGGTGTGCATAGCCTGTTCCGAAGCTCCCATTTCGGCACAGGCAGGGAGGATGCTGGCAAGGGTTGAGGACTCTGGCTTTACACCTGCCAATCGTATTTGTTTGAAACTTTCTGAAACCTTTTCAACAAACCCATCTTATACATTTCCTGTTTTTTTGCATACAGTGGAACAGTGCGACAAGCTCGGGAGGAAACGCATGTCTTCTTACGCTATGCGCGTGTGGGCGGGAACTTTACCCTATGCACGGGTGGGCGGGAGATGGTTTAAAATTTTTGAATTTACGGCCAATCCACCAAATGGAATATCATAAACTTCGTAACAAGGTTAAGAATAAAGATATGCTGACAATCTGTTTTAAAGGGGGTAGCAGTGAAAACATTCACACAGCTGGAAAAGGAAAAGCCAAAGAGGAGGAACAACCAAGTTCATTTTTCATCGTATAGCCAAACAAGGTATCAACTTTGATTATCAAAGTTAAAGCCATTTCAATTTGGAGAGAACCACTAAGAATAAGAATTTTTATTTTTTTCTTAGTCGAAAGGCATAAGCCTATATATATTAATATAGAAGAACAAGAATATTTTTTAATAAGATTTGAATACACATAAATTTGTAGATCAAGACTTGTTTAGGAAGATATGGAACATAATTAGTTATTAAATCTAGGCTTATAATTAAAATAGATCGATGAGCAATCTTCTTGAGGCACCCATTCATCTTAGGATGACTTTCCAATCTCGGATTCATTTTCACCTCATTTGTTACATATATTAAAAAAAGGACAATATTATGATAGAGAAGGCTTATTCAATCAAATAACATCATATAAGAAAAGACATGAGGGCCTTTTGGACCTCTTGTTATTACCATGCAAAATGGGAAAACAGAAATCGACCAAACAAAAAGCAAATAAAAATTGATGCTTAAACTGAAAAAGGATCACAAAAATAGTATACATATTTGGACCACCCCCCTCTCTCTCTCTCTCTCTTTCTCTCTCTCTCTATATATATATATACAAATCTAAAACGAACCCAATCTCAATTCTTTTGGGGGCTCAATCTGCAATTTGAATTAATCCAAAAGGTATTTATTAATAGGAGCAATAGAAAATCTTCAATAATTGCAGGTCTAACTAAGAAGCAATCTTCACTTGTAATTGTGCCTTACTTGTAACTATTGCTAGAGCACAAATCAAAGCATCAGTGGACATGGAAAATTGATTTGAAACATATAGATTGATGTTGAAGAAAATTGATCGAAATTCTATGAATATGGGATAGTATGAGAGATGATTTTGACAGTCATCCAAAGTCGATTGGTGTTACCTAGGGGAAGCATACCAATAGCCATTATAGCTAACTTCTGCAACATAATCTCCCAAATGGTGTGTTGGATTGAGTTGATTTTTTTGGTTATTTGAATGCTAGTTAATAGCTTATAGCTATTGTTTTGGCTTCGGGGGGTTTTTGACGAATCTGGGAGGGTTCACTAAGCACACAAGGGTCAAAAGTCACCATTTAGACTTGACGTCCAAAATGTGCCCTCAAATGACCTAATAGTCATTCACTTTCACCACCAATAAAAAAAATTAAAAGCCAATTTGTGTCAATCTTAGGGTGGAATTATAACAATTTTATTGTTTATAACTACTCAACAGTGAACGGTTTAAATTCATGTCTTAATGTTTGAGGTTCACTTTAGTGGTCATAATAGTTCACAACCCCATGTGCTCTGCTAAGCCTTCACACCAGACACCACTCGTCATTTAACCTGATTGTTATTCATGATGGGTTTAGCGGTGGATATTTTCATACTATATTTTCATTTTATCCAAGCGGTCTCCATTTTCATCGCACGCTCACGATTTTCACAGACATTGCTAAACCCTTGACGGACGGATTTGGCTTGCCCTCCACGGTTTCAGGTAACGTCTAACCATCATTTCTCCAAAATGCAAACAATGGTACTCCTAAATATGTTTACTACTTATTTTTTGGACCTGTGAAGGGTTTCTTGGCTGTTTGATTATGTGGTAATTATAAACATCATTTTTTGACCAATTTCATCATTTCTTATCATGTTGTCTCACCATCTGATGCTTTCCATGGTTTGAGGTAGCGCGACCTATTATTTATCCATTCATTTTGCGCATATTGGTACTCGTGAATATATCTGGCCTAGTACTCTTTTCTTTGTCGCTTCATGATTTTGTCTTATTAAAGGATTATTTGTCTCATGGTTTTGACCACGTATCTATAGAAATCTAAGTATTGTTTTGCTTAAGAAATTATTATCATGAAACCATAAACTTGTATGGGCCTTTTTCTTAATAACCCTTTCTTTTTTGGGCATACATTTGAAAACCCGCCTCTGTATTCATCTGGTTAAGAAATTATTATCATGAAACCATTAATTATATTAGGTTTTTTTCTTAAAATCCTTTGCATTTTTGGACATATATCTGAAAACCCACGACTATATTTCTCTAAATAAGGATTATTATAATGAAGCCCTAAACTTCTATGGGCTTTTTTCTATTAAAAAAAAAAAAAACCTTTCTTATTTCAGCATAAATCTGATAACCCACGTCTATTTTCATCTAATTTTAAGGTATTATTATCATGAAGCAATAAACTTCAATGGGCTTTTTTTCTAAAAAAATGTTGCTTTTTTGGGCATATATTTGAAAACCCACATCTATTTTCGTGTGATTAAGGAATTATTATCATGAAACCCTCAAGTTGTATAGGCTTTTTTTTGAAACAACGCTTTCTTTTTTGGGCATATATTGAAAACCCACGTATGTATTCATCTTACCTATGTTTAAATTACTATCCTTTGGTTGTCCAATACAACACAGTAGCATACATTTTCTATAAAATGTATTAGTATTTGTCTACTTTCCATTGCACATACAACAAAGCACCATATATATATAAGACGAACTTCGTATCCTTTCTTCTTTACTCAACAACTTACATTTTCATTGTACTTTTAGATATTCATGGAAAGATATATATCTATCTATTCATGAAACTGGGTATATATTTCTCAATTAATTCATAGCATCCTCCTTTAAATTTATAGAAGTATACACTTCAGCTTGCATTTTCATTATATATATATATATGTATGTATGTATGTATGTATGTATGTATGTATATATGTATGTATGTATGTATGTGTATGTATGTATATATATGTACATGTATATATATATAAATTCATATATACATATATATTTATATATATTCATATATACATATTATATATATATGTATATATGTATATATGTATGTATATATATGTATATATATATGTATATATGTATATATATGTATATATGTATATATATGTATATATGTATATATATGTATATATGTATATATATATATATGTATATATATATATGTATATATGTATATATGTGTATATGTATATATGTATATATGTGTATATGTATGTTTGTATAGATGGTAATAGAATTTAATAAACTCTCCTTGATACAATCTTTGAAAGTTACTTTCATGAAGTGTGAGTTTATCAGTTATATTTATGAAGTGTCTATTTAAATGTTATAAATAAATAAGGGTATGTATATATATATATATGTATATATGTATATATGTGTATATGTATGTTTGTATAGATGGTAATAGAATTTAATAAACTCTCCTTGATACAATCTTTGAAAGTTACTTTCATGAAGTGTGAGTTTATCAGTTATATTTATGAAGTGTCTATTTAAATGTTATAAATAAATAAGGGTATTTTTTCTCAAGGTTATTCCTTACAAACCTTATTTACAAATTCAGGAAATTGTGTGTTTATTTACTCTTTTTTGGTTAATTCATAGAAGCCTACTTTATATTAAAGAGTAAGACACCTAATAGACCCCCATTTTGGTCCTTGTTGCTCGAAATATCAATAATGTCCCCCAACATATGGTCCATGTACCGTACATTATGGATCCACCCCTTCTTGAAAACCTTCATCTCTCCTTCCTTAGAATCTCTTGCATGTACTTCTTTCTCAAGCTTCTCTACCGTAACCTACAATCCTACCCCACCTCCCACACCCTCAATCTTGAATGGCCTCTCCAGAATAACCTGATAAATTGGAAACATTGTAGACTCCAACATCTTCAAATGCAAAGACCTAACATTCTTCCACTTCTTTGGTATCACCTCCGCAAGTCCATCAATCACAACACTAACATTCTCCATGATTTCATCCATCTCCTAGGACACCTTCCCCATGTTCACCATACAACATTTACCTCCTTGAAGGTAAACCAAAGCATAGCTACAAGCTAGCTCAATCTACTTCCTCCATTGCTTGTGGCTCAAATCCATAGGAATAGGATGCTTCTTCTTCTTAAAAAAGGTCTTCCCCAAATGGCTAGGTAATAATGGAATCACATATTGATCAGCCATGAACATATCATAAGACCCACAAAGCTTCCTCTTGGCCTCAAAGGGCTTATATAATCATTCTTAAGCTTTGAATACTTCGATACCTTTGAAATGGGTAAGCTTTCCTCTTTAATCTTAGCCTTGGAAAATTTAGAACACACCTGAGACACCCGCTTTTCTCCATCATTTTTTTATCAAATTTAAAACCCCACAGTTTTCTTTCTATGTATATGTATGTGTATGAATCGGTCCACTATGTACGAATGTCTGAAGTTTGGGTTGGCAATTGAACATAAAAGAATACATGTTAATTTTTTATTATTCTCCATATATATATAAATTTGTATATTTATATATATATGTATCTATATATTTGTTCAAGTCTATTTGTCCAACTATATATAGTATATGTATTTAACAACTTTCAATATATTTTCAAGTTTGTTTCTATCATGGCAGTTATGTGCAATTAGTTCTTTAATGTTATTGCATGCAACCATTGTGGTGAAGAGATAGTACGTGGAATACTTTCTAGTTTACATTTGTGCATATATACAAATACATTTACAATCAAATATCCATATATATACATGTATGCATGTATGTATATGTTTCTATGTATATGTATGTATATGAATCTATCCACTGTGTATGAATGTCTAAAGTTTCAATTGGCAACTAAACACATAATAATGCATCTTAATTTTTTTATTACTCTTCATATGTATCTACACATATAAATATACATACATAAATAGTATGTATCTATACATATATATATCTATGTATAGATACATACATACATACATACATATATATATATATATATATATATATATGTGTGTGTATGTGTATATGTATCCATATATATGTATGTTTATATATATTTGTCCACTATGTATGAATGTCTAAAGTTTCAATTGACAACTGAACACAAAAGAATACATGTTAATTATTTATTACTCTTTATATATATATATATATATATTTGTTCAACTATGTTTGTTGGACTATATAGTATATGTATTTTTTCAATATATTTTTCAAGTTTGTTTCTATCGTGACAGTTATGTGTAATTAGTTTTTTAATGTTATTGCATGTAGACATGATGGTGAAGAGGTAGTATGTGGAATAATTTTTGGTTTACATCTATACATATTTACAAATACATCTGCAATCACACACACACACACACACACACACACACATATGTATGTATGTATGTATGCATGCACATGAATTTTTCCACTATGTATGAATGTCTGAAGATTGGGTTGACAACTGGACACAAAATAATACATCTTAATTTTTAATTACTCTGAACATGTGTATATATATTTGTATATATATACATATATGTGCGTGTGTATCTATAAATATATATACATACATGTATATATGTATCTATGTATATGTATGTATATATATCTATTTATCTATATATAAGTTATGTATATATAGCTATATATATGCATACATATATATACATACATATACATATATATATATATATATATATATATATATATATATATATATATATATATATATATATATATATATGTACATATATGTATATGTATCTATATATGTGTATTTATTTATATATATAAATAAATGCGAGAGTTTTGGGTGTGAAAATTTAGATATTAACACCATTCGGTGTAGGTATCTACACAAATAAATAATGGTGTAAGGTTCCCCTAATACACATAAAATCCAGATATAATGCAAAATTTAGTCATTTCACCATAAAAAGCCTACATAAATGGCAACTACAAATTAAAATGATCAGATCATCTTCAAACAAATTCAAGTTTGAAACACATCAACCAAATTCAATGCATTCGATTGTTAGATTTGAATTATTTTATAAGAGGGAAAGTAGCTAGCGTCAATCTCAATTATTCTCCTCTGCTAATATCCTCTACATACTTCAAAGAATTGATTGGAAGTTTTACATCCAAGCTCAAATATCCACGTATGATGAAAAACGTTGAAAACGGTCATATTATGATGGGAATTGTTTCAGATGCATGATAAGAAATGTTGAAAATGGTCAAAAGTTTATGTTAAATACTCCACTAATCCGACCAAAGGTAGGCAGTGCATGTGGCGTTGCGGGTATTGAACATTACTAATGTGAACTTAAAACATTATAAAGTAAATTTTGTATGTTCAAGAGTAAGTAGTTATTTTTTATATGGAAATGTAATTGCATGTTAATATGACAAAGAATATTGTGGAACATGTAATTGAAGTTATTTTCATATACAACTTGTATGTATCATGTTTGTTGGCAAGAGAAATGGGGGCAGTATAGTCTAGAAGGATCTATACCCCGATATTCCCTGGGTAGTCAATTTATACCCTGGAGGATATAGTAAGAGAAACAAGCATGCGGTAGGAATCTATAAGGCATCCATAACATACAATAGTATACTTAACTAAAGAAAATATTCAGATATCCACAACACGCATGTCTTCCTTATAACTCCTTATGGTATATATATAAAGCATATCATAACATATACAAAAGGGCAAGTCTAGTCTTTGCTTCGTTAGTCCATTACTACTATATTCTATTACATTATCTTCTCTCATATGTCTCTTTCTTTCTATCTATTACATATAACATATATACATTTATTTCTCTAAAGGTATGTGACTTCTTCCTAGTGGTTGTTGCCTCTACCGGTACAGCGGTCTTCTATCAGTATGCTTTATTTTCACCCTTTGACCTATTAACATTATCCCCCCTTTTAAAATGATGTCTTGTCCTTGAGACATGTTGCTCAGGGAAGGATGTTTTGGTATTCCACCTTGAGTTGTGCCAACATAGCCATCTAGTGTGCCTATGCCTAAAGGAGTGTACCAATTTGTGATTGGACTTGGGCTAGCATCCATTCAACCGTCAATAGAGTGTTGGGAATTGTAATACTATTGGCTATTTGTTTCGCTTCTCTCAAAATCAATTGGAGGAACCTTAGGTCATTGTTGATTGTCTCCCTTAGTTGTTGTAGTTGTTTCTTGAGTAATTATCTTTGTGTGTGGAGCTATTAGAGTTGGATGTGCAGGTGCTCTATGTTGTCCCTTGTTTCATTGGTGGGATCTCGCAAGGGGTCATAACCCATTTGTGTTATCTACTCCACTACCTATGTGATCTGGTCCTGAAGGTTCTTTGTTGTGTTGGGCCATTGTAAGTAGAAGTGATAGATTACCCTAGCAGCCTTAATGCTATTCTCAGTTTGTTGGATTTGTACCTCTAGCTGAGTTTATGCGGAAGCACATCTATTGATAAATTGCTAGGTTGTTTTCTTGATAATCTCATCCTGGGCTTCTTTTTTTATGCTATCCTTGTGTGATATCAAATTAATTTGTATGTTGATGACTAGTTTTTGTAACTGTTGTGGCAAAGGGAGGGATTGATCTCTATAAACATGGGGAATAACCTTTTGCAGTATGTCTTTGGCTTCCTAGAGCTACTTGGTTTGTTGTACATGTTCCTATAGGAGCTCCTATTTGGCGGTCACATGAAAAATGTCTCCCAATTGTATTTTTTGAATTGGTGACATTCTGGAGAGATTCACTTGTGATCCTACTAATGGTACTTGGAGTAATTGGGGAGACAAGACCGGTTGAATTTTTTGTTGTTGAGCCAAGGAGTTTTTAATTGTGGAGATGGTATTTGAGGGGTTGGATGCTTCCCCAGATTCATCCCTATCCTTATTTGTTTCTTCCTCGACTTCTTCTACATTTGTTTATGGTTTTCTTGTCTATTCTTCTTCTTTGATTTCTAGAGGAACATTCTCTTGGCCTCTGATTTCTTGAAAATAAATTCCTTCTTCTCTGACTTCTTGAGAAACATTTTCTTCTTGAGCAACATTTTCTTCTTGTGTCAAACCTTACTTCGGGTTCTTCATCATTTCCTTGTACAATTTTTGGTTCACTTCCTTTGTTTCTTTTTAGAGAGCTTCTATGTCATCTGAATCATCTTGCATCAGTCTGTCAACATGTTATTTTGTCTAAAACTCCTATGCTTGTGCTTGTTGCAAATCTTATTTTTGTTCCTCAGTCATATTGGTGCTAACTACTGTTATGGCATTCTCTTTGATTTTTTCATCCCGAGACAAGGCTTTAGCCCTTTTTCCCTTATAGTTGCGGCAATCCCATCGGGGAATCCCTCCATGGCTTCCTTAAGACTTTTGTTCAAGTAATTGACATATCTCGTTAAACTTTGGATTATTCTATCTTGATTTGACTTGTCATACTCCTCACACATTTTTAGGATCTGTGGTAGTATCCCATGGTTAAAAATAGCATTAAATGTCTCAAGCACATTTATTGGCTTTACTGAAAGTGTCAGAGGTTGTTGTTTTGGTGTTTCCTTCTATTTTGCTTTCACCTAGGGCTCCAGTTTGACTAGTGAAGTCCCTAGAGCCCTTCTTGTTTGTTTATTTCTTTGTAGAGGTTGCTCCAGCTCCTCTTCTTCCTCATAGATAACTTCAACCTCAAGTTCTTCAAAATCTGGTTTCAGTTTATTAGCTATTTTCCTTACCCTTACATGTCAGCTTCATTTAGGAGTTTGTGATGATTGGCCCAAGCGAGGAGCTACTGATGCTAATGTCGTAGGTCTTGCTAATAGTCTTGGAGGGGTGGCCTAGAACCTTGTGTTCCTTCTACCAGAAGATTCAAAGCATGTCAAAGTGGCAGTAGTAGGTTGTGATCCTTCTTGGTTTTGTGCTTTCTTTTTCTTCTTTTCTTCATCCTCCTAAGCTTCCTCTTCCATCTTCTTGTTCATTACCTCTTGGTATGTTCTGAACCTGTCCATGGTGGTGTCCCTTAGCTTCCGGAGCAGGGCTTCCACATAGGCATCTATTTCTTGGGTTGTGATTTCATAAGGGAGTGTCAGAATCCATACTGTGTGGGGTTCATATGCCTCTATGTATGTAAAATATTTATCAACTAGGAATATTACTGTGTTCTCATATTTTTTCGCTGATAGATAGGGGACCCGGGTCCTGAATTGTATCTGTTCTTGGAAAATTTTGAAAAACCCTCAGTAGGTTGTTTGTTTGGATTGGAAGTTCACAAATTGGTGGATGTGGTCCCTAATCTGGGTTGCTATGGTTTAGTCTATTTTCTAGATTTTTCCTTTGAAACTTGATAGTTCATTTAGGAAATAAAAAATCAAGTAGATAATGAGAGTGTCATACCAAAAATGATACTTGGTATTCTTGATCTTTTGTAAGTTCATCAGTTTCTCTTGCATTACCTCACACAAATAAAAATCTTTACCTTTGACCACCATCTAGTATGCAGTCTGGATGGCGGTGGCAATTGCAGTCTTCTCGATTGGCGTAGTATACTTTGTAAGCTAACCCATTGACACATACTTGACCGTTGGTTTTGTAATTGTTTTCAGGCTCAGACTTTCATCATCAAACGTGGCCCCAGTCAACCTCTCCACTTCACTATTTTTGATAGCCTTTTTGGGAAAGATCCCTCCGACGCTTCTTATCCCATTCATAGTGTGGATAGCTTCCTTTGTAATTCCATAAGGATTTTTAAGGTACATAAGATCATCGTGTATCTGACTTAGGACAATCTGGACCCATTCCTCTTCCATGCAGAAGTCTGGGAAATCCTTCCATACGTCTATGATTTTTCGTCCAATCTCCATATACTCCTGCTTATATGTTTTCTCGTCCTCCATTAGCAATTATTGGTAGAGATCTTCAAACTTAGTGTGGTTGATTTCAAAAATGGATTCATGGATGTATTTTCTCACATCCTCCAGGTGGACCACGTTGTGTGGAACTAATGAGAAAGATTCATCTTTTTCGGTGAGCCTTGCTTTGAATAGGAGCCATTTAAATGTTGGTCTAGTTTTCTCACAGATGTGGATGACTATGGGAATACCCATTCCAGGGAGTGCTTCTTGGGAGATTTCCGTTTTTCCTCGAAACTTTCTTCGGGAGTTTGCTAACTTTGATCGACATGTGCTTCTAATCTTGTAATAGCATTTTTTGGAGATTGGAAGAGGAGTAGGGATTTTTATAGAATTTCAGATAGTGGGGTATGAGTTGTGACTGGTGGTAGCTGAGCTTTTAATGTTTTTCCTGTTTGTAGTTTTTGTGAGTCATTTTGGTGTGATTTGATAGATGTTAGTAGGATTATGGTGGGTTGATTTTTCTTGTTATTCAAGCTATTGTACAATGTATCTTTGTGATTTTAATGCATTTTATTTTGGTGATAGTTAATAGTGTTTCAAGCGTGTGTCTGCTACCATGGTGCCATCTAGTTGTCAGAGTTTAATGGCTCTAGATTCATTAATGTGATGGATGTAAAATGGTCCTAACCATCTAAATTTTAATTTTCTTTGTTTATTAAATTCACTATCATATAGCAACACTAAATCCTCTATTTGGAATATCTTTAGTCACAAGTTTCGGTCATGCCACACCTTCTTCCTTTGTCATTCCAATTGTTGGTTGTACATAGCAACTTGTTGGAATTCATCTAATTTTTCTAATTCTTCTATTTGTGTTTTTAAGGATTCATCCTCTTTGAGCCGCAAAGCTATGGCGATACATATGTTCAGAATTAGGAAGTTCATGGGTATTATTGTATTAAGGTCATATACCAACTAAAAGGGTGTAAATTAGTTTGTCCTTATATAGGAGGCCCAATATGCCCATATTACTTTCGGTATCTTAACATCCCAATCCGTCTAGTTTCCCTCGCACATTTTGTCAATATTTTGCCAATTATTTTGTTTAGAGATTTATTAGCTCGATTGGATTTCGGATGATAGGGAGAGCTTCAATTGTGTGTGATCATAAAATTCTGCAACAATTCCCTTATCATGTGGTTTACGAAGTGTTTGTCTTGATTGCTAACTATGCTTAGTGGGAATCTGTATCTAGTAATAGTATTGTTGTATAGAAACTTGGTAGTGGTTTTGGCAATATAGTCTCTAGTTGGTCCTACCTCTACCCATTTTGTTAGGTACTCTACCCTGGTAATAATGAATCAAGCCTTCAAGTGTTTTTTCAGTGGGTCAATTGGCCCTATGAAGTCAATTTCCCATTTCTTGAATGGGTTTTGGGCCAATAGCGGTTTGAGGAGCATCTCATTCCCGACGGTAGGATTTGCTACTCTTTGAAAGATTTCACATCCTTTTGCATAATTTATGGAATCCTTATGTAATGTTGGCCACCATAGACTAGCTAGTTTCACCCTTCTTATGATATATTAGATTCGAAGTTGTGCCCTCTGGTAATCCCGTTATGTGCTTCCTGCAAAATGGATTTCCTTTCATGATTGTAGACTACTCTCTAGAGGATGTAATTTTTTACCTTGTGGTGTAACTCTCCTATTAATGTATATGGTACTACTCTCTGTGCTAGTGACTTCCTATCCTGTGGTGTTAGGTCTTTGGGGAATTCTCCAGTGGATAGCAGAATAGTGATGTCTTCTAGTTCTTCTGGTAGTGCTATAATTCTAAACAAGTGTGTGCCAAGTAATTATTACCCATATACATATGGTTCTTCATCGATTTCAATACGGGATAGGTAATTCAGTCCTTGGTTGATCTTCTCAGGTTTCACCATTATCTTCGAGTCAAATTCTTGGAATAGTAATATCCATCTAGATATCTGGCCATGATTGGTTTGTTTAGTAGGTATTTTAAGGGTTCATGATCTATGAATAAGGTGAAGGGGGTGGATATTAGGTAGTGTTGATACTTTTGTGAAGCATGTACTATTGCTAACACTTCTCTTTTTGAGGTAGTGTAGTTCTTTTTTTCCATAGATAGCTTCCTACTAGCAAATGCTATCGGATGATCCTTATTCCCTTTTGGTTGAGTGAGTATTGCTCCTATTTTTATTCCGGAGGCATCTATGTGGACATGGAAAGGATTATTCCAATCTAGAAAGATTAGGATTGGTACCTTGGATATTTTTTGGTTCAAAGTATCAAAGGCCTTTTGTGCTTCTTCATTCCATTCAATACTTTTCCCTGTTTTTCTCCTTAGGAGGTCTTCCAATGGGGTTGTAATTCTCGCATATCCTTTAATGAATTTATTTTCGTATCTCATGTATCCTAAAAATGTCTTGACTTCCAGAGCATTCTTTGGTGGTGGTAGGTTCAAGATTAAGGCTACTTCATCAGGTCTACCATAAGTTCCTCTTAGCATATAATGTGGCTGAGGAGTGTCCCATAGGGCACCACAAAGGCTCATTTCTTTAAGTTCAGTGAGATTCGCATTCTTCTACACTGGTTGAGCATCATCTGGAGGACCTGGACATGGTCTTTTACTAGGCCATATACTATCCATTTATCTAAGTAGGCTTCAAGGAAATTGTGAATAAAATATTTGGTGTTGATCATTATCCAACTGAATATTGTTGAAGCGTTATTCAATCCAAACAACATGACTGTGTACATATATGATCCCCTTTCAATAGAAAAAGTTGTTTTAATTTGATCTTCTTCTTTTATTTTTGCTTGGTGGTATCCGGAGAAGCCATCCGTAAATGAGTAGATCTCTCTTTTAGCAATCGATTCTAATATTTCTTATGTAAATGGTGTGGGGAACATGTCATGTATGGATGCTTTTTTTAGTTCTCGAAAGTTGACACACACCCTTATCTCTTTGGTCTTCTTATTTTAAACTACCATTAGGCTTATCCACTCTGCATCTTCTACCAGCTTAATTATTTCAGTTGTCAACATCTTGTCTATTTTGATTTTCATGTTCTTCTTCATATTAGGATTTCGTCAATATGGTATTTTTCGGACTGGTTTGGTGCCTTCTTTAATTTGAATTTTCGTAACTCCCACTTCTTCTTTAATTCCTTTCATTTCAGTGAATTTATGAGGAAACGGGTCTTGGAAATCGGTTAGTTTTTCAATTTTTTGTGCATCTACATTTTCGTCCCAATAGTCTCATATGTGTGCTAGTTTTGGGTCACCTTCTACTGCAATGTTTGTTTCTTTTATTTTGATTGGTTCATTGTAGTATTTATACTTTGGGTTGATTGTTTCTTCTATCTCCCTCTCCCCTTGACTGATTTCTATATCTAGTAGTTGTTCTTCTTCATCTTCTTATATTGACCAGCAGTGTTTTTATAATCCAGACATCTCCCATTCTATCCAATCCCTATGTTTGTATATATGTTCTTCCATTGATGGTGTGCAATAGGATTTTGGTACCAATTTTTTGTCTTCTTCGAGTGGGCTAAAAATAATCCCCTTTATTTTGCTAAGTATGGTTTGTATCTAAGGGTTTTTATTGAAAAATGAAATGGTCCAAACGAAATCACTAGTTAATTCTATCCAAGTTCCAATTTTTTCCCTTCTCTCTTGGTCAATATACTAAGTTGTCCTACTAGGCATAACGTCCAGTATAGCAGGTGAATGTATAGTCGATCATTGTATTCATAGTTACCTTCCTAGTAATATGTGCATATCTCTAGGTGCTTCTCTGGTGGGATGTCGCCTTCATATGGTGGTATGTCCTCATAATCCCCTAATTCTGATAGGAATCTCACTTTCATTGAGGTTTTAAATGTATCCCACTTCTTTATGTTTTGTCTATAAGTATTGTACCAACATGCGGCAGTGCAGGTAAGAGTATGTGGTAGTCCAACCATCCTATTTGCCTCCTCAGGGAGGGTTCTCTTGATTTGGGCTATATAGGGTAATAATTTGCCTACTCCAAAGTATTTGGGAAACTTCTAAAATTTCCTTTGGGAAATGTGACAAATCGTGCGAGAGTCTCTTCCACAATCTTTCCCTTCCTTCCTAGCGAAACCGCACATTTCCTATGATACACTGCCTTATTTTGGTGGTGTTTTCCTTATCATGAATATTCTCCAAGAACCATAGAGCTTCCAAGAAAATACATCTTGATTGTCTTGTATCCATGCTTCTAATACTACTTCACTATCTGTGCTACCTTCAGTATCTTATAATTCCATTTCTCCTTTTGAATTTGGTTCTTCTTGAATTTCATTGGTCAGTATGGTTATAGTGTTTATGGTATGATCATTATCTCATCTTCTTTGACATTCACTTCTTCTATATAGGGTCCTCCGGATTTTTTCCCTAGGGGAATATGGACCACCCTTTTGTCATCTGCAAAGGATATTTCTTCCTTCTAAGCATCTATAATTCCCTTGGAATCTAAAAACCATCTAAGCCCTAGTAGTGCATCAAATGAATTGAATGTTTCCTTCATAGTGACCACCTCAAGATCTATGGATTGTTTCACTTCTTTTACATTAACCTCTATATTCTTCCAGGTACCCATCATTTTCATTCTAGTATTGTCTGCCAAGCTAATATTGTAGGGTGTAGGTTCTAATGTTGGTTTTCCCAAGTATTCCCATATTTTTAGGAATTAGATTAACGTTTGATCCTAGGTTGATCATTACTTTGAGAATCCTTTTTTGGTGTATCCAAAGTTCAATCATTATTGGTCTCATTTTTCAATGTTTATCTATGGTTCTAATTTGCGATATGTTTTTCTTATTCCAATATTTACCCAATTGTCTCAATTTGGTAAGAAAATCTTGTTGTCCTTCCAATCTTGCAAATTGTTTAAGAACCTTTACCTCTAGTTCTGTGAAATAACTATTCTCTATTATGCTCTTGCTCTAGGATTCTTTTGGTTTGTTTACCACTTGATCAATTGTTCCTTCGTGGGGTGGAATTCCTACTCTTTTTTGAAGACTTTCTTCTTCTTTTGAAGTTGATGCATCTATTCTTCTGGTATTTGTGTCTCTCCTAGTTACTACTGCAGTCTTGTCCTTTTTCCTGCATCTAGTTTTAACCAAGTATTCATTCTTGATGCTATCTTCTTTTGTTACGTGCTCCTCTTTTCCTATTTTTTGACATCGTTTTGTTTCTTCTTCTAGGTCCTTGGGTGTTTTACAGAGGATTTTGGCCCCTCTTGCATTAATTGAGTCTTATTGCTTGACCTTTTGAGGTTGTGCATAATGTTGGTGTGCTTTCTCATAGTGAAATGCATCATGGTCTTATTCCCCACAAAATCCACATTGTTTCTTCTTTTCTCCCCAACATTCAATGGTGAAGTGTCTTGGTTTTCCACGGTTGAAACAAGTAGCATCTGCTCTTCTTCCTCTCCCTCGTTCATGGCCTCTTCCTCCCCGATATGGGTCATTATCACTATATGTTCCCGATCCTTGGATGGTATTGGCAATTCTTTGGTCTTGCCATGGTATGACCCTATATCCATGATCATGTACATGTAATGGTCCTTTTGCTAGTCCTTCTATATATGGCATTTCCTAACCATAGTTCATTTATTCTTTAACCTAGAATTTATGTGATGGTCATAATGATGTTTCATGGTTGTCCCATTCTCCGCACACCTGCAATAAACTGAGTTGAGTTTTCTAACAGTGTGGAGGTCTACCCTTAAATTTTTTTCCTTCTTTTACCCTATTTCCATCAGGCATTCATTTCGGATATGGCCATTTCTACTACAATAGGAGCACTAGATGTTAGGTCTTTGTGGACCAATTTCTTGCTTCATGATTTCTCTCCTCAATCATAGCTAGTCCATTTCTAACTAGAATGTTTTCATTTTTCTATTTTCTTTTTCCTTTTTCCTTTTTCCATTTTCCTCCAAGACTATCCTTCTATCTAGCATGCCAATGCCACTAATTCTAAGTATGAACTAAAACTTCTGCCATCTAGATCCATTCTAAGTTCCAAAGTTATAGCTAAAAGGAACCATTATCTTTTATGTTTATTGTTTAATGGTTCATCCAGTCACTTGACCATCTCCTTGAACCTTTTATCAAACCCTAAAACATCCCTCAGGGATAATTATCTTAACTTTCTTACACCCTCTATTGAGGTTCTGGACTATCAAAAATTTCTAGAAAAGCTTTCCTCACTTCGTCCCAAGATTTATTGTTTCGAGGGTATGATTTTTGGTACCATTTTAGCGGTGCTTCTCTTAAGGAGCTAATGAAGTTAAACATCTTTATCTATCTCTTTTTTTGTTCTTGATTTTCCATATAGTTTCTAATAAGAAGATATGTTCTACGGCATTACTAGCTTCCCTCTCAAAGACTGGCATTTTCTTCATCGTGGCCATATCTTCTTTTGATGAACTTCCTTTTGTGCTCGCAGTACTACTTTTTGGACTGTTGAATATGGAATTGGTTTCGATGTCGTTCTCTATTCTTTTGCAATTTTTTCATTCCTCAGTCCCATGGAGACCTTCGCCCAGCCCATAAGGGCTTTGAAAAAATTTAACCACCCTGAATAAAAATTGAAATCTGCCGACTGATTCAAATTTATAAATTTTAAAACGTTTTTAATAAAAAAATTAATTCTACCACCGTTCAATAACTGAATCAATGCATGGGCACCATCAGTGTGCCACCACTACCAATGGCTTTGCTTTGGGGCCACTTCTGGTTAGCCTACTAGTCAAATTAGAGAAAAAATTTCAAATGGGCATAACTCTTGCCCAAGATGTTAGATTTTTTATTTTTTATACTCGTTGGAAAGTTGGTTTTGAGCACTATGTTGTGGTATAGGTTTGGTTTCCTGATTTTTCTATTTTTGATCCATTTTTGGAGCCTGAAAGCCTTATGTTTTTTGTTACACATTTTTTAGCATAACTTTTACATACAGAATGGGTATTTTGAATTTCAATAGGTGTTGGAGATCATGTTCAGCGTACTTCATAGCGGTGTTGATAGTTTCTTAGTTTGATGAGTAGAGAGAGTTGTGTACTTGTTTGAACACTTGTGGGTGCTTGAGATTTGGGGTGTGACTATGTGAGAATTTGAATGATTCAAGAGGAAAAACCTTGAGGTAGTGCATGTTTTCATGTGATTTTCATGATGGTACAGCTAGTTTTTAGATATGGTGCTTCCTAGTATAGGTTTACATGTGTTTTCAGAGTTGGACTTTCATGGTGATAAGTACATAGGTTGTGTTTAGTTTTGAGGACATGTTTGGACATTTTTTGAGACTTGGAGTCTCATGTGGGTGATAGCTAAGTGTAGGTATAACATTGGTGTTGATTATGGTGTCATAATTATGTAGGTACACTTTTGCATTGCATGACATAATTAGATTTGTGGTATTTTGGTGATGATTTTGTTGGTGTTAGGAGGTTGTTTCTTATATCCTATATGCTTGTTTGGTTCCTTGACTATTGTACTTGGGTGTGGACATGTTTAGCAAATCAAATCTGAGGTTGATTTGGTGTTTGATTCATTTGGTCTACAAAATTATTCTCTTTGATATCTCAGTTTGTAGTTTACTAATGTGATGATGAGTTTTCATGATTCAGTGATTGGATCTACAAGTTATGTGATTGGTAGGTATGTGAAACCTATTGATGTAGTGGGATGACTTAGATGTGGACTATCTATATCCACCAGGTTTGATTCAGTGTTGTTGCAAACTTTGTTAGATGGCCTTGTTTGTGGTCATTTGTATATTAGTATGTGTGCTTTGAGATGAGAGGATGGATGATGTTTATAGTACCTAGATAGTCTATTTTGGAACTTGTAGCATAATGGTTTTATCACTTTTTCATGGATAGCTTGGTTACATTTTTTAGTGGGAGCATTTGATAGTCATAGATTGATGGTGTTGGATATATTCATAATTATTTGTTGGCAGTTGTATCTTCTTGGCTTGGAGATCTTGGTTTTACTTGATGTTACTAACATTTCAGTTGTGTGTGTAGACTTGGATCTTAATTTAGGAGATGGTTATCATGATTCCATGTGTGACTCAATATCACGGTTGAGTGGGAGTTTTTGGTAGTGATGTGGACTCACCATTTGATAGTGAATGATCTTCTTTAGTGTTGCAAATGTTTTGAGGAGCTCTTAGATATTGTTGTTGTAGAAGGGTCTTTCACATTTGTAGGTTCACTGATGGGAGATGACTATCTTCATGATGATTGGAGATTTTGAGATCTTGGATCTATGGAGGACTCATGGAGTCTTTGGTTGAGGTGTTGTATATATGCTTTATCTTTTGACATGTTATCCTTGTTTGATAGGATGATTGCTATTATGTCATGGTATACTCTTGTTTGTGCACATTATCTGAGTTTTGGCATGATATATATGTATGTTACATTGATTAGAGAATATATTATGTTCATATGGAACATGTGATCTCCTAGGAGGAGATGGTTAGATCATGTTGTCATGTTTATGTTCTTGATTCGTGATTGGAGCTTTGACAATGATCTTGTTTGGTTCTCTTTGTATTGAGTACATGATCATTTTCTTGATTACTTCATGATGATTCTATGTTGCATTTGGAGTTTCACGTGTATTGATCAGTTATAGGTGCTCATGGATACATAGAGATTTAGGTGAGGCTTGGAGTTCTCTTTTGGCTAGAGACATGTTGTTGAGATGGTTACTATTGATGAGATTTCAGTAGAAAGTCTAAGGAGCCTACACCTTGGTTGGACATGATTCCAACATGGACCTATGAGGAGAGTGTTCTTGTATGAGTCATGATGACTTGGATATCTTGGAGTAGCATTCTCATTCCCCACTTTTGGTCTATTCAGAAGTTTACTTGAGAGGTATTGCCCATTTTTCCTTTTAGGTGCATTGTGATTTATGCTTATCTTTCATAGATATGAATCGTAAGCTATGGATACAAGGGTAGTTCTAGAGGATTCATTTTTAGAGATGTTTGGTATTTTTTATCTCCTTGCATATATTATTTTATATTATGATTCCATTGTGATGATCTTAGGAGATGTTTTATGGGATGATTTCCTTCTTTGGGAACAATTACATTGAGTCTGATCTTCTTGTTTTGAGGGGCTTACATCCATGTTAGTTACATGATACATATGCTATGTTTGATCTTGTTGATTGAATGGATGGGTGTTGTTATATATTTTCTTTTGTGATGTTTTGGAGGAGATCATAGTTGACACATTTAGCATTTAGAGGTGTATATAGAAGGAATTTCTATAGGTGTATGATGTGCAGTGTTTCTTTGTTTGGTCTTAGTTATCTTCCTAGATGTTTGGTTTCACATTACATTGGTTTTGAGGTTTGGTTGGAGCTATTGTGATCACTAGCTTGTGGTCATGTGTTTTGACTCATGTTCTTGGGTGATGGCATTGAGGTTCCTTTATCTCTTTCATTTTTTGGGTGTAGAGAACATGGGAGAGCTATGGAGACTTGTTGTGAGAGTTTTTCTTACAAGTTATGTATTTACAGGTTTTACATATCATTGTGGATGTTCCTTGGTACTACGTGATGTTGTTTACTCCTTTTATGTGATGTTATTGGTAGACTTGGTATGCCTTGATCATTTTTAGATTTGCATTACCCATGCAGTGGGAGTGATGAGACCAAGTATTAGCTAGATTTTTATTGTTTAGTTCATACTTTTAGGCATTTCAAGATACCCATTTCATATACATTCATAAAACATTATCTATTATTTTATATATTTCATGCAACTTGAACTTGGTTTTGTTGTATGGGAATACGATAATGATATGTTGTTAATTGCATGATTAATTATGTGAGTGTGTATGAAATGTGGTATGGATCTATGTTTGATTTGTGTTTATTAGTATTGTGTATATGTTGGATGAACTAACTCACAACCGAGAAGCAAAAGCAAGTAGGTTGTATCCCACAACAACTAGGGAGCACAACCCATAGCCAAAGGATTTCAGACAACAATGCCGAGGAGATTCTAGAATAAGAAGAACATAACAATTGCAGAAATAAAGGCATTCATTAATGAGGATGATTGTGAATTACCATGTCATTTAATAATACCATTGAAGGGAGGATTTTTCTTTGATTGGGAAGCTAATGTGACAGGTTTCATAGTCCACACTTCTGTTATATCATCGAAACAGAGTTCCAATCCCAATCGTCTTCTTCCACCTTTTTAGATATGTTTTCAATTATGAAAACTTTGTCACTCTCTATTTCATATGAGAGTGTTGATATGCATTTATTTTTCTATTTTGAGTGCTTGTTTCAATAAAAATCCCCCAAACCTATATAGTTGGCTCGATGGTCGAGGAGTGGATATAGTGTGTGGATATGTTTAGATAATGATACTTTTTATTACACAGATAATACTTGTTTTCTAGTTATGCTTTCATGAATAAGATATCTTTGAAGATGCTTGTCATATTATGAAATATTGTTATATACAATGATATTTTTTCAGTTTATCATTATGTTCAATTGATTCAAGGAGTTTAGATTTGAGTTTACTTCATGGATACAATAACTTGAGAAAGGGCCACTCAAGGTAATTGTACTCCACCACTAGTTTTTGTTGTTACAGTAGATGCTTTTATTTATTGAATTCATCTTAATTAGATTCTTCATTTCCTATATGAGAATGAAATCATGAATGAGATCTTGTCTTGTACTTTATGTTTTATTTTGTCTCAATATTCCAACCTCCGAAGTGAATCAAGTCATTAGAAGTCATAGTTAACAGTTTTAATAGTTTTAGAGTTCATGTTTTAATAGTTAACTAGTCACAGTCTTTAGTTGTAGGTACCCGTAGCAATAGTTCCATAATTAATCTTTTTCTTGTTTCATTGTTTTATATTTTTCCACATATGTAAACACCTATACTAGATGATATAGGCAGTATAGAATCTATGGATGCACATACAGTTTCGGCATCATCACAAGCTTACATTAGCCCTAGTTGATAATTAAATGGAGTCTTTACAAGAGTTCAGTGGACTGTTCAGTTAGAAACCACCTCTGAATTGTGTGTTTATCACCAAGTTTACTGAGCATTAGTTGGGCCTTACATTTTTGGTGTTGTTGTCGAGGATGGTGCTACATCTAAGATTCTTCTATGTTATTTCAAGCTTTCTTAGTTTAGATTTTTTTTTCCATTATTAGGATAATCAAGTTTTAATCCATCAACACCAGAATGTTTTACTAACATTATGCAGGAGTGGGTGACACAAAAAGTCATAAATTTTATATGTGGAGGCAGCGAGACACTTTGGGAAGACTTCTCCCCTCAACACATGAATCTAAAGAGGATATTGGTGATCACAGTGAATAGAGCGAAGGTATTTCTAAAGAAAAACTTTCCCTTTCACCAACATCCACTGAAAATATAGAGGATACCTTTCAAACCATGGTTGATGCAGTGCTTGATGACCCACCAGAACATGTAAATTTTGAGTCCCCCATTTCCAACTAGGATAGGGAAACTGCATTGAAGAACATACCTCCTTCAGTGTTGCCAGACTTCTATGGTTTGGTTACTGAGGATCCAGATACCTTCTTGTTTGCATTTTATGGGTTATGTAGAAGCTTTGATTATACAACAGATGCACATAGGCTCAAACAGTTTCCAACAACTTTGAAGGATGTTGTTTTAAGATGGTTTATGGGTTTGGGAAGAGATGTTGTTCCTAATTGGAATACTATGAAGACAAAGTTCTTAGAGAAGTACTAGGACTACTATAGATGAATTGACAAAATAAAAGATGAATTTTTCAAGATGTCTCAAAAGGAGGATGAATCTTTGGAAGACTACACAGAGATATTCCAGTTTTTCCTTAAGAATTCCCACCAAAATAGGCTCTCTAATGAGTCCCTAAAGATAATATTCTTAAGGGGGGTTAATGAGGATTGTATGGATGCACTTACTCTCATTGGGGAAGGAGATATTTCTCAAGCACCATTTGAGGAGATTTGCAAGGCATGCAAGAACTACTCAAGGTCTTTCACAAAGAAGGTCTAAGGAGATAGAACATCTTCCATCGGTAAGACCTCAAATGGGATCTCTAGAGTGGAGCTAAGTATCCTACTATCAAACATGAAAGAAGATATCATAAGCCATTTGGCTACCCAATTGGACACTCTACATGTGAAGAAGAAGCAAGAAGAAGTAGAGGCAATCCTTATTGAATACTACCCTAACTGTAGATAGAGAAAAGCTAATTGGAAGTGCAAAAGAGTGGCAAGTATTTTTTAGGACAAAATAGGGATTTCGTAAGGGGGGGAATAAAGCATACAAAAAACAAATGAATGAATCAAACTAACTTAATTCAAACAAGATAAAATTCCAACCATACTCATGAAATGAAGCTCTAAAATAGCGAAATAAAATAATGTAATCTATAAGACAACATGAATTGAATTCAAAACTTTAAAACATATACCATCCCATGTTGGAGTTGTGTTTGTATTGATGTTTGGATGTTGGATTGCTCAATTCAATACAAAGCCTCCATTGTTGGTGTTGCAAAATCTTCAATGTGTGTAAAATGTTGAACTAGAATGTGATAATATCTCTCAATGTTCTCAAGAGATAATTGCTCAGCGCTTCACTATGAAGATTCTAGATGATTTGTGAGATGATAGAAGATTTTTTTATAGATTTCTTATTTCAAGATGAACGATCGAGATTCAGTTGAAAAAGATCATGATTAGCAGTTGAGAACCATTGAGAGGAAATAGATTAGAGAGTTAACTCCTCAAATTGATCCAATTAAGGATGTTAATTGCATAATCAGAGGATTTAGATTGCATAATCTGTGGGATTGAGGAAATCAAGTTGAGTAGTTAGTGGGATTGAAGAATAGATGAGTTAGTCAACTGTTTAGAGTGATAAATCAATGGTCATGATTTTATCAATCACAAAAGGGGTGAGGATAATTAATTAATTGAATGTAATTAATATTTTGAGTTGAACGTGCAAGTCATGTTTGAATTTAACAAATAAAGTTGTATTTATTTGTTGACTATGTTGAATGATGAACAATTTAATTGATTATTTTGATTTAGAGGGGGAAGTAACCTAATTAAATTATTAAGGGATAACAATTTAATTAATTTAGGAGAATAGGGTATATTAGGACTTTTATTAAATAATTGAGATTTATTTAATTAGTTAGAAATGATGATTGAGGGTGAATATATTAAATAATGTTAAATCACTTAATTAATAGACAAATATAAAATTTGATAATAATTAAATAATAATGTATTATTTAATCATTTAGGGAAGAAGGGTGAAAGTTAGTTAAGTAGTGGTGTTTTCCAATCAGGACAATTTAGGGTATCTACATTTTTGGCCTCTTTGATACAATGCAATTTTGAGTGTTGTGTCAAAGAAAATTCAAAAATTCCTACTCAAGAGTTGCCCCGAATTGCCTCGATGACAACGAGATAGCATGGTGACCCCTTGAGAAATTTGGTGAAAATTTCGGATAATGATCCAAATTTTTTGACAAGCAGATGTGATTTGTTTTCAGTGCAAGGGCTGACAGAAGAAATGTTGAATAGAAGAAAATGTTAGTGATATTTAGAATATAGAAGAAATTATATGATTGATGATATGTAAAACATGTTGAGTTCGCTTTTGCTTCATAGAAACTTCATATTTTAGCAATCCTTATTAATGTAGCAAATAGATACGATGTACAAAAGTATTAATAACCAAGGTGGCTTTGTATCTATTGTGTGGACTTTGACTCCACAATCAAGGAGTATTCTTGCTCATACCTGACATACGGAAACCTTGTTAGAGTGTATGGTTTAGATGTTCAGAGCATTTTGGACCAATGCATAGAGAGGTATGAGGAACCAAACATGCAAGGCCGCTTGAGTTTCTTGAAATGACTTCTATATACATAAGGCAAGTATTCACCGTGGGAGTATTGCAAAAATATCTAACAAATAGAGCAAACAGAAATCAATGATCAATGCCCTATTCCTTCTTCTCTAAAGCCTTAATGGACATCCTCGAGAGATCTTGGGAATGAGATAATAAGATAAATCAAAAAGAAAATAACAAAAAGATAAACAATGTTATTGTATCACTTACCATATCTATTTTGAGGTTTCAAGCTATTATTTGTTATTGATGATGTCTATTGTAGGAACGATCTATCTGTTAAGACATATCTTAAGATGTTGATGGTGAATTTTCAATAGATAGGTAGTTAACACTTTGGCATTATTTTAGTCTTTTTGTGATCAAATCTTTGTGATTGTTTGCATGAGAGTTCTAGCTTTTGATGTTTATTTGTTTGTTGTTTGTTTTGTCAAAGGGTGAAAATGAAGATTTTTTTTATTACGGATGGAAATTTTATTGCAGATAGGTGATAACAGAGATAGGACTTTTGAGATTTTCTGAATGTTTTTGTGCTTTTGAGGTTATTTGATGTTGTTTTTTAGAGTTTTCTGAATTTTATAAATGTTTTTGGATTTTGATAAGATATTTGAATGTTTTTGTATTTTGGGGGACTAACCTAGGGCCTCAAGGGCTCATCCTTGATGGCCTTGCCTATGTTATCCATGCAAAGGCTCATAGTTTGCTTGTTTGATAGGAGTGTGTTTTTGACTTTTCTGATTTTTTGAGTATTTTTGGATTTTTTGATTAAGTTTAAAGACCATGATGGAAATCTAAGGGGACTGACCTAGGGCCTCAGGGGTTGATCAAAGATTATCCTTTCCTATGTTATAGATGCAGAGACACGTAGTTCGACCGGTGTTGACTCAAAGTAGATTTTTTTTTGGGGGGATTTTGATGTTTTGACTTTGTTTTTTATTTTTGTTGATTTTTCAACTATTTTTATGGTTTTGACGTTGATTATATGAATGACAAAGAGATATCAGTATGTAGGGATATCAATAGTCTTTTGAGATAGGCCGACTAAAATCGATTAATTTGATTAAGTAATTTTTTATAATGATAACATTATTGAGGATACACAATAATGTAAATATAGTGTTGTCACGATAGGAACACAAGGATTGGAAAAGATACATCCCAAGATGATGGTTGATTGATCATATAACAATTGGTCGAGATTTGTAGCCAGGCTAGGAACAAGATTGCCAAACTTTTTGATACCACATTGAAGCATCAACAAGATACACCTGATATGGATTGTTTGATTTTTTCGGACGATGCGTATAACATAACGTGCGCTAGAAGACATAGATCAAGATTTATTTTGAAGCGAGATGTAAGTACCTGCCCCCAATGTCTAGCAATGTAAAAAATGCAAGGATTATTTTTTGATTGGATGACATGTTTGGATAGAGTATGCCCCTTTGAACAATGCCTCATGGCTCAAATAATGTTGGATAGGATAGGATCAATGATAGTGACCCATGTCAATATGCTTTCCCTAGGCAAGTGTAAAGTGTACATCGAACCTTTGTCAAGATCAAGATAAGTTGGATTGGGATAAAAATGGGTTGGATGAATGGTTCATGGATTTATTATGGATAAGATGGATGGAAGGTTGGATTTACTATGGATAGGATGAGATGCTTCAACTTGAAATGGCGCACGTAGATGCTCAATTGTACACATGAAGCATGTTTGCCAATTTTTCATCATAGTACTTGTCCAAAGTGCCACCATGGTGGTTTTCACTGGAGGACAATTTTTATCTTTCTTTTTTTTTTAATTTTCTTTTTTTTTTGTTATTTTTTATGTCACACAAGACACCTATTTACTAGGTTTTCATCATGGTGATAATTTTTTTGGAAGATTTTATGCTCATGTTGAACCACCTAGTGGTGTTGATGTAAATGTTGTTGGGAACAATATAGGTGTTGTTGCTATCATAATGTTCCAACGATATCCCATTTGGAGGATTTTTTTGCTAAGATACAGGCGCTTAAGTATAACCCTTGATAATTCTTGTCTTCTTTATCGATACCGGAGTTAACCTTACCTAGATGCGCACATCACAATAGGGTTCCCTTAGAGTCCTTATGATAAAGAGTCATTTCCAATATGTGGTCAATATGAGATTTGGATATCATGGATGTTGACATGCATTGAGGGATATGACATTCAGATGTATTGGTCGACAGTTTGGAATCTTCGATTCTCCAAACTTGGGATGATGAGCAATGATGGGTAGATATGGAGATTCGATTGGGACCAACTTCTTGATATACCTTGTAGGTCACTCTTGAAGCTTTCTTTTGCATCTTTGGACATGTTTTCTGGATGAACTTCCCTTTTTTATTTTTACCCATAGTTTCTTTGACTAATGGAGTTTGATAGGGATGATTTTCTTGCTTTTTCTTTGGTATCCATTTGTATTTTTCTTTTCCATTTTTTTTACCAATTCTTTTGCTTCAATGACTTGTTCCTTTCTTTGATATAACTTTTTTCTCTTATTGTTGGTCCCAATTAGAGGGTGGAAAAATATGTGGATGATGATTCATGATATGAATGGTTGTAGCGTTGGTAGTGGTTTCATCATAAGTACCCTTTGTGCTCCCTATGTTGGTGTTTGCATTAGATAAAGTTGCCTCAGTATTATAGAGGTATCACTAGTATGTTTAGATTCCCTTATTGATGAATAACCAAGACCTTGATTCTTAGGATTATCAATAATCTACACTGGTTCTAGGATACCCTGTTCATGTAGGCTTGATCCTCTACCTTGATAATGCATTCGTTGAAAAAATTTGTTTGCAATAGATATAATTTATTTTGGAAGTAGGGTGCTAATCCTTTTCTTCTCTATTGTGGATCTTCAAAGGTGATAGCTTCTTCACTGGTAAGATAACTTGCTCTGACAAAGGTAAGTGATCCATTTTATAAGTGATAGGATCCTCCATATGTGGGATAACTTCCTGATTGAGATCCTTGGTTGGATCTTGTGAAATATAAAATTTTAATGCTTCTTCAAGAGGTGTTGATGATTCACAGTCTATGTAAAAGAATTCCTCATGATTCATTTTTTATATTCCTTCACAGGATGTTTTTGATTCACAATTTATGTATGTCTTCTTTATGATCAATTTTTGATATGTCTCTGGATTCTTCTATGTCTTGATCATGTGTAGAGATGTCAAGAGTAGGAGACTCTTGTTCATTGGTAATAATCTCAAGAGTATGAGACTCTTGTTTTGGATTAATATCATCTACATGTCTTTTAGGAGTAAGCATCTCATGGGTAGATGTATGTGTACTTGGTATATGGATTTGTTCTTCTTTTGGAAAACATTGGATGTCTTGGAAGATATTTTCCAAGTCATTGTAGTATTTTAATGATAGGGGTTCTTGATCTTGACTATATGTGGTATTATCTTTGATATGCTTTGTTTCATGTTCTTGAAATGAATCAATTTTAAAGAATGGATTTTATGTAAAGGATCCTTGGATTTCCTTGAAATATGAACATGTGGGTGATAGCTCTTGGCTTAGATTTTATTTGCTAGGTATAAGTGTTGGATTAAGAGTCTCTTGATCATCAATACATGCGACCATGAGGTTGAATGATGTCAATATATCTTGGGTTGGATCATTGTTAAAATTTGGTGATTGATTTTAATCATGCTTGGGATTAAATTCTTGATGTATTTCCTCTTGCTCATTAGATGATGTAGAGACATTGTCAATGTGATCAGTGGTAGATAGATCTTGATCATTGTCTTCAAAATTTGAGGTAGAGATATTGTTAATGTTATCATTAGTGTTTGCACCTTGAATGTTGTCTTAAATAGCTATTTTTCTTTGATCAATAAGGTCTTGGATGAGATTTTTTAGTGCAACACATTTTGATGCATCATGACCTTTTACTCCATGGTATTTACAATAGGCCTTGTCATCGTACCATGGGAATTTGATGATAGGTTCACCACTTTGTGACGGTTTTGGAAGTGTGATGAGTTTAGCACTAACTAATGTGTTTAACACCCCCTCAATTGGCTCCCCTAAAGGAGTGTATTTACATTTAGTAGTATGGTTGGATTGTGAGGCTTGTTGTGGTGGAGATGATTATTGTATTTGAGATGGAATTTCTTGTTGGTTTTGAGATTGATGATCTTGATGATCTTGTACTTGATATTTTGATTTGGATATTTTTGGTTTGGGGGTTGATATTTTTGATGGATTTGATTTTGATGTTGGGTGATCTGATTTTGATTTTGTGACAATTGATGTTGTTGATTCACTTGATGTTGTGGAAATAGATTTTTTTGTTGATATGAATCAATGTTTTGATGATATTTGAAGTATTGTTGATGTGGATATTAGGATGTTTGTGGGGTGATGTTTTTTTGTTTTTTATATTCAATGTCATGACGTTGAACATGTTGTTGATGATATGTCATATTTTGATTTCGTTCAAGTGTGTTAACCATTTTCTCAATTGAATTTAGGGAAAATTGATGTTGTAGATTTTTTCCTTGATGGTGATTTTGAAACCCTTGATAAGAGTGATTTTGATATGGATGAGGATTTTGATTAAAATCTTCCATGTGACAAGATGCGCTAAAACCTTGATTAAGGGAATCCATAGTTGATATATCATTGATATTTATGGCATATGATGTCCCCATGGGTGTATAGAGTGGAACTAGATTTGGGTAATAGATTGACATGTTTTGGGGATGTTTTGGTTGCATGTTTGGGATGTTTTGATGCTCAAGACCCTAAAGTATGAGTGATGTTTGAGTGAATGTTTTTTGAGATGATGCTAATTTTGGGCTTTAAAGTGTACAAAACTTGGACCGATATGTTACTCTATTTTTCTAGAGGATATGTTGATGATATACTTGAACTAGCCTTGAGGTTACAAGAAAATGTTAATATCTTACAAATTGAGAGCAAGGGAATAATCCAAGTTGTGTTTGATTTGAATTATAAAACTAGCTTGATTGTTTTGATGTGTAAATGGATATGGAAAGATGCATATATGAATTGTTTTGGAGGTCTGACTATTTTTTGTTCCCAAAAGATGAATGATTTACCCAGTTTTTGATAAGTTTCTGATTTGCACCAGAAAATAGGACAATAGCGATAATCTTAAGAATAGTAGCAGTTGAAATGTAGGACAATAGTGATCAAACTTAGAGCAATAGTGGTCTCTATTTCAAGTTCTAACTGGTAACAAATAAAACAATAGTGGTAAATTTAACGGAAGCGGCCCTATTTAGGTCAATAGCAATTGAAACTTTAAGACAACTATGGTAAGTTTATCAAAAGCGGTCTCTATTGCAATTTTTTTGATTGGTGAAATAATGAAGGAAATAGCGACAGATTTGTCAAAAGCGGCAATCCTTAGGTCAACAAAAATTGAAACATGGGTCAACAACGACTAAAACTCATATCAAAAGCAGCAAATTTTAGTACAAAAGTAGCATAAATGTCAATAGCGGCTCTGTTTCTAGTTTTTTCTAGTTTTTCATTTTAACAACAGTTTGGATAAGTTCACATTTTTATGTTTCAATTGATTTGATTGTTTTGATGGCAAGTATGCATACAACAAATAATCTAAGATCTAATAACTTGTAAAATAATCATTCAGCTCATCCTAAGTAGGTACGTTCTTTGAGGTAGGCTTACGTCATGTCCTGAGGGGATGATTTTACATGCAACTTATCGAGTAAACCATAAATTGGACTTGGTAAGTAACTTCTCGAAAACAAAGTTTTGATGCACCACTTTCAAAGAACGTTTCAAAAAACAAGGATGGCTTCTAAAATAACGTTTTTAATGATACACCATGAACATCGAGATGGGTACTACCATTTGCAAGCCACTTAAGGCATTAAATTGTTCCCTTCCAACCCATATGTCCAGAGTTGGATTAGGTGTAGTATGTTATCGTTGTAGATTGAAGCTACATTCATTTACAATTTCACCACTTTTATATAGCCCAGTGATAAGCGTGCTTGTTTTAAGAGTCGCTTATATGTGTTCTTTGTTGCGGGATGTGTCTCATTAGTAGGCCCTTATCCTAAAAAGAAAAGTGGGTGACCATAAAAAATGCAAAAGCCCAAAGTGTTTCTCGTCACCTAGGATCGTCAAAAGACATTGGGGGAGAGGAGACGCACTTGGCTCACCAATCACGATGAACATAGTATACAATTCATCATAGTTTCTTTTTATGTCCCAAAATTTGAAATGTGAAGATATTAATTCATTTTTTTACGTGCATCAATTTCAAAGTGTTTGAAACTTTAGGAAAAATATAGCAATGTGCAAATCAAAATGGATTTGTTCAATTCTAAGCACCAAAGTTGAGTGTTTCTAATTGCCTTGTCCATCTTAATATGGTCAAAAAAATGAAATTTGTTTGATTTTCAACAAAATAAAGGTGTTTGTGCTTCAACAAAATAAAAGAAATCGGTCAAAAATGAAAACATTCAATTTTTAGAAGCACCAAACTTGAAATGTGAGATTTGCCTTGTTCAGTTTTAACAACACCAAATAAAATGTGTGAGTTGCTTTGTTTAATTCTTAAGCAACAAATTAAATGTGAAAGTTTGCCTTGTTCAATTATTAAGCACCAAAGCGAAATATGAGAGTTGTGGGTTCAATTTTTAAGCACCAAAGTGAAATATGAGGACTACCTTGTTCATTTTTAAGCACCAAAGTGAAATATGAAAGTTGTGGGTTCAATTTTAAACACCAATGGAAGTGTGAAAGTTGTGGGTTTAGGTTTAAACACCGATTGAAATTTGTCCTAACTAAGAAATCTTTTTAAAATTGAAGTGGCCTTGGATCATTCACCAACCCTGCAATCAAACTATTAGTTGTTCTCATGAAAACATGTACCATACTCCTACAAGGGTTGCACCAACAATGTTAGAAACTTCCCATACACAACAAATAGTTACATGTTAGGGTTAGGAAAATAAAAAAAAAATCAGAAAACAACTTGTAAATTTAAAACAAAAAAAAGAAGAGCAATAGTGACAATCTTTCGGACATTAGCAGACTTTTCATATGAAGCAATTGCGGCTAATTTAGTAAATAGCAATCTAGAAAAGTGCAACTGCGGACCTGTTCTAGACAATAGCAGCCCTATAAAAGTCAAATTTTGTCAGAAACCTGCAACACAAAAAAAATACAATAACGGCCAAAACAATAGCACACAAATTTTACAATAGCACACAAAAAAAATATAATTGATTTAGGAGAATAGGGTATATTAGGACTTTTATTAAATAAATGATATTTATTTAATTAGTCAAAAAAGATGATTGAGGATGAATTAATTAAACAATGTTAAATCACTTAATTAATAGACAAATATTAAATTTGATAATTATTAAATAATAATGTATTATTTAATCATTTAGGGAAGAAGAGTGAAAGTTAGTTAAATAGTGTTGTTTGCCAATCAGGACAATTTAGGGTATCTACATTTTTCCCCTCTTTGGTACAATGCAATTTTGAGCGTTGTGTCAAAGAAAATTTTAAAATTCCTACTCAAGATTTACCCCGGTATGCCCCTATGATGATGAGATAGCATGGTTCCCCCTCGAGAAATTTGGTGAAAATTTTGGATAATGAGCTAATTTTTTTGACAAGAAGATGTGATGTGTTTTCAGTGTAAGGACTGATAGAAGAAATGTTGACTAGAAAAAAATGTTAGTAAGATTTAGAAGATAGAAGAAATTGGATGATTGATGATATGTAAAACATGATGAGTTTGCTTTTGCTTCATAGAGACTTTGTATTTTAGCAAACCTTATTAATGTAGAAAATGGATATGATGCACTAGGGTATTAATAACCAAGGTGGTTTTCTATCTATTGTGTGGACTTTGACTCTACAATCAAGGAGTATTCTTGCTCATACCAAACATACAAAAACCTTGAACTAGAGTATATGAGTTAGAAGTTCGGAGCGTTTTGGACCAGTGCACAAAGAGGTATGAGGAACCAAACATGCAAGGTCGCTTGAGTTGTTTGAGTTTGATGTGTTGTGTAGAATCTAATATTATATAATAGATGCACATAGGCTCAAACAGTTTCTAGCAACCTTGAAGGATGTTGCTTTAAGATGGTTTATGGGTTTGGGAAGAGATGTTCCTAATTGGAGTACTATGAAGACAAAGTTCCTGAACAAGTAGCAAGACTACTATAGAGGAATTGACAGAAGAAGAGATGAAATTTTTTAGGATTTCTCAAAAGGAGGATGAATCTTTGGAAGACTACATTGAGAGATTCTAGTTTTTCCTAAAGAATTCCCACCAAAATAGGCTCTTTGATGAGTCCCTAAAGCTAATATTTTTAAGGGGGATTAATGAGAATTGTATGGATGCAGTTAATCTCATTAGGGTAGGAGATATTTCTCAAGCACCATTTGAGGATATTTTCAAGGCATGCAGGAACTACTCAAGGTCTTTCACAAAGGTCAAAGGGGATAGAACATCTTCCATCAACAAGACATCAAATGTGGTCTCCAGAGAGGAGTTAAGTAACCTGCTATCAAACTTGAAAGAAGACATAATAATCCATTTGGATACCCAATTGTACACTCTACATGTGAAAAAGAAGCAAGAAGAGGTAGAGGCAATCCTTGTTGAATACTACCCTAATTGTAGATAGAGAAAATCTAATTGCAAGTGCAAAAGAGTGGCAAGTATTTCTGAGGAAAAAACAAGGAAAATAGACTTTCATGCACTGGAGGGTGAAGATGGATAAGTTTTCTATGTTTCTCAAAGAAAACCATGGCATCCAAGACAAGGTATACCTCAAAATCCTTTGAATTATATGCCATTTCTAGTTAGTAATCAAAATTTCTCTAGTTGGATCCCTTAACCTTGGGCAAATACACAATGGAAAATTCCTCTACCAAACTGGAACCAATAGCAACAAAATATGTGGCCACAAAAAAACTATCAAGGATCCAACTACAATCCCCAATGGCCACCACAAAAAAACTAATGGAAAAAAGGTTGGCAATGGAAAAACCAAAATATAAATTATCAGGAGCTGCAACAGCCTTTGCAACCACAGCAACAAGCCATCATGCCCAATCCAACAAATCCATCACCTTAACCACCTAGAGCACCTCAACTACCAGCCCAACTTGCACCTAACCCAAATAATAAGCCTGTTCAACAAGCCTATACTAATGAGGCTATTCAATACCCTACTTATGGGGTAGAGGTGAGTGATGTCCACCTCAAATCAGGGAAACAATTGGTCGGATCTTCATCCCCTCAAATCACAGAGTTGGTTGATGAGGAACCTCCAGTAGAGACATTGGATAACCAAGCTAAGGGGGTTGATTCAAACTAGGACCACCCAACTAATACAAGTCTAGAGCCTCCTTTTCCTGAAAGATTAGTGTAGAAATGTAAAATTAGCTTAATGCATATCACATATCCTAAACTGCATTTTTCCATTATCAGCATCATTTAGCATCATTTGCATCATTAACCCTATTTTCTTCTATTAATTAAATAATCTCAAATTGTTTAGTTAATTCACTATGTCATCACCTACTTTAACCTTATTCCTCTTGATTAATTAAATAAACACAAATTATTTAATTATGTCACTAACATACCTTATTCATCTAAATTAATTAAATTTTTATTATTAATTTAATTTAATTAAACCACTTTCCCTTCTCCAAATTTGAATAATTAAATCAATTATTCAAATTTCCCCAAAATCACTCAACATGGTCAAATAAATAAATATACCTTTATTATTAAATTCAAACATATCTTGCATGTTCCTCTCAACATTAATTAATTATTAAATTAATTAATACATCCTCACATATCTTGATTGAGTAAATCATGACCATTGATTTCTCAATCTATTCCCCAATCTCACTAAACACTCAAATTGATTTCTTCAATCCCATGAATCATTAAATCTAATCCAACTGATTATTCAATTAAATCCCTTAATTGGATCAATCAGAGGAGTTAACTTATCAATCAATTTCCTCTCAACAGTTCTCAACTGTTAATCTTGATCTTTCATTGTTGAATCCTAATCATTCATATGAAAATCTATAAAAGAACCTTCATCCTTCTCAAAAATGATCGAATAATCTAGAGAATTTGTGGAGAGGTCATGTCAAATTGACTATTGAAGCACATTGAGAAATTACTTGCATTCTAGATCACCATTACTACTACCTTTTGTTCTCATTTATGCTAACGTTGCTTGTTGAATTCATTACTTTACAATCACATTTAATGAGTAGGTTGGGTTTTCATCTTGTTTTTATTTCATTCATTTGATTTCATCATTGTATTTCCATCTTTTTGGTTTTCCCTTACACAATTAGTTGTGTAAAGACATCAAACCCAAGCTAAAACTAACCTATTTGCATAGCTTAAGGATGTGTGTATAAAGATACCCCTCATCCAAGCCATCAAGGAAATTCCCATCTACACTAAAATAGTGAGAAAAAATTGCCTTAAAAAGTCAAGTAGGAAGAGAAAAGACCCTTATATTGTACATGTCTTTGGGAAACTTGTTGACATTATGTCGGGAAACATAACTATCCCTAAGTATGCAGATCATGAGAGTCATGTAGTAGATGTTAAGATAAATGACACTCTCATAAAGGATACCTTTATTGACTTGGGGAAAACTATTAATGTGATGACTAAGGAAACAATGCAGCTATTATAGTTAATAAACATTAGACCTACACCCACTATTCTACAGATGGCAGATAGGTTAATAATTGAATCTGAGGGGATCATTGAGGACTTGGTCATAGCATTAGATTCATGGGATTACCTTGCAGATTTCATGGTAGTGCAACCAAAGGCTAACCTTGCAAGCTATCCCCTTATTCTAGGAAGACCATGGTTAGAAACAACAGATGCATTTATAGGTTGTAGGTCTAGAAACATGATTATCTCAAATGGAAACATGACTAAAAAGTGAGTCCTTTATCCACCAAACCAACCTCATGCAGACTTAGAGCAGATCATTTGGCCTACCATGGATGAGGAAGAGCATTACTCCTTGAAAACCCTCATGAATATTGAATGCAACCCTTTGTTAAGCAACCAAGATGAGGATAAATTAATATCACACATCATACAAAATAACTATGGTAGGGACCCGCAACAATAGGATTGCCTGATATTTCTACAAGATCCTCTATAGAATATTATCCCTGCTAGTTCATTAGAGTCAATATCCCAACTTTTTGATTCGTTTCTACCACAACAATGTGTCCCAAACATAGTAGTACTTGACCTTTCATCTATGCAAAAAACATCCAAAACTTTGGAAATCATGCTAGGTAAAACATTAAATGTTAGCAATGAATAAACTATTGAATAACAAACTTCCTTGATCATTGTGTTGAAGGTGTATACACCTAAAATTGGTCTGGAGAATTTTGATTAATTAAATACAAATTATTTGATTAATTATCCTAATTTCCTCTACTGTTTGAATAAATAGAAATATTTATTTAAATAGTTCACATTCACATCGCATTTAAATTCTTCTAATATCTCATCTTAATTAAATAAACAAAATTAAATACTTTGTTCAATTTAATTATCAAATCCCTATTTCAATCTATCACATCCATCTTAAATTAAATAAATAAAGATCAAAACACTTTATTTATTAATTGCCATATTCTGCTGTTTAATTTAATAAACAACTATCCTATAGTTCATTTTATTAAATTATTTATCTCCCTTTTCCTAATTTAATAAATCAAAAATATTTGAATTAGAGCATAAGGAATATTCCAATCTACATTTCCTCAAAAATGAATTAGATTTCCTATGCCTAATCTATGTCTAAAATTGTCACAATTAATTGATTGAAACTTCACGGGAAGTTTTGGAGACAAATTCCAAAATCTTCTCTCAATCCTCCTCCATCAATCTTTCCTCTTCTCTTGCCTGGTGTTTTCATGGGTAGAGACATTCTCCATTTTTCTCTCAATCTCCTCCATCTCTCACCATTCAATTCTCTAGATTGAATCCAAGCCTCTCAAAGCTTTCCCTGTGCATTTCTACAGCCAGGAAATCTATAAATAAAGCCTCATTGAACCAAGAAAAGGATCTAGATAATCTTAACTTTGTGCACTCTTACTCTGCAGGAATCCAAACATCAAGCATCAAGCATTCAACATCAAGCATCAAGCAATCAAGCTTTCAACCATGGCTGCCTCTTGTAGCTACAATTATCTGTTTCATGTCTATGTCATGCTAGTTTAATTGATTTATCATTTAGCATTACATTATCATCATCTCATTATTTGAATTGTCATTTTAACAGTCTTATTTGCTTACACAATCTAAGAGCAATCAGGATTTAATAAATCTTTGAGGATAGAGAACAATATGATGCTTTCAATTGATTACTATTTTGAATTGATTCAATTTGTTTTAATCATTGATATAATGTCTTATTAAGAAGTGTTTTAACCTTGTCTACTTATTCACACTTACAGAAGGAAAACGCAACAGCCTTTGCATGTGATTACCATAACATGAAGGGGATTGACCTAGACCTTTGTATGCATAGGATATACATTAGTGATGGTTTCAAATCAATCAGGTAACCCCAAAGGCGAATGAACCCTACACTAAAAGACAGTCAAAATTGAATTACAAAAATTGTTTGATGCAGGTTTCATTTACCCCGTTTCTGAAAAATCAATGGGTGTCACCTCTAGTTATTGTTCCAAAGAAAGGAGGAAAGTGGAGAGTGCATGTGTATTGTATAAAATTAAATTCAGCCACTAGAAAAGACCACTTTCGACTACCATCCATTGATCAAGTGCTTGACTCCCTAGCAGGTAAAAAGTACTTCTCCTTTCTAGATGAATTTAGTGGCTATAACTAGATTCGAATAGCTCTAGAGGACCAAGATAAAATAACCTTCACATTCCATTGGGGCACATATGCTTATTATGTTCTTCCCTTTGGGCTATGTAGTACTCCAACCACTTTCCAAAGGGTAGTGCTGAGTATATTCTCAGATTTTACACATAACTCCATGGAAATCTACATGGATGATTTCACAAATTATGGGGAAACATATGATGAAGCACTTAATAACCTAGAGAAGGTCTTAAAAAGGTGT
Organism: Sequoiadendron giganteum; assembly: GCA_007115665.2. NCBI lineage: Eukaryota > Viridiplantae > Streptophyta > Pinopsida > Cupressales > Cupressaceae > Sequoiadendron > Sequoiadendron giganteum. The sequence continues at coordinate 433,822,755 of CM021104.1, forward strand.
CAAGAACACAACCTATCCTTGAGTCATGAGAAATTTTTCATGACGATGACCCAAGGGATTGTGCTAGGACATTTTGTATCAAGTGAAGGGATTCAAGTGGATCCAAATAAAATTGAGATAATCTCCACACTCCTTGTGGCATAAAAACAAAGAGATGATAGGAGTTTTCTAGGACATGCTGACTACTATAGAAGATTTATTTAGGAATTTAGAAAAATTGCAATCCCTTTATTTATTTTACTCACAAAGGATGTAGAATTTGAGTGGACCATAGAATTTCAACACTCATTTGAAGCACTCAAGACAACATTGACCAAAGCACCTATCTTGAGAGGACCAAACTAGACCTTTCCTTTCCACATACACACAAATGATTTTTATTTTACTATAAGATTAGTTCTTAGATAGAAGGAAGGTAATAAAGAGTATGTTATCTACTACATCGACAAGAATTTTCAAGGAGCAGAACTCAACTACTCAATAACATAAAAATAGATGTTGGCAGTTGTCTATGCAATCAACAAGTTCAAACACTACATCACAGGATATCCAGTCTTCATCCACATTGATCACACCGCAATAAGGTATTTAATGAATAAACATGTGGTTGGTGGTAGACTTGTCAGATGGTTGTTATTGCTTCAAGAATTTCACATCACCATAGTGGATAATCCTGGAAAGGCAAATGTAGTGGAATATTTTCTATCTAGACTTCCAACTCAATTAGCAAAAGATGTTGTTGATGATTCTTTTCTAAATTAGCATTTATTTGCTCCTTTGCACACACGATCCAATTATCTAGTAGCAAGATAGATACCACCTCATTTCTCCCCTAGAGAAAAGAGACAATTGGTACACAAAAGTTTTCCCTACTCCTGGATAGTTGGTTATTTATTTTACATAGGTCCAAAAAATATTATGAGGAGATGCATGAGATAATATGAGGTTTATGATATCCTCAAAGCCTACCATGATGAACCATGTGGGGGACACTTTGTAGCAAAGAGGACAACACTCAAGATTCTCACCACTGGCTATTACTAGCCAACTCTTCATAAGGATGCAATGAAATACACAAGGAGCTATAATAGGTGTCAAAGGATGGGCAAGATAACTAAAATAGATGAGATTCCCTTGTAGCCATAGTTAGCATTAGCACCATTTTCTAAATGGGGGCTAAACTTTATTGGCCCAATATCACCATCATCAGACAACAATGAGTATATCTTAGTCTACACATATTATTTAACAAAATGGGTAGAAGTTAAAGCATTGCAATTTTTCATAGATGGAAATGTGGCCAAATTTCTATATGAAGACATATTTATAAGGCATGAAGTTCCAAGAGGAATTGTAACAGATCAAGGTCCCTATTTTACATCAGATTTGATCACCAAATTGGTCCAAGAATATGAGATAAGGCATAGGAAGTCAACACCCTACCACCCTCAAGCCAATAGGTAGGTGGAAGTAACAAATAGGGAGATTGAAACATTCTAACCAAAATAGTGCAAATTCATAGGAAGGATTGGGCAGACAGGTTGCTTGAGGCGGTTTGGGCCTATAGGACAACTTGGAAGACTACAACAAGGTTCACACCATATGAATTTGTGTATGGAAAAATAACAGTACTTCTCATTGAATTTGAATACAAGACACTAAGGACAACAGTTGAACTAGATATGGAATTGTCAATAGCACAAAAGGAGATATTACACAATTTAAATGAATTAGATGAAATAAGGATGAAAGTTATGCACCACACTGAGAATTAGATGGCATGATCAGTTCATCAAAACAAAGGAGTTTAGTGTGGGTGGTTGGGATTTACTCTATGACTCAAGGTATAAGGACTATAAAGGAAAATTATAGAGAAGATGGTTAGGCCCATATGAGATACAACAAGTATTCTCAAATGGAGTAGCACAATTGCAGACAATTGATGCGATCATATTTTTACTACTAGTTAATGGTCATAGATTGGAACTTTATAAAAATCTAGTGTAGAAGGATGACTTCCATCTTTCATTAATGCACCAATATGGACTAGATAGTGATTTTGATAGAGACATTGTACCAAACATCACAAATTTAGCTAGCAAAAGATACAATAGGTTCTCCAATTGACTCAGTAGATGAGCTACACAACTCACCTACTAAGGTTAATCAGGTATAATTTCCTACCACATATCACATGCACACACATCACAAGTGACAAAAATCAACAATTATTTTCAAGTGTAGTCCAAGATGCAGTAGGGACCTGTAGCTTCATGCCTACAGGTGACAAAATTTAGAAGGGGCCTGTTGATGCAGGCACCTGTAGCACTTGCGTATTAGAAATTTAAAAAAAAAATTGCATTAATTGCATGACCATCTACAATACACTTTATTCCTCTATACATGTCGCCTCATCCCACATACCATTCATATCACTTTTCAGGATATCCATGCGATATGCAATTCATTTCACATCCCATCATTGTACATCCCACAACCTTTCACATCTATCATTTACCATGTGCCATTCAGTTACATCATTCATTACCCATTTCAATTGCAAATGGTAACATCATATCTCGTTGCAGGCAGTTCAAATCAAATTTGCACGAGCTGAGTTTTAGTTCACTACACTTCTACAAGTACACATATTAATTTTCCATAATTATCATAGATGTCAATTATGTTTTTACATGATTTCATAATGAGTTTTGCATGCTTCATATCATTTTTATTATTTCCAATACAACATTTCACCCTCCACCAAAACAATTGTAATTAAGTGAGGACACTTAATACCTTTAGTTGGGAGGAAGCAATACCTTTCATTTTCATTTTCTTGGTTTTCAAAAGCCCAAATACTTTCTACAAAATCCTTTGCCATTTTGTTTTCTATTTTTCCCCATTTTGCAATACAACTCAGCTATAATTCAAATTCAGAAGGAAAGAGAAGGGGTAGAACAACTACATTTGGAAAACACAAGCACACAACTAGAGTGATAAATAGGAAATTTGAGGGAATTTGAGCATTAAAAAGCATATTTTCATCATGGGTGGTGATATAATCCGAAGAGAGTCATTTGCACACAATCATTTGTCAAAAGACAAATTGGTTTCACCTATTTTCCAACATGTTGGTTGGATGGACTATTTCTTGAAGTTGAAAAAATACAATGAGGATATGACAGAGAAATATGCAGCTACAATACAACATGATGAAGCAATAGTAAGGGTTTGAAGGTTGATGCTTCAGAGTCTGTAATTATTGAAGTGTCAGGTTTTCCATGGGAAGGAGAGGAGTTTCCAATTAGGGCAAATGTTGTTGCTGCCAGAGATGAATTTAGAGAACATGGAGAAAATCTGGACTCATCCTCCTAAGGTACTAAAATATTATCCTTACCATGGGTTTGGGCTTCTATTGCTTCATATATCATTAAGTATCTTAAATATGATGGTAGGCAATCCTTATTATATACAATTCATTTCAAACTCTTGAGGCATCTCCATCATGATAAGAGAGTTAATGTTCCAAATTTTCTCTATAATCTATTGAAAATAATAGGCTTTGAATACAAAAGAGAAAGGAATAAAACTACCTTATTACATTATTGTCTGATCACCCTATTAGTTAAAAGGAGTCTGAAAATTCAACATCCACAAATTTCATGGGAAAGATTTATCAATTATAACCACATTGATAGTATTTGACAATAACCTGCTATACCAGATAAAGTAAAAGAACCTATTGTGTTAAAAAGGGAAGGGTCCCTTGACCCCCCTACTTCACCTACCCATATTAGGGATGAGTTAGAAAAGCAGGGTATGCGGGATACTCAACCTACACCCACTGCAGAACAACCTGTAGCAGAGGACAAGAAAGAAACCCATACCCTTAAGAAGACATCAAGATCCAAGAAAAGGAAAACTAGGCCTTCTTTTGTGCCTACATTAGGATAGAAAAGACCCAGAAGGTGGTCTCATTACTTAAGAGGGAAAGGGGAAATGAGTGGTATAGGCAAGAAACAAAAAGAAGGTGTTGTTACAATTGAAACAAATTTAGAATCAGAAGAAGTTCCCCTTGAGAATGTACAAAAACCAGTCAAACCATAATGGTATTTATCGAGAACCTCTGAATTTGATTTAGAGGATGCCTTTGTTGCTAGAAAAATGAGAAAGAGAATCCCACAAAACCCTGATAGAGATGGTTGTGAAATGATATGGAAGAAGAATCAATTTTTAGATAAAGATGAAGATTTATTTATTAAAGAGAGGAATTCTAAGAAAGAATTGTAGGAAGAACTTGACAAAATAAAGCAATTGGAAGAATTGTTGGCAAGTTATCAGTTGAAGGACAATCAAAGGGACATGAAAATTAAAGAGTCGGAGGAGAAATTTCATAAATTTGAACATGGGTCTAAGTTGTATGTCCTTGCACATCTTGCTCTTGTGGAAACAAGGATAAAGAACCTATGACTAAAGGAAGACCTCAAGCTAGAGCTCCAACTGGTCCTACTATTGTGTCCCTATGATATGAATTATGGAAAATAACTAATGAATTCTCTGATCAAAAAGAAGCATGAAAGAAGTAAAAAGAAGAAATAATAAATAAGCATGCTAGGAATCTTGACCAAAAGGAAATTGAATTAAAAAAAATTAGAGTCAAGATTGAGGAAATTACAGACAAGGCTACATAAATCCTCAAATGTAGGCCACCCGCCAAGGTGTATACTTTTTTTTTACAAGTATAATTCTTGTGTTTTTAATTCAGCCAGTTAATTAGTAATCTACCAATTGCTCTGAGTAGGAAATTTGAGTATTTAAATGCTATATGCTGACTCCACACCAGATGTGCAAGATCAATTGTGTGAATTTTACTTGCATAATCTTTCTCTACCTAATAATACAGAGTGGAACCCCTTAATATTTGTGGGAGACTTACAAGTTAGAGCATTGGCTTCATACTTTAAGAATGAGCAGCAGAGAGGGAAAATAATGTAGGACTATGTTGAGAGAGAAATTTGTTGCTCTCCAAACCAAAAAGAGTCAAAAGACTCCAACGCAGTCATGGAAGAAACTCTCCTGAAGCAAAAAAGGGGTGGGCAAAAGAATAATGAATATCAAAGAAAATGATTATGCCAAAATGCAACAACTAGTTGGAGGTCTTATTCATCATTCTTTTAAATGTGTACAAGGAAGATGGGTAGAATTAACCCATGAATTGCAAAAAAAGGAACCTCACTCCTTATACAATTATGTATCCATGCTTGAAAGGTCTCATAGGTGCATAGAGATTTCCAAAGAAATTGGACTTAAATGGGTACCTCTTACCTTCCATCCACTAATGCTTCTTTATCTGGTGCCACATTGGACAAGGGAACAACATGCAAAGTAGGAAGAGACCAAAAATATCAAATGGAAAAGACTTTCATGTTATGGAGGCTATTACTTGAAATAGGGAACAAGAGTGAATGTGGTTATAGATTTCAAGGAAATGATCTTGCAATACAACCTCTGATCTTAATTGTTGCTTAAGGAAAAGCAAAATTCTAGTTGGGGGGAATGATGAGACCAAATATTAGCTAGTTTTTTGTTGTTTAGTTCATAATTTTAGGCATTTCTAGATACTCATTCCATATGCATTCCTAAACATTGTCTATCTTTTTATATCTTTCATGCAACTTGAACCTGGTTTTGATGTATGGGAATATGATCATGATATGTTTTTAATTGCATAATTAATTGTGTTAGTTTGTATGAAATGCAGTATGGATCTATGTTTAATTTGTGGTTATTAGTATTGTTTATATTTTGTATGAACTAACTTCTTGTTGCCGAGAAGCCAAATCAAGCAAAATGTAGCCTGCAACAACTAGGGAGTGCATCCTGTAGCTAAAGGATTTTAGGCAGTTATAGAAGCATTCATTATTGAGGATGATTGTGAATCACCATGTCATTTAATAAGACCACTAAAGGGAGAAGGAGTTTGCTTTGATTGGGAAGCTAACATGACTATTTCTGCAGTCTACACTTCTATTATGTTGTTGGAATAGATTTCCAGTCCTAATTGTCTTCTTCCACCTTTTCAATTATGTTTTCAAATATGTAGACTTTGTCACTCTCTATTTCATAGGGGAGTGGTGATTTGCATTTAGTTTTTTTCTTTTGAGTCCTTGTTTCAATAAACCTCCCCCAAACCTATATAGTTGGCTCAATGGTCGAGGAGTGCATATAGCGTGTGGATATGTTCAGATAGTGGTAGTTTTTATTACATAGACAATACTTGTTTTCCAGATATGCTTTCATGAATAAGATATCTTTGAAAATTCTTGACACATTGTGAAATCTTGGTATATTCAATAAGATTTTTTTAGTTTATCATTATGTTCAATTGATTTAAGGAGTTTAGATTTGATTTTACTTCATGGATACAATAACATCAGCAAGGGCCACTCAAGGTAGCTATTCTCCACCATTAATTTCTATTGTTACAATAGATGCTTTTATTTATTGCATTCATCTTAATTAGATTCTTCATTTCCTGTATGAGAATGAAACTATGAATGAGATCTTGTCTTGTTTTTCATGTTTTGTTTTATCTCAATATGTCAACCTCCAGAGTGATTCAAGTCATTAGAATTCATAGTTAGCAGTTTTAGTAATTGTAAATTTCAGGTTTTAACTATTAACTAGTCATGGTCATTAGTTGTAGGTACTCATAGCACTAGTTCCAGAATTAATATTTTTCCTATTTCACTATTTATATTTTCCACATGTGTAAACACCTATACTAGATGATATAGGCAGTATAGAATCTCTGGATGTGCATATAGTGCCAACATCACCTCAAGCTTACGTTAGCCCTGGTCGATAATTAAATGGAGTCTTTACAAGGGTTTAGTGGACTATTTGGTTAAGATCCACCTCCGAATTATGTGTGTATCACCAAGTTTATTGATCATTAATTGGGCCTTATAGGGATTTATTGGATTTGTACTTCATTCTTTGATAGGTTTGCACATGGAGCTTGTGCTTGCAGTATATGGGTGTATATATATTGATGGCATGAGTTTACTATGTTTTGTATACCTTGAAGGCATGGATAGTTGGATGTGTTATCACTTGTTATGGGTGTTATTTCAACTATGATTAGTGTATCTTGAAATCCATTGGTGCATATTGATAGATTTGGGTTGAGTGTTTGTGTATTGGGATATCGATTGGAGGCAGGACTTATGCTTCTTTGTGATAGATCGTGTGGCATCTCTTTGGGTGGTTTCTTATCTTTGTGCATTGGCATGATCGAGGATGAGACCATTCATTCTTGGGATGGTGGTCACCTTGTTTCTTGTTGCAGGTATCTTGATGGAGCACATGGAGCACTTTGATTCCTTGATGGTCTATTTGGATATAGGGATTGTTCCCTTGTTCATTTTTGAGGTTACTTGTTACTCGTTATGCAATGTATACAACAAGTGGGAGAATGTTAGGAATTAGGTTTTGTACACCTTGCATAATATTTATAATGTTTAATTTATTATTATGTGTGTGGCGCACCTAGGGGGACCTAGAAGTATGTGCTTCACTAGGAGTTAACATTATTGGGGCTAGTTTATTTTATATGTAACATTAGAACATAATTTGAATGTAAGTTATAAAAAATTGTTTATTTAATATTGGGGAAAGTAATTCATTAAAGTACCCAATATTAAATGTGGGGTCATGGTTTTGTAATCTCATGGTTTTATGTAATACCACTTGATAGTTTTGTGTGAGCTTGTTTCTATAAAATCAAATGCAAGGAGAGTTGTCTAAGGTTGTCTTGTTGGGGTTTTAAGTCTTCTTTTGAAGAGTGCATATGTGAAGCATGACATGGGATGTGTGATTATATGTTTTGGTTTTTTTAATAAACCAAACTTATCTCACCAATTATCTATGAATTTTCCAGATTCAATGATTAATAAATAGGAGGGATTGGCCAACGAATGAGAGTATGCAATAAATGCTTTCCTCCTACACTTTGGGATCTATAAAACCTTGGAAGCTGATCCCACATAATGCACTTAATATTTTTTATGTTTATCAACCTTGTACATTGTAAATAACAGATGAATTCTCATGGGATTACTCAATAAATGGAATATTTCAAGGAGTTGGCTACTCCTTTATGGCATTCAACATTTAGAGCATGAGAATATTATGAAACTCAACCCCAGACATACATTCAAACCAAAAATGAAGATTTAAATTGGTTTTTGTATGTTATTGTTGTGAATGATCAAAGAATTATAACATAGACACAACTTATAGACTAGTGCCTTATCCCAGGACATGGAGACCTAAATATTTCATTTAGAATTATATGACAGTATTTAACCTATCACAATAGAGTCACTAAATGATGCCTTACACCACCTAACTCAGAAATCCCAAACCAATATTACTTAGTTATCCCTGCATACACTCACATAAATCTTCATTCATGTTAAAGAATATTAACCTATTCTTTGAACAAGAGCATCAACACTGAACAAACATTCAATGGAAACACCATGAAGACAAATAGAATGATCTTTAATCATTTTTATTCATAATTCATGTGAGCTATACAATTGGGGAACAAAGGCTCAAGAAGTATACCATTTTCATTTCAAAATGTGACAGTACTAGTATACAATGCTAAAATTCAAAGACTCGGACTCCAAAACCTAGGAAAAACTCAAACAAAAAGTATTTGTGTCCTCTATATTATAATTTTTGCTTCTTAGATTCACTCAACAACCTTTACAATGAAAAAACTTCTCACTTAAGAGAATGGAGAAGACCAAGGAGAAGACCTAAAATCAATACATTGTTGACACATGGCACACCCAACTCCCTTGATGTGCAACCAACTAGCACTTAGAAGATGCTTCTTCGTATTTCAATTCCTCTCTTCAATCTTCCTTCACTTGAAAATCACGTGCACAAAATTACTTGCATGTAAAATCCCATTTTTTGGCCTCATTTTCACTTTGCAAGTGAAAAATATCACCCTTAGGTAAAAAATCATTTACCCAATTATCATTTGTCTTTGTAGGTGAAAAATTTTTACCCATATGCAAATATTCTCAAACATTTTAATACATAGTTTCAGTCATTTGTTTGATCCCTTTGGGGCCTTCGTTTTAAACAACATTTAGTTTGACATTTTGTCAAACAGTTGATGTATAATCCTCCTACCTGTACATTGATCCAGGAGGATCTAGGAAACCTCAAAATTTCACAATCTCAAAATCTCATGAAACCAACATCATTGCATAGAGCTCACCGACACAGTCCTAACGCAACTTGAATGGGCTCAAAAGGAGTCTATATGCAGAAGTTATGCGCAGTCAAAGGTCTGATCAAACAGGCAAATTAGGGGGCCAAGAAAAAGGTGAAAAAATCATCATCTCCAAATTGGTTGAATTTGGTGCCAAGTCGTAGTGCTCATCGTGTTGATTCTGGAACTATATTCGGCTACGAAAATGGAGCTTGTATGAGAAAAATAGAGGCAGTCAAAGTTTTAGTCAAAATGATGATGTCAACATGTGACGTGGCAGTTGACTGGATGGTGACGTGGAAATTGCAGTTGATGTGGAAAAAATATCACAAAATTCATGTACACCATGCTTTATTCTAAATAAATAATAATAAAGTGGTGGAAGTTTATTCCACAAGATCCATTTGGTGGGATCGGATTTTGTGGGATCCAAATCTCCTAAAAATAAAAAAAGATTAACTCATAAAAAAAACAAAGAAATAACTCTCCATTTTAAAGAAAAACAACTTAACAACTTAAAACCAAATGAGCCCGTGAATAGGTGTCAAGGGCTTAAAAAAATTAAATTGTTTTTTTATGGGGAAGTACGGGTTAGTGTTTTTTTTGTAAGGCTTATAATTATAAAAACCAAAGGGGGGTTAATTTTTTATATTATTAAATAAGGTGGTTAAGCCTTATTAAGAAATTTTTTATGTATAAAAGGGGGTGTAGGTGGTGAGTTTTTTCATTCAGATGTTTGAGATTTTTTTATGCTCTTGGTAAGGTGGAGAATTACTGAAGGAGAGAAATTACAAGGTGTTGTTACACCAAGAATTGTAAAATTGTAAAGAGAGAGATTGTGAGTGATTAAAGCTTGGATATTGTAAGAAGGCTATTGAAGCTTCGCGATATCAATAAAGAGGTCCAACGTTGAGAAGCGGACCTGGAGACGTAGCTCAAATTGAGCGAACTCCATTATCAAGCTCGTGATCTCTATTCTTCTCTTTTGTCTCATAATTATTTTTAGTATTTGATTCTTTGAGTTTTTCTAACTACGAATTTAAGTAATTAGTTTATGTTTTATTAATTTTGGATAAAGAACAAGTGCATTCTATTTTTCTATAATTTCAACGGTTAAAAGCATAGTCACACAATACTGTCTAGATCAAGGAATTTTGTAATTGGAATTTATTTACAAGTTAAATTGTAAACCACTAATTACAGATCAAGTGGTATCAAAGCCCGTTTTTGTAGGAAATTGCATAAGTGAATGCTAACTAGGTTGAAATTGAAGCAAGGAGAAGGTGCACTTGCCGAATTCAATCCAGAGATTGGAAAATGAAGAATCTTTCCAAACATGTCTGAAATGGTTGAGGAACCTGAAGAGCTCAATGAAAAGTAATTCTGAAGAGCCTTCCTTGATATGAAGGCAATCGTAGAAGTATTGTTCTAAGAGAGGCAAGAATGACAAAAGAGAAAGGAAGACAAGGCTATAAAGAAGAAGGAAGTTGAATCCTCGTTGAATGAAGACAAAGGTAAAGGAGTAGGAGGTGGTGGTGACCCTCCTGAACCTCCATCCCCGTCCTCTTCATCTTCTTCATCCTCTTCATCCTCTTCTTCTTCTTCTTCTTCGTCTAAGTCTTCTAAGAAGAAACAACCTGTGCAAACTAATGCACCTTTGTTGAAACTTGATGTTAAATTTGATTTTCCAGTCTATAATGGAGAATTGGATGCTGAGAAACTCGATAATTGGATCAAGCAAGTTGAATTTTACTGTAGGGTTAATAATTTCACTGATGATGCTTCAAAGATCTTGTTAGCCACTCTTCGCCTGGGAGGCACAGCTCTAATCTGGTGGGAGAGTAAGACTCAGGAAGATATTAGTCGATAAGGTAAAATAATTTCTTCCTAGTTTGAGTTTATAGCTGCACTTAAAAAATAGTTCTATCCATTAGGGCATATGCAAAAAAATATGATGAATTGGAAATCATTAAAGCAAGAGAAAGGACAAAGTGTGCAAGAATATACACAAGAGTTTAGGAAGAGGGCTTTAATGTTGTGCATTCCTTTATACATGCAAGAAACTTTGTTAAAGTATATAGGTGGATTACGTGAGAATTTGAAACATACTATACTTATGTTTAATCTAACTAACATTGATGAAGTTAGTGTGCAAGCTATCCATTTGGAAACAAGCTCGAGGAATAGCCAAGACAATCTGTTGTTGGACTCCAGTAAGTAGAAAAGCAACAAGAAAGGGAAGGAGAAATCATAGCGAACCGCTACTATAAAGAAGGAGGACGAGAGGCCTTATTGCTCACACTATAAGAAGCAAGGGCACGAAGATGCGAACTGTTGGAAATTGCATCCTGATCAGAAGCCTAAGTGGTTCAAGGATGGAAAGGGTAAGCAAAAGTCCACAACTATCATGCAAGACCTTGGTATGGAATCTAGTGATGAATTGAAGATTTCAATTGTGGGTTTGAAAGGTAAATATTTTGTTGCTAATGATTTTGCCACTGATGTTTCATGTGCTTCTACTTCTAAAAGTCATGTTGTTCCTGAAGATAGCAAAAGATTTGAATTATTTCATATAAGGGTGATTTCAAAGAACACTAAGATTGATACACTGATAGATAGTGGGTCCCAAGTTAATCTAATTTCAAAAAAAATTGTTCAAAAGTTGCGATTGGAAGCAAATCCACATAAGAAACCTTATCCATTAGGTTGGGTGTGTAATGATAACAAAATCATGAGTAACTAAGCAATGCAATCTAAGATTTGCAATAACATCTAAGTTTATAGATGAGGTTGAATTTGATGTGGTTCCACTTGATATCTGTGGGATTTTGTTGGGTAGCCCATACTTATATGATAGAAAATCAATATTCTATAGGGAACATAATCAGTATCACTTGTTTAAGGAAGGAATTGAATACATTGTGCATTCCCATCCAATTAAGACTGATAAATCTCTTATGACAACGGGACAATTGAAAAGGGTAGTTAATCCAAGCAATAATTTGGCACTTATGTTTGTACCACAAGAAGTGTCATTGCATAAAATCATGCTTGATTCTAAGGTTGTTCCAGTTATGAAAGACAAGCATGAAGTTGGTACATTCTTTTTCTCGTTTGCAAATTCAGTTTTTTTATTCAGCCTTCTACTTTTCAGTAGTGTATGGTTGGTAGCAGCAACATTGAATGTGGATGCATTTATGGCTAATGTACTTAACAATGTTAGTATAGTTTTGATTGTTGTTATGATGAGTTAGATGTACAGGTTCCAAAAAGGAAGGACAGATGATACTGGGCAAGTGAGGCAAAAATGTGCTCACTTCAATTATATGTAAAAATAGACCTTTTGGAGGTCCAAAAGCTTCTCAGTGGGGAGGAATGATTTAGGAGGATCTAGGAAACCTCAAAATTTCACAATCTCAAAATCTCATGAAACAAGAATCATCACATAGAGCTCACCTACATGGTCTTGATGCAACTTGAACGGGCTCAAAAGGAGTTTGTATGCAAAAGTTATGCATAGTCAAAGGTCCGGTCAAATAGGTGAATTAGGGGCCAAGAAAAAGGTGAAACAAATAATAATCTCCAAATTGGTAAAATTCAGTGCCAATTCATAGTTCTCATCGTGTTGATTTCAGAACTATATTCGGTTTCAAAAACGGAGCTCGTATGAGCAAAATAGAGCCAGTCAAAGTTTTAGTCAAAATGATGATGTCAGCATGTGACGTGGCAGTTGACTAGATGGTGACATGGAAATTGCAGGTGATGTGACAAAAATATCACAAAATTCACGTACACCATGCTTTGTTTTAAAGTAATAATAATAATAAAGTGGTGGAAGTTTATTCCACAAAATCCATTTGGTGGGATCAGATTTTGTGGGATCCCAACCAGATTTGGTGGGATCCAAATCTCCTAAAAATCAAAAAAGATTAACTTATTAAAAAAACAAAGAAATAACCCTCCATTTTAAAGAAAAACAACTTAATAACTTAAAACCAAATGAGCCCGTGAATAGGTGTCAAGGGCTTAAACAAATTAAATTGTTTTTTTATGGGGAAATTATTGTTTTTTTATAAACGGGTTAGTGTTTTTTTTGTATGGCTTATAATTATAAAAGCCAAAGGGGGGGTTAATTTGTTATTTTATTAAATAAGGTGGTTAAGCCTTATTAAGGCAATTTTTATGTATAAAAGGGGGTGTAGGTGGTGAGTTTTTTCATTCAGATGTTTGAGAGTTTTTTATGCTCCTGGTAAGGGGGAGAATTACTAAAGGACATAAATTACAAGGTGTTGTTACACCAAGAATTGTAAAATTGTAAAGAGAGAGATTGTGAGTGATTAAATCTTGGATATTTTAAGAAGGCTATTGAAGCTTGGTGATATCAATAAAGAGGTCCAACATTGAGAAGCGGACCCGAAGACGTAGCTCAAATTGAGCAAACTCCGTTATCAATGTAATGCCCCGCCACGCAACCCTAACCTTTTATTAGGTTACTAACACGCTACTCTCTTTCTCAGAATACATCATGCTAAAGATAAAGGTCATGAACATGTGATCACTTATCACTCCACTAACAAAACACAAGGACAACACAGTGGGCACAAATGTACCCAAAGAACCCAGTGTTTAAACCTGGCTTTGATACCATGTGTAATGCCCCGCCACGCAACCTTAGAGGAACTTTCAATTCACTATAAAAGCGTACTAATTTTTTTAATAATAGTGAATTAAACATACACGTTCACCTATAATTGACAACATCCCCTAAGGCTACGTAACCGAGATTACTTAAATCCCCATTAACATACATCATCTAAATTACATTGCATTAAATAACTCAAGTAATAAACATAAAAAAATAAAATAAAAAGTAAAACCAAAAATAAAATCAAAAAAAAATCAAAAAGTAACCAAGGCAGGACCGAACGGTACCGCCGGTACCTACGGACAGTTGCCTGCGCCAACTGTACTCACGTACAGCGGCCGACAGTACTGGGGAGGCCGCAGTCCATGGATAGTGCGTCCCCCCATACGATGGGTGCACTGCCCCATGGGCGGCGCATCCCCCAAACCAATGGAAAAGGTGGGGGGTCCGAACCTCCCCCACCAATCATAATTTATTATTATTTTTTTAATTTACAAAATAACAATTTCCAGAAACACCATAAATAAATTTCAACGAATTTTTTGACAGGTTCGTTTCACGAAAACGTCGTACGGATGGTGAATTTAACAAAAGAAAAAATAAACATTACAACTTTAACCTCATATTATATATGTATATATATACTATGTGTATTAATGTTCCAGAATTTAATACATGTAATATATATATATTTTTACAGACAAAAATTACTGGTAAAATTGAGAAAAATATTATAAAAAAACCAGTAATATGAAAATTAATTAAATTTTCCAGAATGTCTTTCCAAAATTCAAAAGATGTAAATTTGATTCCCTTCAATCTATTCTTTCAGATATATAAATAATTTAAACAAAAGAACCTTAAATAGATCTTAATTTTGTTTAATTTTCAATGAAGGTTTACTACGAGGGTTTGAGTTTGAAACACAGATCTGAATGATTTCAAAGGTAAAATTTCCATATTAAATCCTAAATGTTTGAAGCACAACAAACATTGAACTTCAACAATGGATCTACGAATTTTGTTTACTGAATAATTTCCTACAGTAAATTTAACCAATTTTCTCAACCTAATAAATTAAAAATTGAATTGAACAACAAGTACAAAACCTGGAATCTGAAGCTACAGAAGAAGAATTTCTTTGATACAAGCCTCCTCCAAGAATTTCCTCAAACGTGCAACGAATCCAATCCCAAAATCCAAAAACTGATTAAAACCCTTCTTGTGCAAATTCTCCAAAAAAATTTCAATCCTCTGAAAAATGAATCCTTCCAAAACTTCTCTCTCCAAATTGAAAAACATGCAATCCACATAAATCCAAAAAAATATCTAATACAACCCTAATTCCCTTTTGCATGCAAAGTAGAGAATTAGATATTTATTTTCTTTTCTATTTTCGAAAACCCAAATTGAATTTAAAATACAATTTCAATTTCCCTTGATTTATTTTAATTGAATTTAATCCAATAAACTTAATTAATTAATTTTAATTATTTAATAACTAAATTCAACCCTTTTGAGATTAAAATTTAATTAATTAAATAAATTAAAATTTAACTAAATTAAATTTCATTATCACTTTAAATATAACATCAAAGCATAATACTGATTTTAATATAACATAATCACTACTTTTTCCAATGCAATTATTCTAAACATTAATTTAATAAGCAAGCACCTTTCAAATCAAATAACATTAAAATAAGGTACACCATGACTCAATAAACAAGACTGATGACACACTAAGGCTAGGGCGTAGATCTGACACATGTTACCTAGCTACTATCTCCCTTTCAACTTAACCGTTGGATCGACACGCTCAAACCTGTGAGGCCAGGTGGAGTCGATGTCATGTACCTGCAACCTGAAACCATGTAAACAACATAATACAGTATATCCAGCATATAATACACACCATGAAGAAGAAATCATAGATTCGCAAGGCGCTCGCAAGCAAGTGATGCGAACCCATCCTCTTCACCAATACACTCGTCATAACTGACACTTTCATCTTAATCAATAATTTCATAATAAAATCTCATGTTATATCAACTAACATCTTTATACCAATTAAATCATGTAAACTAAAGCATCAGATAAATCAAATCACATCACATAATATAGTCTATCGCTCAATGAATAGCAACCAAATACACATGCAAGATAAAGTATCTGAATATCCCAAAACATAAATCAAAGCAAAACAAGTACACACTGTCCAATCCAGAAAGCAAAATGGAGGGGTGTTACAATCAAGCTCGTGATCTCTATTCTTCTCTTATGTCTCATAGTTATTTTCAGTATTTAATTATTTGAGTTTTTCTAATTACGAATTTAAGTAATTAGTTTATGTTTTATTAATTTTGGATTAAGAACAAGTGTATTCTATTTTTCTATAATTTCAACGGTTAAAAGCATAGTCACGCAATACTATCTGGATTGGGGAATTTTGTAATTGGAGTTAATTTACAAGTTAAATTGTAAACCGCTAATTACAGATCATACATTTAGTCTGCTATTAACTCATTTTCACCCTTATTTGCATTTCAAAAATGAAAATATCATTTCAGATCTTCCATTTCACCATGACAGTGAGCCAAACTATTGTTTAAATTGCTCATTTTTCCTTGTGTAGAATGATGCCAACGAGTCTGGAGGGCAAAAAAATTACCTGCAATCTTTCATGGCATGAACTAGTGCTTAAAAATTCTCCAAAATAAACACTAGTAGAGCTACCTGGGTGGGGAGAAGAAAATGAAGACTTTCAGACGCTTTGAATAGCAGAAAACAATAATCTATAGCCTCAAATTTCACTCCACTTTGATGGCATTGCGAGAGAAATTCATTACAAGTCACAGAGATAAAATACTGTAGAAATGTGGGTGGATGGGTGAGCCCCCCCTCCAAAGTGTTGGAGGGGACATGGGAGCAAGGCCACATATGCAGGCGAACTGGGGAAGGACAACATTGTGGGTAGTCGTTCATAGGCTTATGGTGGAGGTGAATGTCTCATCATTAGGACACGGTATGATGGTCAGGTGATGGTGGCCTTCCCAAGGCCGACGAGTGTGCATATAAATTGATGGCCCCGGTCCTTTGGCTAGGATTTGGCACATTTGGAGGTGCCTCATTAGTGATGATGACGATGGCAGTGTGATTTGGTAGTTGGTTTAAACTTGTTTTTGGGGTTCTTTTTCCTCATTCTTTTGTTACAGGTTGCGGATGGTGAATTTTCTTCTTTCAGAGTGTTGTGTGCACTTGGGAAGAGATGGCCAGGTGTTCAATGTTTGTGATCAAATTTTATGTGGACAGGTTGGCAAGGTTTGGGGCGGACACCCCAATCTCGTTGAAGTCACCTATTTGCCAAACTTCGTTCAAAGTGATTACGGACCAGAGATTGAAAAGAGTCCTCCTCAACAATGACTCTTTGGTAGTGGTGGTGACCAAGATGATCCTAGGGCTCAGGAATTTGAAGAATGATGCATATGAAAGGGATAATTTGCAAATCTCCTCCAGGTTTCTTGCATCCCTGCTGGATAACAATGTGGATAAAGCAGAGGAAAAATTGTTGCTTGGGAAAATGTTTAGGGAGGAACAGTTGGGAGGAGTCGATGAGGTTTTGAGGGTTGTGGTGCTAAGAAGAGGTACGGCATGCTCGAGCGATTTGGAGCTTTTGCAAGGTTCAAATGAGGCCATCAAACTGTATCCGTTTCTCCTAGATTTGAGTGGTCTTGCACTCATGAAGCACAGGATGATAACGGCGGTGGCAGTGGAGTTCCTGAAGAAATTCTTTGGTCTGATGGCTACTGGAGGTGTGGAATGGAAGAGGGATTTTATTGAATTTGAAGAATTAAATCATTATATGTAAGTATGGGTTGTGGCCTAGTTTAGGAGGGTAGTTTTTTTGTTGGGTCTTGGGTTGAATACATTTACACGGGTGGTTTGGGTTGTTTGGGATTTTGGTTCTGGTGGCCTTTGGTGGGATGGTGGGTGGTTTCCGTACAATAGTAGGGTCATGTTTTGGTATGAATTGGAGCTTGAAGGTAAACATCTTTCCTACGTTTGCAGATGTTATGTAATTTCCATACTTTATCAATATATAAAACTATGACTTGCGTATCAAAAAAAAAACTATAGAAATAAAATAGGATGGAGACCAAAGAATGGAACTGCACTTGTTTTCCCTCCCTCCTTTCAAAGAGCACATGAAAACCAAATCCCTTTAAGAGCTTCCCTAATCTTTGCACATCTGAAATGGACCAATAGAATTCCCATCGCGTGAGGAATTCCAATCACTACTTCACCCTGCTCTCCTCAATGCCAAACAACAATGGGTGATGGGAATAAAGCATTTTATTAAATCTTTAGACCTCAAATGCTTTTAATAAAGTTTTCATATGTGAATTTAAGCCATCGCTCAATTTATATAATCGCTACTTTGTGAAGATGAATGGAGTCTCCATCAGTGATGGGTGATGGGATTTGAGCCATCGCTACCTTCATTACCATCACTGATTTGAGTATGTGCAACCCCTTCAAATCTATGCCAAGTGATGGAGTTGAAATAATCTACCGTGAGATTTCCATGAGACTGCAGTGGAGTTCTTCAGCCAATAGAATTTAAGAATTAAATTGCCATGAATAAAACATTTGTCAATGTTTTATTTCTGCCCTAAAACTCATCATTGCATAGAGGCCATCGCTAATTTACTTTTATTTTCCCTCTCCAAAACAATGTTGAGCGATGGATTTAAAGTATTGTACATTGATAAATTTTAGAAAATACATTTAATCCTTCTTTGCAATGTATCTTTAATTAAAACCTACCCAATGAAATCCCTTCGCTCAAACCAAGGCATAGTTGTTTTGTTTTAAATGAGCTTTCCAAACCAGTGTCGTGTGATGGAGACTTGGAAACAATGTTAAAATTACCAATTACCAATGAAATATTAATGAACCTATCCAATGGAGTACCATCGTTGGAAAACAATGCATCGCTAGTTTGCTCCTCCATTTCCACTTCAAACTAGTGATGAGTGATGGACTTGTCATGCAGTCGTGCTATCATGAGCTACCGGGTCTCAACCAATAGGAAGCAAGAATTATTCTTGATTTCCTCCAAAAAAAATTAAATTATATTTTATCTTTGCCCTAAATGAATTTTCACCCTTTGCACAATATTTAAAATATTTTAAACATTAGAAAAATTGCAAATTCTAATTTCTCCTCTAGGCCAAACATAGAAATTTCACTGCGCACAAACGGTGACCCCTGGAGCTAAGATTTTTTGTGTTGGGCCATAATCAATTATTTAAAACGTGTTTTTTAAATCAAAATTTTCTCGGCCATTAACATTTAGGTACCTTCTTTGTAAACTGGCCCTCCGAACGTGTTTGCCACAACTGAAATACATTAAAATAATGTATCAAATGGATTTCATTTTTTATGAAAATGGAGCTAGAGATGTTTTAGACCAAATTGAGAAATGGGTTTCCCTTAGAATTTTTAATTTAGAAACTTTTTGGAACACCAAATTTGGCCCGATCACAGTTAGCAACGTATTAATTAACCCATCAGAACTCATCCAAGAGGCATAAAACTGATCAAGCACACTACCATATGTACCAAGAAACATTCTACTATACGGATTTACAAGATGACCTCTGAGTTGAAAAATATTTATCGACAAAGAGGGCCTCTGGGGTAGATTTAGTAGGATGCGGACCTAACCTCTGTCGTTAAACTGAAAGGACATAGGCACTTCAAATTTTCAAAATTTGAAGGTGCTATTAGTGGCTCATGTTCGGGGATGCATGCCCCTTACGGGCATGGTGAGGAGTAGACCAAGTGCCAAAATCATTGGGTGCTCTAGAACTGCTCCTTTATGTTGCATCAAAAACCATTCTTCAAATTTCATTTGTTGGCCCCAAGCCCCCAAAAATGAAGTACCAATATTTACCCCTGTCAAACACTCTATTCTTTGTTGTCTAAATTGGGCCAAGTTTGAAAACATTGCCATAAACTACCCCCAAACTAACCCTGTCACTAGCATTGTCATTGACCATCATTACCATATGTTTGAGCTTGTCATTGTCACCATTAATTCTGTCAGTCTGAAATATGCAATCAGACACTAACTGAAATCCATAACCATTGTGACACTTTACCTTATCTAACTCATTGCCATTTTCCACTGAATGCTCACCTAACTGGATTGAGAACTTGAAACATTCATAATCCCTTTGATAATTGGCATTGTACATCTTGACATCATATTCAGTTTGCATATCAAACATGAAACTATCATAAACACTTTGCTCAATAGTCCTATCCAAAAGCATATGCCTTGATTTGTTGAAGTCAAATTGCAGCTCCAAGTCTGAAAAATCAGATTGAATAGCAGACTCATATAAAACCTTGGAGTGATCCTCTTATATTTGTCTCATACCTGACATGCATTTATTATGTGTGATGAACAAAAAGTGTTCATACATAGGCATATGCTCAAACTGATTTACATCATATTGACATTCACATTCATTTGAGTGTTGCAAATCAGTTATACTATCACATACTCCAGTGATCTAAAAACAATATTTATCAAAATCCATAGCATCATTTTCATCATTTAGGTCAAGGTTATCACAACAAATATTAGTACTATCAACACCCCATGCATAAGCAAATCTTTCCA
Organism: Sequoiadendron giganteum; assembly: GCA_007115665.2. Lineage (NCBI taxonomy): Eukaryota > Viridiplantae > Streptophyta > Pinopsida > Cupressales > Cupressaceae > Sequoiadendron > Sequoiadendron giganteum. The sequence goes on from CM021104.1 coordinate 433,843,395, forward strand.
TATTAGGTTTAGAAACAAGGTCATGTGCACTTTTCAAATCATCATACAATTCCATGTGAAATATTTCAAATAGAGGGTCAAAAAATTTAGGACCTAATCCTGAGCCAAGCCTTCCATATTGACTTTCTGCAATATCCACTGTTGCAATTGTCATCCGACAGGAAAGCATCTGACCCAGATTCAATAGATCCACCATAGCATGGTTCTTGTTCACCAATAAAAGAGAATGTGTCTTCATCAACTTTTACAGTATTGCACTCCTCATTCAAAACAAACATGTTCATTTTCATATTATGAGGACAAGAAACATCAGCAAAGAAACAACCACATTCAATTTCACATTCACTAACATGAAACCCACTGTTACTTCCATCATTTGGTTGCTCCATACATAGATCAAAAAGTTCTACAATATCAACACATTCTGAAATTTTATTGTCAGATAAATCATCAAGCTTTTCAATGTTATCAATTGGTAATAATGTTGATCCAAGATCCATGTGTTTTTCATAATGCATAACTTGATCATTCAATAATGAACCCATTATTCCATCAATGTGCACATCATTATCCTCTTCATGTATAACTAAAATTTCCATCTCTACTTCATATAAACAATCACGAGCAACAAGGACATAATCATCTTCATAGGTGTCATACTCAGCCTCATCAACATATTCATCACATTTGACACTGTTCTTAGGATCAAGATACTGAGCACATAAGTTTTTTTCTTCAAATTCTTTATCATCCATAGAGTCAGTATGCTCCATTGATTACAAACTTGAACTACATTCCAGGTATTCATCAAATGAAATTTGTTCATTCACTTGAGAACAAGTGACTTTATCAACATTCATATCATTGCGTCCTTTATATGAAGGAAACACCTCTAGATCATCCTCATAGGAGCACTCATAATCCTCAAAAAAATAATCAGGTTTGATGTCATTATGATCCTCATCACAAGAAAATCCATCACTGCTTAAACTATGCTCAAAAATTTTAGAAGGAATGCTAAAAATTTCATTTTCATGAAAATCATGATCACTGAGTTGCAATGAGATATCTGCAGTACTTGCATCACTGTCATTGATCAAAACATGACATGGAATGACATTTGCATCTCTTTTACTTCTTCATTAAACAAGAGATTACAAGGAAAGATTTCATGCATATCAATTTTTTCCACATATCATGTGTCTTGATCTTCATCATTGTTATATTAATTTTCTTATATGTTGCTTGTGGGCTGATTACAATGATTATCCTCATTCAAACAAGATGGACGTTGATTTTTTGATATATTCTCTTCAATTATGTGCATTATGTTCTAATTTTCCTCAATAGGATAGTTGTTACTAGCATTTTGAAACACCACACCTCTTGCATAATCACATCGGGCTCCTACAATCTTTATATAATCTAGTACTTGATCAACACTATGAGGTTTCAATTCTTTGGGCAAAGTACTCAACCCTAGCTCATAGATTTCACAAAATAAATCAATGCACGTTAAATCCTTAGGTCTACAATTTTTGGGGGCCTCCAACAAGGCATCCAAAAACCTTACAAACAAATCATATGGTGCTTCTCCCTTGTGTCTCTTCATTTTAGACAATCCTTGAACAAAATACATTTGATCAACACTTATAAAAAAAAATTGATGTTCAACTTGGAGTTCACTATGGTTTGTATGTTGTAATGATGGAAAAATCAAAACAACAGAAGCATTATCATCTTGACAATAATTTCCCATTTGCTTGAGGTGTGCGAGGATAACCAACGCTTACATCCATGTATCCTTTCATCATTGAATACTTTGAGTTGTTTGCAATGTCCATGGAAATTTGATATGCATGATGAAGTGTTGTAGGCTCTTTATCTCTTAACAGATAACTCATTTCTTCATCAAATGCATCAAGGTAAACAAACAAGCACAATGCATCATTTGGTCTTATATTTTCTTGAATATCCCTTATTACCTTTGCAAATCTAAGATTAAAATTTGGGACTAACTCATCCTCTTTCTAGATGTTCATAAGTTTTTGTCTCACTAAACTTGGATCAATCCTTTCACCAAATTGTTCTATGAATGTTGCCATGAACTCATTCCATGAAGAGATAGAACACATTGGAAAATATGAAAACCAATCTCTAGCATCTTCCTTCAAATATTGAACAAAGAATTTTATTACATCTTCATGACTCATATCATAATCTCCCATCAAATTAGAAAACCCTTGAATATATTAAGATGTTGATTCTGAGCTTTTCCCTTTAAACTTTGGAAAGTGTTCCTTGACCTCATTTGGAACAAGGTTTGGGAAACCTTGAATACCATTAAAATTTAATGGTCTATATCTTCCCATAGAGAAAGGCTTTCTTTGAGGACATAGCTGGAATTGTGATTTTTGTTGCATTGTAGGATTGAAAAATATAGAAATAAAGTCATAATAACAATCCTTATACAAATATTTGTTGAACATCTAAAATACTGAGAGGGGGGGTGAATCGGTATTCCACAAACCGATAATAAAATCCACTTAACCATTATCACAATTTTGATTGAATCGGCAAGAGAGAATGTAGAAACAAGTCAATGCAATCATACACATGAACACCGAGATTTTTTACGTGGAAAACCTAGAATGGGAAAAACCACAGTGCGGGTTAACTCACAATATATTATATCTGGATACAAAATATTACGGAGCTCACTGCCATGACTCACTGTCCTTAAAAGGCTCACAGTCTGAGTACAAAAGATGGCTCACTGCCAAGATACAATGATAGTGGCTCACTTCCAAAAGAATGAACTAATGGAATACACCTTCAATGTGCAGGGTTCAGTTCCACTGAAGCTCAGAATATAAAGTATTGCATCGCTCAACAAGTCTATATTGTTGATAAATCATTTAGGCTCTGATCTTCTCCTTTGTTCACATTCACTTCTCCTTCTCGCTTGCTTGTACATACACATACACCCACATATTTCTCTACATGCATTTTCGCTTGTTTATATCTTATATATATACAAGTATATCTTATTCATCAACTAGGTTGACCTAATTGGATGAACACATAATAGTCAAAACCTTTCTCTGTCTACACCATATAAGATTTGAACATTTTATCCATGTAGTGCATTATTCCAAGTCAGCTATTAGTCTTCATAATATATTGCATTCGCTAAGTCGGCCAAGACTAAACCATAATTCTCCAAACCAACAAATAATCCTCAAAGCAAACACCTTCCGGATCTAAGAACACATTAATTTCCAATCATACTACTAGTAAAGAGACTATTGGCAAAACCACAATATAAGAATGTTCACCTTAGTAGAATGTGGAGTCTCCCACACAGTATACCTCACACAAAAAAATAGTAGGATACAGAGTTAAACTATGTCAGAGATAAATTTTTGTTCATAGCAAAATATGTCTCAAGATCTAGGATATAGCTATATGAATGAGTCGATAAAACATGGTTAAGAGATTAGAGTCATATCAAATCTTGTGATGAGTTCCAGACTCAAATACCAACACACTAATCCACCACAAAGGAGTATTACCGACAGAGAAAAACTTATGGTAAACCAAGTAAACTTCCCATACAGTTATCACCATGTAGTTATTACCATGTTGACATTAATGACAACATAGGAACAACCAGCACAATCATCCATACTTCATGCTATGTTGCAAAGCTTCCAACAATCTCCCCCTTTGGTATTGATGGCAACATGCATGAGAAAAACTTTTCAAGTATACCGCACTGAATGTTCTGACTACTCCTCCTATCAAAATTGTTCTTCACAAAAAAAAAATCCTTTGACTCTTTATCTCTCCATCTCTTTATCTCTCCCCCTTTGACATCAATTACAAAGGAAGGGGTCCAGTATAAATGTACATATGCATCAAAAAGTCATCAAAAAGATATGAACACATAATTAACTTGAAGAAGAACCTCTAAGACTCTCCAAGATAGCCTTATATGATGCTTTACCTTCTTCCCATGAACCTTTTGCACTGACTAGTCTTGTAAAATAGCTCAAGTTTAGTTAGAGACTCTACACCATTTGTTAATGTAGTGGGACTAAGACCTATCTATGATAATTCACCAATACAACCAAGAGCACTGGAAACAGAAGTATGTCTAAGTTTAATCATGTCTGTGAGTGCCACAAACTTCTTGATAACATTTGTCCTTCGATCTTGCAGAGAGAAAAATTTGTACTAAAGTTGCACAATGTAGGACCACCTCCGATTATCTTTATCTTCTGTTAATTTGTATGTATATTCCTGAGTACTCAGTCAAGACTCACTCATCCTTATCTCATTTCTCATATTGAATGTATTGCCAAACCAATCTAGACAAAAGGAAAGTAGTTCTTGTGCCTCTTTTTCACAACTTTGTATGCTCTCCAATTCCTTCATTACTCGATCGTGTGCATTCGCACATTTTCCTTTGATATCATTCAAATTTTCTTCATAAAACCTAATTCCAGCAGACATTTCAAGTTTGAAGATGCAGAATTTCAAAGAATTAATCATGTCACGGAGATTCTCCATAATAGAAATAGATGAATCAAAATTAGCATCGGGAATAACCTTTTGCAAATCTTCCAAAATTGTCTGAATATTCATTCTTTCATGCTCATGTTCAAGCTTACTTTCTTTTTCACCTTCTAGCTTCACTACACTCTTCCTTTTCTTCCTTGTTCCGGTCACGCTACTAGATGTACTTGCTTCATTGGGATGCTTAGGGCTTTCCAAGAGAATTTTAGCATATTTATCAATTTCAGCCTCTGACACTTCATAATCCAATTTAGATATTCAAACTAACCTTGATTCAACTGCTTCCATGTGACAAAAATCTATAGACACAAGAAAATTTATGCTTTTGGAGTATCTTTCCACAACACTTACTAGAATCCTAGACCTTTTGTTCATCCTCATCTGAAATGTTCCAAAGAATGCAACAAGGGTGGATTCTTGTGCATCCAAACTACCAAGATTTATCATGAAGTTCATTATTCAATAAGCAATAGGCTTTGAATTTGACCATTCTAACCTTCCTATTACTGGTAACTCTTTCAAAAAGTAAAGAGTGGACAAACAACCAAATTGCCATATCGAAAAGTATTCTTGTTGCTCTTCTTGATCTCCTTTAAATTCTTCAAAAGATGTATGTGAAGTAGTTCACACAAGTCATATTCCATACCTCTTATTACCATATCAACAACAATATTCTTCACAGCAATAGAAGTTGTAGAGTCATTGTTAGGGATACAAACTTAATGACCAATGACCATAGCAGCATACCATATTACCGGATCAACAATCAATCTCAAACCAATATCTTTTCCTTTAGAACTCACACCTTTAACCTCAATTATTTATTTCTCATTCATAATCTTTAGTTTAGGAACTAGTTCAGAGGAACATAAACCAGTTACATCTCTAATTGCTTCTTTGGTAACTAGATGTGCTTCATCAATCCACAAAGATTCATCATGAATTATGCTCAATACCATCCAAATATACTTCTTCTCAAATTCAAACAAACGAACTTTCCTCTAAACATCCAACTTTTCCTCAACTAATACTCTGTAGGCATCATGATTCTCTTTCAGTTTGTTTTCCCAAAGCACATTCAACTGAACTAAGAACATTTCTCCAATATTACTATAAATAAATGCATAGATATCTTATGTGGGAAACACTCTTAGAGGGATGCAAGAGAATGCACCAACAGATTCTTTTGACACATTCCTCATATATCTCTTCAACCTAGCTTTATCCGCATAATTCGCAATCTTTGAATTATCCATCAATAAAAGTGAAAGATTGTGCAAATAGGAATACCTTTAAAAATGTAGACCAAGAAATGTATAGACGTCATGTTCCAGAGCTCACTTTGAATTCGTCTGTTACTTTCTTCAAATTATGAAACTCGAAATTCCCTTCTAAACTTCCTTTGCATGCTTCTCTAAAAATACATAGGCCTTTAATTTTATCAGAACTTATTCCTTTCATTCTGAATGATTTATTAATAAATGTTTCAACTTGCAGGTAGATTGCCTCAAAAACTAAGTACGCCTTCATTCTTTCAAATTTTGCAAACCTCATTCTTCACACATGCAACTGATAAAAATACCTTAATCTTGTTACCACATTAAATATACTTTTGTCATGATATGACACAAGTACCAATGAGGGGGTTTATTAGATTTTTTATGATTGCTCCCCCTTAGCCACTAATTTTATTTAGAAATTGACTAGAGTATTTGTACCGGAGGTTGGCCTAGATAAGACTGGTGATTCCTTTCTCCAAATACTTTCCATTTCCTTTCTCACCTTTCTCGGATCAAAGGTTTGATTGTTCTTCTTTGTTGGATAGATGTTCTTCTTTATTCTACTATTACTACCAGGATGTTTCGATTTTCTGCACTTATAGCAAGTAACATTCTTCTTTCCATTTTCCCTTTTATCCAACAGGCTATCTTTATATCCATTCTTCTTGCCCTTAGAATCATTCACATTAATTTTGCAATCCTTTGCCTTATGACCAAATTTCTTGTAGGAATGACAAACACCATTGAATTATAAATACCTTTTTGCATCATGTCGTTTGATAGGAATTTTTTGGAATTGCTTCTTTGCTCCTTGATTTGTCTATCTTTGTACTACATCTTCTTATCAGCTTTAGAACTCTGGCCTTTTTCAAACCCTAAACCGCTCTTATCCATTTCATGTCTTTGAGAGGTAATCAGTTCATCAAGCATCATTGATCTTATTTTAAATTTTTCTTCAAAACTCTTTGCCCTTTCCAAATTAGATCTCAAGATTCTACTTCTAATTCAAGCTTTGCGCATTCATCCATCTTCTTTTGAATTTCAATTTACTGACATTTTTCAATTCTTTTCTTCTCATCCAATTGTTTCAGTAGGCTAGTGATGATTTCTTCTCCTTCAATCAACAGATCGCATGCAACCATACTTGTAATTTGTAGCTTTTCAATATGCTCATTTTCTTTTATCAACTTGTCCTTCAAGGCTTCCATTTCTTCTAAAAATTTGGTAGGGACTTTTTTCGATGGAAAAAATCTCTCATGTTCAAATTCAGGGACCTTCCTCAAGCTATTAGGACTCTTCCGAGGATCCAAGCTCTGATACCAATTATTGAACATCTAGAATACTGAGAGGTGGGGTGAATCAGTATTCCATAAACCGCTAATAAAATACACTTAACCATTATCACAATTTTGACTGAATCAACAAGAGAGAACATAGAAACAAGTCAATGCAATCATACAAATGAACACCAAGATTTTTACACAGAAAATCCAAAATAGGAAAAACCACGGTGAGGGTTAACTCACAATATATTGTATTCGGATACAAAATATTATGAGGCTCGCTACCAGGACTCATTGTCCTTAAAAGGCTCACATCCTGAGTACAAAATATGGCTCACTGCCAAGATACAATGATAGTGATTCACTGCCAAAAGAACGAACTAATGGAATACACCTTCAATGTGCATGGTTCAATTCCACTAAATCTCAAAATATAAAGTACTACATCGCTCAAAAAATCTGTATTACTGATAAAGCATTTAGGCTGTGATCTTCTCCTTCTCGCTTGCTTATACATACCCATACACCCACATATCTCTCTACATGCATTTTTGCTTGCTTCTATCTTATATATATACAAGTATATCTTATTCATCAATTAGGTCGGCCTAATTGGATGAACACAAAATAGTCAAAACCTTTCTTTGTCGGCACCATATAAGATTTGAATATTTTATCCATGTAGTGCATTATGCCAAGTCGGCTATTAGTGTTCATAATATATTGCATTCGCTGAGTCGGCCAAGACTAAACCATAATTCTCCAAACCAACAAATAATCCTCAAAGTAAACACCTTTCGGATCTAAGAACACATTAATTTCCTATCATACTACCAGTAAAGAGACTATCAACAAAACCACAGTATAAGAATGTTCACCTTAGTGGAATGTGGAGTCTCCCACATAGTATACCTCACATAGAACAATAGTAGGATACAGAGTTAAACTATGTCAAAGATAACATTTTGTTCATAGAAAAATACGTCACAAGATCCAAGATATATCTATTTGAATGAGTCAATAAAACATGGTTAAGATATTAGAGTCATATCAGATCTTGCGGTGAGTTTCAAACTCAAATACCAACACACTAATCCACCACAAATGAGTATTACCAGCAGACAACAACTTTTAGTAAACCAAGCAAAATTCCCATATAGTTATCACCATGTAGTTATTACCATGTTTACATCAATGAAAACATAGGAACAACTAGCACAATCATCCATACTCCATGCTCATGTTGCAAAGCTTCCAACAATATTTATGTGATTCATGCTTATCCTACTTACAACCATTACCTCTCAGATTTCTCAACTCCCTTTCTATTGGTGCTAACACTCACTGAATAAGGGAACATAAGTTTTTATAAGACTTTCAAACATGGTTTTCATACATAAGATTATCCTTCTTGAAAACCAATATATGAATAATACTTAGATATGTTTCAATTGATGCAAATTCTTCTTCCTAATTGGAAATCTTTATAGATCTGAAACTTTCTTCACATCTTCATCAAGTTCTTTTGATAGAGTCACCACCTCTCTTTGAATCTCTTTCAAAGATGAAATTCATTCTAGGTCTCCTCCAACAGTAGAGTCACGCATAAATTCTTATAAATTTGTTGCAATAAAACCTCTTCCAGGTCTAAAAACTTTAATATCTGAACCAGATGTTCAGATTCATCAAATGCTTTGACTCTTTCCAAATGGATACTCCTCTGATGTCCCCAACAGATTCGCCAATCTATTGGTGTTTTTAATAAACCAAAGTTATCTCACTAATTATCTGTGAATTTTCTAGATTCAATGATTAATAATTAGGAGGGATTGTTCAACGAACGAGTGAAAGTAATAAATGATTTCCTCCTACACTTTGGGCTTTGTAAAACCTGGGAAGGTAATCCCACACAATGCACTTAATATTTTTTATGTTTATCAACCTTGTACATTGCAAATAACAGATGAATTCTCATGGAATTGTTCAATTAATGGAATATTTCAAGGAGTTGGCTACTCCTTAATGACATTCAACATTTAGAGCATGATAATATGATGAAACTCAACCCCAAGCATACATTTAAACTGAAAATAAAGATTTAAATTGGTTTTTGAATGTTATTGTTGTGAATGATCAAATAATTATAACATAGACACAACTTATGGACTAGTGCCTTATCCCAGGGCATGGAGACCTAAATCTTTCATTTAGAATTATATGAAAGTATTAACCTATCACAACAGAGTCACTAAATTATTCCTTACACCACCTAACTCAAAACTCCCAATCCAATATTGCTTAGTTATCCTTGCATACACTCACATAAATCTTCATCCATGTTAAAGTAAATTAACATGTTCTTTAAACAAGAGCATCAAAAATCAATAAACATTCAATGGAAACACCATGAAGACAAATAGAATGATTTTTTATCAATTTTATTCATAATTCATGTGAGATATATAATTGGAGAACAAAAGCTCAAGAAGTATGCCATTTTCATTTTAAATGTGACACTACTAGTATACAATGCTAAAATTTAAAGACTCAAACTACAAAACCTAGAAAAAACTCAAAGAAAAGTATATATGTCCTCTATATTATAATTTTTGCTTCTCATATTCACTCAACAACCTTTACAATGAAAAAAATTCTCACTTAAGATAATGGAGAAGACCAAGGAGAAGACCTAAAATCAATACATTGTTGAGACATGGCACACCCAACTCCCTTGATCTACAACCAACTGGCACTTAGAAGATGCTTCTTCATATTTCAATTTCCCTCTTCAATCTACCTTCACTAGAAAATCCCATGCACAAAATTACATACATTAAAATCCCATTTTTTAGCCTCATTTTCACTTTGCAAGTGAAAAATATCACCACTGGGTAAAAACCCATTTACCCAATTGTCATTTTTCTCTATAGGTGAACACATTTTACCCATATGCAAATATTCTCAAACATTTTAATACATGGTTTCAATCATGTATATTATCCCTCTAGGGCCTTCATTTTATACAACATTTAGTTTAACATTTTGTCAAACAATTGATGTGTATCCTCCTACCTATACATTTTGTCTGCTATTAACTCATTTTCACCCTTATTGGCATTTCAAAAATGCAAATCTCATTTTAGATCTTCCATTTCCCCATGACAGTGAGCTAAATTATTTTTTAAACTGCTCATTTTTCCTTGTGTAGAATGATGCCAATGAGTCTGGAGGGCAGAAAAATTACCAGCAATCTTTCATTGCATGACCTAGTGCTTAAAAAATCTCAAAAATAAACACTAGTAGAGTTGTCTGGGTGGGGAGAAGAAAATGAAGACTTTTAGACGCTTAGAATAGTAGAAAACAATAATCTACAACCTCAAATTTCACTCCACTTTGATGGCATTACGAGAGAAATTCATTACAGGTCACAGAGATAAAATAGTATAAAAATAAAATAGGATGGAGACCAAAGAATGGTACTACACTTGTTTTCCCTCCCTCCTTTCAAAGAGCATGTGCAAACAAAATCCCTTCAAGAGCTTCCCTAATCTTTGCACATCTGAAATGGACCAATAGAATGCCCATCGCGTGAGGAATTCCACCACTACTTCACCCTGCTCTCCTCAATGGCAAACAGGGATGAGCAATGGGAATAAAACATTTTATTAAACCTTTAGACCTCAAATACATTTAATAATTTTTTTGAATGTGAATGTAAGTCATCACTCAATTTATATTATCACTGCTTTGTGAAGATGAATGGAGTCTCCATCAATGATGGGCGATGGGATTTGAGCCATTGTTGCCTTCATTACCATCACTTATTTGAGTATGTGCAGCCCCTTCAAATCTATGCTAGGCGATGGAGTTAAAATAATCTGTTGTGAAATTGTCGTGAGACTGTATTAGAGTTCCTCAACCAATAGAATTTAAGAATTAAAATTGCTATCAATAAAACATTTGTCAATGCTTTATTTCTGCCCTAAAACTCATCGTTGTTGGAATCAAGCAACACTGAGAGGGGGGGTGAATCAGTCTTCTACAATTTTTAACTTTATTGATTTGATCCTTCAAGCATTTAAAACATTCATTCAAAAGAAATATGCATGAACATAAAACAAACAACTATAACACCATAACATAGGATTTTTATGTGGAAACCCTGTTAGGGGAAAAACCACGATGGATGGCCAATCCACAATATGATCTAAGTATACTCAAATGAAGTTTACAATATGGGGAATGCACTTGCATTCAGGCACACTGCCTAGAGCTCACTGCTCAAAGAAGACTCATTGTCTTACAAAGATAATAAGATTAAATCCATCTGAGTAATTGAACTGAGAGATTAGCATCTACATATGCTTGATTACAGTTCTGGTTAGGCTCAAAAAATGATCTTTTGTCCTTCAAACTAATTTTGCACTTCTACTCTACTCTGCTCAAACTCGCATCACAAAATCCTTTATGCACAAGTGAAACTATGCATTATCGCTCTTTTGTTCTGCTCTACTTCGCAACTCGCATCCACACACCTCAAAATGATATGATCGATCTCTTATATATATCTACAACTAAAGATTAATCTCCCATATGTTAGCTTCAACAATATATGAAAACATTTTCAAATTTTTAGCTCAATCCATGGATAATCCTTAATGTGCACCAACCAAAGTTAGCTATAGCATAGCAATGATCAATACCAGTATGTGCAAACACAAAAATACTTAAACAATTATTTCCCAAACATCTGCAACATGTTATATCCATGAAGTCGGCTTAGGTACTAATAAACAAAGAGTTAACCAATTAGATCTTCTAAATCGCACACCAATCGATACGAGCCACTAAGATTCAATAGCAAAAAAGATCATAGATCAAGCAACATTCCCTGAGATACGCAACACAAAATACTAACAAAAAATCTTCATGTGAATCAATGAACATAAAACTGTCGGATGCTTTGTTCTTCCTTGACTGTCTTCAATCTGACTGTTGGTATGATCAAATGATGATGCATGGATCCAATCACCGACTAGGTTTGACATCAATGACAACACCAGATGATATTCGCAGTGTCTCTTGCCAACAATCTCCCCCTTTGTGCATTCATGGCAACACTTAGTGAAAATGACTAAGTGTCGGATCAATACCAACATCAATACACTACCACTCTTCAAAATTTCAAAAACACAACTCTCCCCCTAAGATGATTATACATTTTTCGCTCTACTACTCTCCCCCTTTGACATCAATGGAAAAGACAGGAATCCACATACCAAAAAATCAAACAAAACTGTTATGAACAAATTGCATATGTAAAAACAAATTTCTTCAACTTACATAAACTTGAAAAAATCTGCAAAATCTTTATTCAACATAATCAAATTTGTGTCCCAAACCCTTTTGAGACTCTCCAAAATTGTTATGTGACCACAAACTAAGTAGGATTGTGTCTCTATAGACTCGAGGTTCACTGGATCACCAACTGCCTTAGCATCTTCAGCTTCCTTTAATGCACTCGACATTATTTCTATCTTTGGACCAATTAGGCCTCTAAGTTCACATGCTCTTTCCACAATTCTATCATTTTCATGCTTCAAGCTCCTTATTTTTTCAAGCAGAGATATCACCTCACCTTATTGCTTTCCAACACCACCAGCTAAAGGATCAAAAGCTTCAGAAATAGTTGTTAACTATTTTTCAAGATCCTTAACCTTCTTCTCATTGATCTCAGTAAATTTTGACAAAGACAAACATGACTTATAGATCTTTCCACCCTCAGATAGAGCATTTTGAATATTCTTCACATAGGTGGCTAACAAAGTTTTATCATTAATTATCATTCCTTTCAACTTATTTAACCTTTTAACATCAAATTCCTTATGAACTTTAACCATGGCTGACTTCTCAAGAGACTCAAAGTGAGTATTTATATAGTTAATGAGCTTCTTTAGTTCACTGCAGGAGGAATTGGCCGGATCCTTGACATGAGTAGGCATTATTTTCTCCAGATGTGAGACTTCAAGAGTTCTTCTCTAGCTTTTGCCTAGGCAAATGATGCTACCTTCATTTTATGAATTGGGGACAAAGTGGATAGGTCGATAGGACCTTCAACCAATTCAAGGTCAAATTCTTCCTTTTTCTCTACTAGAAATTTCTTCACTGCCTCTGCAGTGTCTCTTGCTTCCACTGGAATTTCCTTCACATCAACTTTCTTTTCCTCAACCACTATTTCCTCATATGCAAATTCTTGCTTATCTTTACGAATTTCAACTTTCTCAACTGATACAATTTTAGGAGTATTAGTCTCCATAGGTACTTCTGAATTATCCACATCAAGAGGAATCTAAGTATCCTCAGTTGTATCTTATTTTTCTTCTTCTTCTCCCAGACCAGATGAGACATCTTTATCATGTGTTTCTTCGGGGACAACATCAATTTTTTTACTTAACAAAACTTTTCTCAAAATTTGTTTAGTTTCTTCTGCAACTTCTTTACTCTGACCAATCATGAGCTTGTTCACCCTTGTCTTGCTCTTGAATTCATTTTTAGCCTTATTTAGGATTGCTTTCATTTCTTCCACATACACCACTGGACATAACTCAGCAAGAATTCTCTCTCTCATTTTCTCTTCTTTTGTTCTAGCATTTATTCTTCTCATTTCCAAAATCTCATACATGCTTTTAGGTAAATGAGGCATTATTTCAATCAAAACCTTATTGAAAACATTTAAATGCTTTATTGTAGCCTCCTCAAGAGTTCTTTGACCAGATTTATCAAAGGTTTCATACCATTTAAAAAACAACTTAAGATTTCCATATTTAACCAAAGCTTTCTCAACCTCTTCTACTAACATACCAGGTTTGTCAATTTTTACCTTCTTCTTTGCTTTGTCTTCTCCATCGGAGGGCTTTATTTTATAACCTTTGTTGCCTGAGTGCCCATATACTTTATTTCTCTCACATCTTCATCTGACTCGGTTTCTTCATCTTCTGAGACAGCTTCATAGACTCTTGTGCTCTTAATTTTCTTCCTCTTACCAAATACCTTGGTTTGAGTTTTCACATGAGTTGGCTTTGTTGTAGGGGCGGAAAGGGATGTAGAGCTCCTTATTGACCTAGTTTGGGCAGAGGATGTTGTCGGACTAGCAAATTCAGTTTTTGCTGGATTTTTTTCTGCTTCAGCTTGTTCTCTCCTTTTTTTGGCTTTTCTTACTGCTTCTGCAGATATTCCCATGCTTTTTGAAAATATTTCCACCTCTTTTCTTACTTTTCTGACTATCACAATTTTTCTTAGTTCATTGTGCACCTGTATATCTTTTTCTACATAAGTTCCAAACCTCTCTTCTACTGGATCCAGAGGTTTATTCAATAAATGTTGTGCATACATTTCTAGAATGTGCTCCTCAACTTCATATACCATTGGCATGATCCAGACTGTTCTAGGATCAACGGCTTCCATCATGCATTGATCAATATCTATCATAAACAAATTGTGTCCTTATACTTCTCTATAATAGAAGTAGGAATTCTTTCTCTGGCATGCATCATACTCTGAAAATTCTTGAAGTATCCCCAGATTGTAGGTTTTCTGGCTTGACTATTTCCAATTCCATACAACATTTCTCTAATCTCAACAGCTACAAGCTGACCACCTCGCCAATGAAATTTTCCAACATTTGGAACTTCATTCATGAAATAAAAGAATAAACATAATAGCAAGTTACCATACTTAAAGGAATTCTTCTTGTCTTTCTTGATCTAACCAATATTTTCCATTAGTTGACTCCTGAGCAATTCACATAGATCATAGTTTGCATTCTCCTTTACCATTTGATAAGTTGCATAAATGGTTGTACTGGACACAAAATTTTCACGACTTGAGTGATAGATCCTGTAACCAATGATCATCGATGCAAATTTCACATCCACTTCAATGATATCTTCGATTGTCATGGCTCTTCTGTCATAATTTGAACTTGTTGCATCAGTCACTGTTTGATTCTTTACGGACTTCAAAATCGAAAATCCACCAGAAGAATTTAAACCTGTAAGGACACTTATAGCCTCCTTTGCAATCTTGAAGGGTATACTCAACCACATGAATTCATCATGAACTCTGCTCAAGATATATCAAACCCATTCGTTCTCTTCAAACACGAGAAATTCAACAATCTGTGTAAATTTCTTCTCTTCTAGGGTTTTGAATTCTGGTTTGACACATAAGTCCTCCTATAATGTAATTGTTAAACAAATTCAGCAGTTGCGAGCTTCCTAGCTCTTCAATGTTTGTGTGAATATATGCCCTAATATCTTTAGTATGTAAGACATCATACGAAACAGATGAAAAAGCACCTAACAGGTATGTCTCGACAGATTTGAAAGGATGTCATTTGAATTTGGGATGGGGTCTGTCCTTAACTTTGACTACCAATGGAGTAGCCATTTTCACCAATTCATAAATTCACAGGTTTTGCCAATAAACACCTTTTGTCGGATCGCAGTTTGATTGCTGAAAGTTCCTTCACACCTGAATTTCGCATCAATTCGCCAAAGTTTGCCTCATAGCTCTTCAAAATTCTTTTCTTCAAAATGAAAAGTGACAAATGAAGGATAAAAATGACCTTTTATCATTCGCACACTTAACCCTTTTTGTCACAATAAATGATTTTACCCAAACTCATCTGGTTACCCTGTTTCCATGCATTGTGATAGATAATTCTTCTACGAACCTCCAATGCTGCATAATACTCTCTCCAATAGGTTCAACATCTATACAAAATCTATGTGCTTACTATACTTATCCACATTCTGATATCAGTTACCGACAGGGGGTTAAGAGATTTTCTTGACAGCTCCCCCTAGGCCAAAGGCCTAAAACTAATTCCCAGAGGAATTACCAGAAGAAGATTATGGTGCTAGTGCATTTTCTTCATCAGAGGGACTTTTCATCACCCATTTCTTCTACATTTGCTTCTTGATCACATCTCTAATGACTTTTCCTTTTCCCTTGACATCCTTCTGCATGTTTCTCCTTTGATTTACCAGACCTTTTTTGTTCCAACAGAATCTAGCAATGTGACCAAATTTGTTGCAGTTATAGCACACAACATTTTTTGCCCTAAACCAATTGTTCCATTGATTTTCTCTTGATCTGCACTAGTTAGCAGTATGTCCAATTCTATTGCATGTATAACATCTAACATCTCTATGAAAGTTGTTCATCACATTTCTACATTCATTTGACTTGTGAAAAAACTTATTGTAATTAAAGCACTGGCCTGAGAATGATGAACCACTTGGATTCATCTTGCTTCTACACTGAGAAGCCATATGACCAAATTTATTTAATAGTAAAATAGTAGTCATTGAATCTTTGAGCATTAGATTGTCTTACCGGATTCCTTCCAGCTCTATTTCTTTGATTTCCTTGCCTAAATCTCCTTTGTTCGGATCTGGAACTTTCTCCTTCTTCATAACCAAGACCTCGCTTGTCACCATTAGTCCTTTGACTGTTAATCAATTCATCAAGCTTGGCTGAGCTAACTTTGAACTTCTCTTTGTACTCATTTGCAATATCAAGTTCATCTCTGAGATCATCAATTTGTTTTTCAAGTACTTCCTCATTATTTTTAGATTGTTCCAATTCATTATCCAAACGGCTGTATACTTCAAATTTTTCTTTCAAGGACTGTGTAAGCTTCTCTTCATTCTTATTTTTGTCTTCAATCTCCTTGGTCATCCTCATCATGATAGATTCCATCTCATGCTTTAGGACTGTATTATCTCTGGTAAACTTTTCACATTATTTTGTCTTTTCCTTCAGAGCTTGACTCAGTTGCTCATCTTCAATGCTTTTACTATCATTCTACTTAATCTGATCACATAATTCCTTTCTCTTCTCCCTGGACTTATTGATTTTATATTTCAATGACTCAATGAATTTCTCAGCATCCATGAGGTTTGCTTGCAATTTCTGAACTTCAGCTTTTGACTGATCGAGATCATCTAGGGCCACCAAAACTTGTTGTCAAAAACTACTTGAATCCATTGAAACACTTTCCAAGATCTTTCCAAGTTGTTAGACTTCTTTTGATGTACTAGCTCTGATACCAATTGTTGAATCAAGCAACACTGAGAGGGGGGGTGAATCAGTGTTCTGCAATTTTTAACTTTATTGATATGATCCTTCAAGCATTTAAAACATTCATTCAAAATAAATATGCATGAACATAAAACAAACAACCATAACACCATAACACAAGATTTTTACGTGGAAACCCTGTTAGGGGAAAAACCACGGTGGATGGCCAATCCATAATATGATTTGAGTATACTCAAATGAAGTTTACAATATGGGGAATGCACTTGCATTCAGGCACACTGCCTAGAGCTCACTACTCAAAGAAGACTCGTTGTCTTACAAAGATAATCAAAATAAATCCATTTGAGTAATTGAACTGAGAGATTAGCATCTACATATGGTTGATTACAGTTCTGGTTAGGCTCAACAAACGATCTTTTTTCCTTCAAATTGATTTTGCACTTCTGCTCAAACTCGCATCACAAAATCCTTTATGCACAAGTGAAACTATGCATTATCGCTCTTCTGCTCTACTCTGCTTCGCAACTCACATCCACACACCTCAAAATGATATGATCAATCTATTATATATCTGTGACTAAAGATTAATCGCCCATATGTTGGCTTCAACAATATATGAAAACATTTGCAAATTGTTGGCTCAATCCATGGATAATCCTTAATGCGCACCAACCAAAGTCAGCTATAGCATATCAATGATCAACATTAGTATGTGTGAACACAAAAATACTTAAATAATTATTTCCCAAACATCTCTGACATGTTATATCCATGAAGTCGGCTTTTGTATTGATAAATAGAGTTAACCAACCGGATCTTCTAACTTGCACACGGATCGATACGAGCCACTAAGATTCTATAGCAACAAAGATCATAGATCAAACAACATTCCCTGAGATACGCAACACAAAATAATAATAGAAAATCTTCATGTGAATCGATGAACACAAAACTGTCGGATGCTTTGTTCTTCCTTGACTGTCTTCAATCTGACTGCCGTTATGATCAAATGATGATGCATGGATCCAATCACCGAATAGGGTTGCCATCAATGACAACACCAAATGATATTCGTAGTGTCTCTTTCCAACAATCGTTGCATAGAGGTCATTGTTGATTTACTTTTATTTGCCCTCTCCAAAACAACGTCAAGTGATGGATTTAAAGTATTGTACATTGAGAAATTTTAGAAAATACATTTAATCCTTCTTTGCAATGTATCTTTAACTAAAACTTTCCCAATGAAATCCCATCGCTCAAACCAAGGCATCATTGTTTTGTTTTAAATGAGCCTTCCAAACAAGCATTGTGCGATGGAGACTTGGAAACAATGTTAAACTTACCAATTGCCAATGAAACATTAATGAACCTATCCAATGGAGTACCATCATTGGAAAACAATGCATCGCTGGTTTGCTCCTCCATTTCCACTTCAAACTGGTGATGGGTGATGGAATTGTCATGCAGTCGTGCTACCATGAGCTAGTGGGTCTCAACCAATAGGAAGCAAGAATTATTCTTTCTTTCCTCCAAAACATTTGAAATTGTATTTTATCTTTTCCCTAAATGAATTTTCACCCTTTGCACAATATTTAAAATATTTTAAACATTAGCATTTGAAACATTAGAAAAATTGCAAATTATAATTTCGCTGCGCACAAACGGTGACCCCTAGAGCCAAGATTTTTTGTGTGCGGCCATAATAAATTATTTAAAACATAGGTTTTAAATCAAATTTTACCCAACCATTAAAATTTAGGTACCTGTAAAGTGGCCCTCCGGACATGTTCACCACAACTGAAATACATTAAAATAATGTATCAAATGGACTCCATTTTTTATGAAAATGGAGCTGGAGATGTTTTAGACCAAAATGAGAATTGGGTTGCCCTTAGAATTTTTAAATTTTCAACTTTCTAGAACACCAAATTTGGCCCTGTCGTAGTCAGCAACGCATTAAGTAACACATAAGAACTCGTCTAGAAAGCATGAAACTGAACAGACACAATACCATATGTACCAAGAAACATTCTACCATAAAGATTTGCAAGATGACCTTTCAGTTGCAAAATATTAATCAGCAAAGAGGGCCTCTAGGGCAGATTTAGTAGGATGTGGACCTAACCTCTATCATCAAATTGAAAGGAGGTGCTATCAATATGATTGGACACATGGAGGATGAATTGGAGAGGCTTGATGTTTCAAAGGTGTTCATGGAGGCTTTGAAGATGTATTGTAATGTTTATTGTTGAGTAATACATTGAGCATGGATGCTTTTTGAGGCTGGGTTTTTCCCTCTATGACGATTTTCCTAGGGTATATTTTGTGTCATCTTTTGATGGGTATGTTGTCTATTCTCTTGCATGTGGATTCTATATACTTATTTTCATAAATTTATCTTTTGGGTTATGTGGAAATTATTATTAGATGGGTGCAAGTTTGCTTCCAATTCCATTATCTCTTAACCAATTTAAATTTAGGGAATGAATGTTTCTTCAAAGATAAAACCACCTTTCATATGATGTAACCTCATATTTCCCCCCTTAATACCTTGATGAGTGAAACATATATGGTCTCCTCTTGTAACTCAGGAACTAAGTCAATAATGTTTTGGGGGTACCCAACGGTCCCCCTCTGCCCCCCCTGACACGTGCTCCTCTCTTTTGGGCCCGTGTCTATCGGGTACCACCCCTGTGGGGTCAATGCTCTCACCTACGGGCTTTTCAAAGTCTTTGGCAGTTTCAAGCGAATCTTCTATGCCAACGATGGAGATCTCTCTGGTTGTCGGTTGGAAGGATGTGATTTCCAATGGAAAAAAAGTCTCCTCCTTGTTTCCTTCTTTACCTGAGGTTGTCTTGGCTTCTAGAACAGAGTTTGACATTCCTAATTTGATTTGTGATAGGATTCTCTCCTCCATGGAGAATACTGTTGTGGGTAGATTTCTTTCTTACCGTCCAATGGTGGATATGGTTCGAAAATGGGTTGCAGCTAAGTGGCGCCTTAAGGGTAGTGTGGAGATCTGTGCGATGGCTGGTGGTCTTTTCCTGTTTAGATTCACGGCTGCAGAGGACTTGGTGGTGACTCTGTCATCGCGTCTGTGGGTTTATGGGAAACACAGCCTGGCTATGTGTCGTTGGAAACCTAGTTTTGACCCTGCTACAAATTTGAATAAGTCGGCCTCAATTTGGGTGCGGCTGTCGGGCTTACCTTTGGAGTATTGGGATGAAGCTATTTTCAAAGGTATTGGGGATTCGTTGTGTCAATTCGTCGCCACAGATTCTATTACAAAGTCAAAATACAGGTTAGTCTTTGCACGATTCTGTGTTAATATTTGTGTTGATAAATTCCTCCTAAACTCTGTCAAGTTGTGCTCTAAGGTTGGCAATTGGATACAACCAGTGTGTTATGAAAATGTTATGGTATACTGTAAAAAGTGTGCTAAAGATGCGCATTTGATTTCTGACTGTAAATCTACCGTCAGTCGGGAGGTCAAGGCTAATTGTATTGTGGAAAACCCCACTACTCCTTCTAGAAATGTTCCCCGTCCATCGGATGACTCTAGGCTTGTTCCCCCGAGTGCTACTCATCCACATGAGGATCCCCTACCTCCACCCACCTTTGTCGGTCTACCTTCTGAACTATCTAACCCTAATGCTTTATTGGAGTCTATTGTTAAACCTTTTCTATCCATATGACTTTGGACTCTGGCTCTTCAATTGTTGATCTTGCGGTGGTCTCTGTGGGGACTCAGGACCCTGGCTCTTGGGTTGTTGATCCTTTTGGAGTGGTCTCTATGGGGACTTATGAGGCTTTGATTGAGGATGGTGAAATATGGGAGGAAGAGAGCTCTGGTATGATTGATGAATCTACAAAAAGTATGGGAAGTTTGAAGCATGAGAAAATTGGGGAAGAAGGGATATGGACAACGCCAAAGAAAAAAGGAAGGAAGAAGAAGGCAGATGTAGGAGGTGACTCCAAGCTAGGGAGACCTTTGCAGAGGTACACTAGGACGAGAGAAATGAAAAATGAGATTGCCCTAGGAAAGCAGAGGACTATGGATGTGTCCTTAAAAAAGGTCAAAAATGAGAGTTATGTCATGGAATGTTCGTCAGCTCAATAGCTCCCACAAACAACGTGCTCTGAAGGACTATATAGTGGATCATAGGATTGATTTCTGCCTACTTCAAGAAACCAAAATGATGAAGGTTAATTTTGATAAAATTGCTAAAAAAAATTGGCCTAATGCATCTTATGTCTACAGTGATGCTAAGGGTGCTTCGGGGGGTCTGGCTGTGCTTTGGAACCCATCTAATTTTTAGGGCTCTGAATTATTCCACTGTAAAAATAGTGTGGGGGCGTCGTTCACTTACCTTGGTGAATCCTGGTCTATAATCAATATTTATGCCCCTAATCAGAGGAATTTGAGGAGTATTTTGTGCTATAACATGGCGGTTAAAATTAATCTGAATAAGGGAGGTCGTTGGCTTGTTGCTGGAGATTTTAACTCTCCCCTCTTTCCGTTCGAAAAAAGTGGTGGCCTTTTGGATTACTCTGACAGCATGTCTGACCTGGCTAATTTTTTGAATTCTTCGGGGTTAGTTGATATTGAGCTCTTGGGCCAAAAATTCACTTGGTCTAATAGACGAGCTGGTGGTAACCTGATTCAGGTCCGGTTAGACCACTTCCTCTACTCTCCTCATTGGACTAATGTCTTATATGTTAATCTAGTTACCTTGCCCAAGACGGTCTCTGACCATAACCCCCTTTTTCTAACCACCAATATTTTCCTTGTTGTTGGTCCCTTTCCCTTCCACTTTGAGATAATTTGGAACTTTCATCCTGATTTCAAAAATAAAATTGTTGAATGGTGGAATATTCCTGTCCAAGGCTTCCCCATGTATAGGATTTTCTTCAAACTTAAACATATTAAAAACATGGTAGAAGGTTGGAACAAGAATGTGTTCGGGGATGTGTTTTCAAAAAAAAAGTTGTTAGAAGGAGAGTTGAGGACTTTACAAAAGAAAATGGAGGAGGGAGATGATAGTTAGTAGACTCACAACCAGGAATGAGAAACCAGGATGGAATGGGAATGGGTTCTCAAAAATGAGGAGGTCTTTTAGAAGCAAAAATCAAGAGTCCAATGGTTGAAGGAAGGAGATAGGAATACCTCCTTCTTTCATGTTTCAGCCATCAAGCATAGGAAAAGGAATCAAATTTCTAAGCTGACTAATGCTACTGGGGAGGTGATTTCGAATCAGGCTCAGATTGGCCTCTGTGCTATTAACTATTTCAAGGAGGCTTATTCAGCCCCAGCTGAGGGGCCTAATCCGGCCTTGGATAGTGCGATTCTCAACCATCTTCCTACCACCATTTCTCAAGAAGATAATATGGGGATTCTTAGAACTGTGTCCATGGAAGAAGTTCACCTGGCTACCTTTAGCATGGGGGCTTTCAAAGCCTCAGGGCCTGATGGTTTTCCTCCTGCTTTTTTTCAAATTTTCTGGGATACTATGAGCGGGGATCTAGTGCTTGCAGCCAGGGACTTCTTCAAATCAGGTAAGATCCTCAAACAATTGAACCACACTTTCATTGCTCTTATCCCTAAGATTAGTGAGCCTCAATCCATGACTGATTTTCGACCTATTAGCCTTTGTAACACCTTCTATAAGATCATTTCTAAGATTCTTGTAAACCGTATCAAACCTCTTCTAGATAAAATCATTAGTCCTACTCAAAAGGGTTTTGTCCCTGGGCGACATATTCTTGATGCTACTTTGACCACCCATGAATTGCTCCACTCTATGGATAGATGTAATTATGCGGGGATGGCTCTCAAGTTTGACATCTCCAAAGCTTATGACAAAGTGTTATGGGAATTCATCCTGAAGGTCTTGGCTAAGTTTGGATTCAATAATTTGGTCATCAAACTCATTATGGAATGTGTTAATACTGTAAAGTACTCTGTTATTGTTAATGGATCCCCCTTTGGGTTCTTCTCTACTGGATGAGGGATCAGAGAAGGAGACCCCCTGTCTCCTTATCTTTTCATAATGATTGTTGATGTGCTCAGCAGGAAATTCACTGGTCTATTGTCAGAGGGCTTCGTTATAGGCATTAGAGCGGCTTCATCCTTGGATCCAATTATTGTGCAGCAATTTGTGGATGACACTTTTCTCTTTGGGAAAGCCTTTGTGGTGGAAGCTAGGAATTGGAAAGCTTGTCTTAACAACTATGCCTCTTGTTCTGGTCAATGCATCAATTATAACAAAAGCATGACTTATTTCTTTAACTGCATGCCTAATTTGCAAACCAGGGTGACTGTGGTTCTAGGATGTGTCAATGGAACTCTCCTGTCGGTTTACCTTGGGCTCCCCCTCACGGTTAAGGAGGTTCCCACTGATTTCTAGAACTCGATTTTGGAAAGGATCCAAAGGAAATTGGCTAGGTGGAAGGGCTCTATCCTAAGCCATGCTGGAAAACTCCAATTGCTCATAGCGGCTCTCCAAGGTATCCCCACTTACTTCATCTCTATTTTTAGGATGCCTAAGTACATTGTTGATAAGTTTGAAAAAATTCAAAGGAATTTCCTTTGGTCTGGGACTAGGGAAAAGAAGAAACTTGCTTTGATGAAATGGGAAAAGGTGTGTCAAGCTAAAAATTGTGGAGGACTTGGAGTTAGGACAATTGTCAACTCTAACAGGGCTCTGATGGCCAAGGTTGGTTGGGATCAGTTAAGGAACACTAAGGACTGGTGTAAAATTCTGAATTCCAAATACCTTCAGGATAGGCCTTTGATCAATTGTCTTTCGGAGTCTCACCCCCAGGGCTCAGTAGTTCAGAGGAGCATTTGCAGCACACAAGGACTATCAAGGAAAGGGATTAAATGGAAAATGGGCAATGGGAATATAATTAGATTTTGGGAGGATACTTGGCTAATTGACACCCCTTTGGATTGCTCTTACTTTAGGGCTTTGATGAGTCCGGCCCAGAGATTCTTTGGCAGTCAAATTAGTGATTATGTTTTTGGACCCCCTAGAGCTAGGATTTGGAGAGACCTTATCCTCTACTACCCCCAGTCTCAATACCTTTGTTGTCTAGCTTGGTCCCTTCAGGTGACTCTCTCTAGCACCAGGTTTCCATCTTATGATAGAGAGGATGAGTTTTTTTGGAACTTTGACAAACAGGGGGATCTCTTTGTTCGGTCGGCTTACAGACTGTTGACAAACCAAAATACTGCTAAAGGACGCTGGAAGAAGATTTGGAATCACCACATGATCCCTAAAATTAATTTTTTCTAGTGGACGGTCTGTCATAATAGGATTCTTACCCAGGACAATTTGAGGAAATAGGGTTTTTGTTTTCCCAATAGATGTTTTCTTTGTAAGAATGGGGAGGAAACTGTCAGTCACCTGTTGTTACACTGCCCATTTGTTGCCAAAGTCTGGGGGCTGGCTTTCAAAAAACTTGATGTCCCTTGGGTAATGAGCAAGGATCTCTTATCATTCATTCTGGGCTGGTATGGTCCCTATTCCCACCCTCTACCTGGTGAAATTTGGAATGAGCTCCCTCCTATTTTGGGTTGGTGTTTGTGGAAGGAGCGAAATAATAGGGTTTTCAGGAATGTTGAGAGGAGCCCTAAGGATGTTTTTGGCATTGGTGCTCGACTCATTAAGGAGAATATCTCTCTCTTTAATGGGAAGCTCTCGGAGACGAGGCCATTGGATTTTGAAATAAGAATGGCCAAGGCATGGCATCAGGGTTTAGAGGCTAACTCTTTTGACAATTTGAAACTCTTAGCCAAGAAAAATACAAAATGGGAACCTACGGATAGAGTCTGGTTTAAATTCAACTTTGATGGGGCTGCTAAGGGCAACCCATGCAAGGCAAGTATTGGTGGAGTGATTAGAGATCACGAGAGGACTCTAGTGGTGGGTTTTGCTGGAGGAATTGGGTTCCAGTCTTCAATAGTGGCAGAAGCTCGTGCACTACTAATGGGCCTCAAAATTGTTGTCTCTTTGGGGATTGCTAATCTCCACATAGAAGGAGACTCCAAGTCTATTACGAATATTGTTAATAAAGACAGACTAATTAGGTGGAATATTAAGGATATATTGTTGGATGTCAGGTTCCTTTTATCCAAATTTAGGGATAAAATGATGACACATATTTTTAGAGAAGGCAATTAAGTGGCGGATGCCTTGGCTAATCTTGTCTCTTGCTAGTATTTTGCTAAATGTTGGAGGAAAATGGAAAGGTTACCGCCAAAAATTCAAGCTATCATCACGAGGGAACAAAGCAACCAAGTTTTGCAATGACTTCAAATCTTTGTATGACGGGAGCTAGATGGGGGGTCCACCTGATTTTATTGGGGGCTTGTTGGATGAGTGTCAACACTGAGATGGCGTGCAGGTGGAGGGACTCTGATTTTTTTACTCACTACAGGCTTATAGATTTTCATGTGTGGGGCACAGTTTGGAGATTCCACGTGTCTGTCCTTTGGACCTGGTGGATGGATCCGGTTACTCAGGTGATGGAAAGGTGGCGGGGTTTAAATTTGAAGGATGGTAACACGAATAAGATTGGCAGCTTGATGAAGGAAGGACGTGACTTCAATGAATCTGAGGAGTCGTACCGTGCGATCTCTTATCTTGGGGATCGTGAGACATCTCATTTTATTTCATCCTTGCATCAGTTTGTGTGAGAGTTTTTATAATGATTTGACTCCTCATAATGAAATTTTGCCTCCTTCTAATGTCTTCGGGCTAGCTATTTTAGCGCGTGTCTCCAATGGCACCTTTAGGATGGTTTCTATTTTTAGTCATATGGCCAATCTGCCTCATTTTATGTGCATTTTCTCCAAGAAGGAGGAACCCTACATGCCCAACATTTTGTACATTGTTGGTCGCAATCATCCCAAGATCCTCATTAATTTCATTGTCAAGTCACCCTATGGTGATTTTCCCTTTAGCGCATGCAACCGGTACACTGGCATAATTAACCTTTGTTGTATACCTTGCCAAAATGAATACAATGTGGTAATTATTTGTGGTGTCTGCATTTGGTATTTCTTGCAAACTCTTGGGCTTCTTGTGCAGGATCAGGTGTGCCTGGCGCTAATGAAGTACGTCACCTTGGAAGGTAGGTTTAAAACCTGCTTTTTTATCACTTCCCCCTATTAAATCATCTTAGACACAAGATGTTGCTTAGTTTACCGTTCTTTCTTCTAATGGATTTGGAAAACTCGGTCAAAAATGCAAAGAGTCTGCTAGCCTTAACCCTAGTGATCTCTCGTCGCTCCCGCTCCATCAGGGGCTCATTTTGAGACTTTATCACTTCCACCTGGCCCTTTGTCCTCCTAAAGCTATTACGGTTATTCGCATTGAGGATATTGAACCCCTGTCGGCTGTGAATATTTCCCCGATCGAGTCTAAAAGCCCTCCTTGGAAATCCAATACGAGCACTGCAGGGAATCCCAAACCCAAGATAACCACCAAGAAACTTAAGGGTGGTTTGGGTAAGGCTCATGCTAGCACGGTGGAAGAGGGTCTCTGTGAATTGAAATCCACTCTGGCGGATTCGGCCCACAAGGCCAGTACTGCTAAAAAAGGGAAGGAGAAAGGTACGTTGGACTCGATTGTTAGGGAAGAAAAGGGTGGGAACATAATAAGGAAAGACTCCAGAGGAGACACTGTTGTGGGGACTATTGAGATGAATGGTGGGGAAAATGCCAGAAGGAGATCCGGGAGGCTTGCAAAGAACAACAAAAAGAGGTTGATTATTGAGGATTCGGAGGAGGAGCGGTCTAACAGGAAAGGATACAAGGAAGAGGAAACTGAAGATGATTAGGATGAGATTGTGGAGGGGCCCCAGTTTACTTCTGAGGACAACAAGGATCCTAAAGTTGACTCTACCTCTAACTCTCTGCATCCACTGGTCGAAGAGTCTGGTGAGGTCCCAGGGACCATGGACATTGGGGAGGAGCCCTATGATTTGGAGAAGGGAATGGACACGCTCGACAAAAGGTTATGTGGGTTGACCTGCTTCACCATGAAGTTGGTCCATTTTGTCACTAGCACCCTGTCTAATGCTATCAAGGAGGAGCTAGAGTGAAATAACAGTCAAGAGAACAAAGACTGGGTGGGTGATGAGGTTGTGGACCTCCTGCTCAAAAACTGGAACAACGCTAGTTAGTTGTTGCTTGTGTCGGTGCCCTATCTTTCGGCTGTCTCTTTGTGGTCTCTGTGCTGCTAGTGTGTTGTCTCTGGTTTCTGTTTTCTTAATGTTTGCTTTTTAGACTTGCTCTTTTTTGGCCCTTGTGGCTCGTTGTGAAGGGTAAGATGCCCTAAAAATGTTGATTAACATTTCGAAAACAAGATCTCCAATTGTTTGGTATTTTAGTAAAATGGTCAAGCTTTTTATCTAGTATTATAAATACGTGAGGGGGATACGTCAAAATATTTCCACTCATCATATTTATAATGAGAATATAAGACTGGTTCACGCAACACATGCTTAACCCTACACTTCAATAGATAGTTAATATAGAAATAAAAAAAACTTCTACAAGTAGGGTTCATATATCCAATATTTGATAGAAAATAGGTTTCACCTTCTGGTTGAACCAAATAAAGGTGGGAAATGGAGAGTATGCATGGATTATAGATAGCTCAACAAGGTAACTTATATATATTATTTCCTTTTACCATTCATTGACTGAATCCTTGATAATCTAGTTGACAAAACTCACTTCTCATTTGGTTACAATTAAATACAAGTGACTCTGTAAGATCAAGATAGAACCACCTTCACGTACTCATGAGAGACCTTCATGTATTAAGTCCTTCCCATTGGGCTATAAAATGCTTCATTCACTTTTCAAAGAGTGATGTTATTCATATTTTTTTACTTGTGAATGATTATGTAGAGGTCTACATGGATGAATTTACAGCTCATTATAACACCTACGAAATGCACTTCAAATTTTAGATAAAGTCCTTATACGATGCAAAGAAAACCAATTATCCCTTAGTCATTAAAAAAATCTCATTATGATTAAAAAGGGATTGTACTAGGACATTATATCTTTGTCGAGGGAATTAAAGTTGATCCTAAGAAGATAAAAAAATAAAAATACAAAGGCTAGAAGTCCCCAAAACATAGACCAATGTGTGAAAATCCTTGGATTATTTGGTTATTATCATAGGTTCATCGAGAATTTCAATAAATTGCAACCCCCATTTTTTCCTTACTCCATCGAGATATTGAGCTTTCTTGAACTTAGGAATATCAAACCTCATTTAAAATCATCAAAGAAAATTTGAAAACTTCTCTAATATCACATAGACCCAACCAAAATTTACCACTTTATATTTATGCAGACACTTCAAATGATGTCATTGGTGTGGTTCTAGGATAAGAAGATGAAAATAGAGGAAAATATGTTATTTAGTTTATTAGAAAAAAATTAACTCCTACAAAAAGGAACTACATTGCTCCAAAAAGAGAATTTATTATTGTCATGCATGTTATTAGCAAATTATACCATTAAATTATAATTTACAAGGTGTGTAACATGCCCCAATGTTTAACCTAATAAATTTATCTATGTTTTAACCCACATGTGAATAGTATATGCTTGCAACTCATAGCAATAAGATTGTTCTTTTCAATTTCAATATCAAGATGCACATTTGAAATAAACCCATTTCAAACTTTCATAGCATTTACAAAAGAAACATTAAAAAATCCCAAGTAAGGATTCCATATTACATAATCCCATGTAATGATAACATTTTCCCATTTATAATTTCTCAATAAAATAAGATACATGAATACATACATAGCTTCCATGAGCTTTAATAAAACAAAGATACAAATGGTCCAGATGTCCTTGTTGACATACATCCTCAAATTTCAGCCGCCAACTATATGAGGGAGAGCATCACTCAAGTGCTTTTCTACCAACCATGGACTTATTGCGGTCCCTTGCACATCTACCTAACCGATAAGATGGCCCTACCCTTCGACAAAGAGATTGGTCTGGTAACCTCATAATACTAACCTTCCTAAGCATGGTGTTGTGTCCTACATAACTAGAGCTACCATACACTGGCTACAACCTACATGTATAACATTCCCAGCCTAGTTATGCAAACCTGGCTCACAATGAACCGACAGCATAAACAGTGGCTACTTACACTACTTCGGCCAAAGTATTCAACACTCAGTACTTCGAGTGCCAGTCATATGTTCACCCACCCCTTAGCTCGATTTGGTATTTGACCATTCATACTCTTTCCAATCATAACATATATTTAACAAAAAATGTAATGACATAACAAAGTGACCAACTAGGTTACTCTCATCCATGGATTATCATAACCCCAAGAATAACCAAGTTAACCACACATGTTCACATATCTAAGTGACCAACTAGGTTACTCACATCCATGGATTATCCCAACCCTAGGAACAACTAAGTTAACCAATGGGTAAATATAACATCACAACATTAAATGACTCTATTTCAAAAGTATAATCACATAATTAAATGTCTCCAAACTATAATCATAGCATTAAATGACTTCATTTCAAAAGTATAATCACAAAATTAAATGACTCCATTTCAAAAGTATAATCACAACATTAAATGACTCCATTTCTAAAGTATAATCAACAATCAAGTGATCATTCCAATCCTATAGGTTAATCCCAACCTATGGCTTCAATAAAAAAGTAATGCAACAATCAATTGATAATAAACCATCATAAAACCTCTCTTTCAATATGACTCAAATATTCATATGTTTACAATATTCACTACATTCATATCCAAACTAAAGGACATTATCAACTTGAGAGGAGTTTGTGCTTTTGCACCTATAATTCCCCTCATATTACGACTATGGGTTATCAGATCATAAGTTCTCTTCTAGAATTCAGTGAATAGGAATAGACTTTTAGTCAAGTATAGCATAATCAAAAGATATGTTTTCCAACCCTATTGTTGAATATTAATACTTTCACATCCAAATGTATACCCTAACCTTAGGGAATAACTAGCCCAAATATCAAATATCTATTCAAGAACATTGTTCTCTACTCAAGCAATCTACTCAACATATAGGTATTACCAATGTAATATTCATTACCTTAATACCATTATGATACTAAATTCAACTTATTCTATCACCAAGATAAATCAAGCAATGAAATAATAATAACCTTGAAAATGATAATTTCCCATAAATCAATAATAACTCATTTCCTTATGCTCATACTCATTGAATATCACACTCTATAATGCAATCCTATTTCATCTTTATGTAATCAATAATAATTTCAATCGAGCATATCTTTCTTTCCATAAAATAAAATAGATAATAATAATAATAATACATCAATAACCTCTAGTATTCCTTTCAAAATTCATAATAAAGAAAGAAATAAAAGAAAATAGACAATCATGCCTGTTTATAATGTTCCAAGGAATGACTCTAGCAACTTCACACAATTTTGCTTGCAAGCTCTAAGATCTCAACTTCACTATTTC
Organism: Sequoiadendron giganteum; assembly: GCA_007115665.2. Lineage (NCBI taxonomy): Eukaryota > Viridiplantae > Streptophyta > Pinopsida > Cupressales > Cupressaceae > Sequoiadendron > Sequoiadendron giganteum. The sequence continues at coordinate 433,874,198 of CM021104.1, forward strand.
AGCTTCTCTCCATCTGGAAATGAAGAAAACACCCTAAATTTCTTCCCTCAATTCCTATTTCTCAAACTCATAATATGCAATCTCTCACACTCTCTAACTGTTGTACTCAACAATGACTTGCTCAGAAAAACTTACAATAGAAAACTCTAAAGAATGAATAAAAAGATCACATGAATAAGACTGACCAAAAGGTAAAGAAGTTGCCTCTATGTATACTAAAATCTAAGAAACTCATTGCTACAAACAAGCTCTCCAAACTACCATCTTTTCTCTTCCAACTTCCACCTTTCAACAAAAAAAACTAACTCCCTCTCTAAATGCATCAGCTAAGCCTAAAGAAATGAAGTGCGGCTGCTCAAACTATTAATATGCAAACACATACACAGTCCTATCATTTCCAGCTTTTCTATTATGAATAAGTCACCCCTTTTAACTGCCAACAACTACCATTTTACCGAGTCAAACAAAGAAATGTTCATCTATAGATTTCCTATTTACAAAGAAAGTCAAATTTCTTCTTAAGCTTCAACCAACTCATGGCTTGACAAAGTCTTTATGCTCATATTTAGCTATGTATTGGTTCAAGGACTTCTATTTGCTTTATTCCACCTATTATGGCATTGTATTATTACTCATTACCTGTCTTTCACAATGTTCTCACGTGCCTATATATGCACTTAAATCTGCAACTATAATAATTCTAACATATATCTGAGTATATCGCAGCATATGGTTTATACGTGGTTTATATAACCACCCCTATGCGTGGTTTTTACCTTCCCAAAGCTTGGATAGTTCGTTGCCTTCCACTATGCATTCACTATGCTATTTGTTTCATGTTTTTCCCACTACAGCCTATCTGGTATGCATTTAATATGTTGTCATATTTATGTTTACCATCGCTCCATTTTCCTTGACAATAGTATATATGTATTATCCATTTAACAATGGCGCAATATGTCTTCTTACCACATATGCTTATATATTATATATCTATATATTTATATATATATAATCTTACTCTCTTTATATATACATTTGCCATTAATTATATATATGTATATATATACATATTAATATATATGTAAGTATTATTATTATATATATGGACGTGTACCCAATACATAACATACAAACATCTCAAACTTACCAAATGCAATGACATATACATATTCATACACTAATGTGGATATATATTATATAATATATAAATATATACATGATGATCTAATTATCATCAAAATAAATCAAAAACATTCACTCTAACATTCAAATTATCTAAAAACTACGACCAAGGGTTTACTCACTAAATCCTAAACCGACTCGACTCAACTAGACCAAACTAGGATGTGATTGTGTGATAGATAAAATAGGCATATTAGGGTTATCCAAACCAAGATCTTCTCTTGAATGATACTCCCCCTCTCTTCTGGAGGGCTCAATCCTTCCTGCATCCAACTTAATGCATCACAAGGGTAGTTAGTTGATAACATGAAAGTCATTTGCATTACATACCATTGGCATCATTAAAGAATTAAAGAAATCATATTGCACACATATTCATTCATCACATTTTCTCTCAAATTATACAAAACATAATCATGATTTAAAAGTAATAACATTTGATGCAAGAGCATCCATGGTTGCCAGCAATCTTGCATCAACCAAAAAAATTTAAAATTTTAAAAAATTATTTGCATTTCATGTTAGGAGGCTAATTTCATGCTAGGAGAATAATTTTAATAAGTTGATAATAATTATATTTAATTAATTAAAAATAATTTTTGTTATGCAAATTACCAAGTGGAGATAGTGGAAGTGTAGTTGCATTTTTAGAAGGAAAAAAAAAAAAAACAGAAAAGAAAACTTGGGCGTTGGATTTGTGGGAGTTAAAAAATAGAATTAAAAATAATTTATTTATTTTTCTATTGTTGGAAACCACTCATTCCCAATAAGGGGACGTGGCTTGTCCAAATGGGAGGGAAAATCTTATTTTTGGATTTTTAGAGAAGGGTTTTGTTGCATGTTTTGGGGCATTCATTTGTGGTTGCAGGTTTGGGAAAAGGCGGGAAGAAGCCATATTCTGCTGTAATTCGTGATTTTTTCAGGTCTATGATCAAAACCATATCATATTGGGATGTTGTAATGAGGAGCCAATAGGCTTGGTAAGTTGTTTTGCAAATTTGTTCACAATTTCAGTGATAATTTCTGAGTTTGCTTGCATAAATTTGGTGTTTGAACCAATCTTATTTTCTGTCATAAATCAGATTGTTTGAGTGTTATGAAGTGTGTTTTACGTGGTTATTGAGAGGGTTTTCACTCCCTTCCATTCTTTTAGAAGCCATTGTTGAATACATACAAGTCATGTTGCAGATTTCCAGGTTGGAGAGTTGAGATTGCTAGTCATGAGGAGAGCTTGTTTGGAGAAGAAAGTTCAAAAGTTATTTCTCCATTTATTTAAATGTATTAGGAATGATTTTAAATCATATTTTCTGTATTTTTATCAACCCATGAGGCTACTATATCGGAAAACTTAATTTGAAAAGGATATTGTATGATTTGCAGGAGTTTTTTTTTAATAAACAAACTAGTGTTCATGTTACAAATTTATTTTAATTTATTTGAGAGTATTTCTTGATGCATGTCATTGTATGTTTAAAGGGATATTATTTGAGGTTGGGTTTTTATTTGCATTAGTGGTATCGGAATGAGAGTTCCTGAGTGTGCAAGTAGAAGCGTCGATGTGAGGCAATTTGCACTAGGACTTGTAATGGTGTGTGTGTGTGTGTGATTTATGTGTAGATAGATCATCAAGCGTGAGGCATTCTATACCTGAGAGGTTCACTATTGAGGGTGTGTCGCAAGTGCTTGACAAAATGTCAAAAAGAAAGGCAAAAATTATGTCATAGTTGTGTATGCAAGTGAACAAGATGGAGAAAATATCATAGAAGTATGCTTTGAAGATGGCATGAAGGAAGATGGTGAGATTGTAGCAGAGGATGAGAAGAAAAAATAAAGTGCAAAAATCAAGGAGGGAAATGATGTTGTAGCAGTAGATGAGTGTCCTTTGGAGGGCTTAAATTCATTGGAAAATGAAAGTGTAGTTGAGAGTGAAGGTGAAGAAGATATGGCAACAAACAGTGATGAGAAAAAGGTTGTAGATAAAGAGGTAATGAATAATATTTTTTATTTTGAAGATGAGAGAGGATTTTGTGTAGATGAAAGAGTTGCAAAAAAGGATAATATTGATTTATATTTTTTAAAATTTGAGAAGGACGATGATTTGCATATTTTGAATAATTTGGTTCAAATAGAGTTTGCTAGTGATGTTTGGTATGTAGAAGATTTGTTTAGTGTTGCAAAGTTTAGTGTAGGTGTATTTTGGTGGAGGTGGTCGGACTACGATGGGTTGAACCCCACAATATTGGAGGAGAATGTGAGATACACTTGGAAGAGGTGGTCGGGTTATGGTGGATTTGATTTCATATCGAGGAAGAGGTGTAAAGAGCAGAGTTATTAGAGGAGGAGGTTACTTCTTCCAACTAAGTGTTGGAAGAAGAGAAAGAATAAACTATCATAGGTACCAATTCTAGCAATGGATTATGTTGCAAGTTGCTTACAACTTGAAAGAGCAGTTATACTACTCAACTCCATTTTATGAGCCTATGCTCACAAACTTTCTACCATGGGTGGTTGATGCAAGAGCATCCACGGTTGCCATCAATCTTGCATCAACCAAAAAAAATTCAAATTTGAAATTTTTATTTGCATTTCATGTTATGAGGATAATTTTAATAAGTTGATAATAATTATTTTTAATTAATTAAAAATCATTTTTTTAATGCAAATTAACAAGTGGAGATAATGGAGGTGTAGTTGCATTTTTAGAAAAATCGGAAAAGAAAACTTGGGCGTTGGATTTGTGGGAGTTAAAAAATGGAATTAAAAATAATTTATTGATTTTTCTATTGTTAGAAACCACTCATTCCCAAGAAGGGGTCATGGCTTTTCCAAGTGGGAGGGAAAATCTGATTTTTGGATTTTTAGAGAATGGTTTTGTTGCAAGTTTTGGGGTATTCATTTTTGGCTGTGGGTTTGGGAAAAGGTGGGGAGAAGACATATGCTACTGTAATTCATGATTTTTTTAGATATATGATCAGACCCGCATCATATTGGGATGTTATAATGAGGATCCAATAGGCTTGGCAAGTTGTTTTGCAAAATTGTTCACAATTTCAGTGATAATTTCTATGAGTTTGCTTGCATAAATTTGGTGTTTGAATCAATCTTATTTTCTGTCATAAATTAGATTGCTTGAGTGTTATGAAGTGTGTTTTATGTGGTTATTGAGAGGTTTTTCATTCCCTTTCATTATTTTAGAATCCATTGTTGAATACATACAAATCATGTTGTAGATTTGCAGGTTGGAGAGTTGAGATTGCTAAAGAGGAGAGCTTGTTTGGAGAAGAAATTTTAGAAGTTATTTCTCCATTATTTTAAATGTATTGGGACTGGTTTTAAATCATATTTTCTGTATTTTTATCAGCCCATGAGGTTGCTATATTGGAGAACTTAATTTGAAAATTATATTGTATGATTTGCAAGAGTTTTTTTTTTAATGAACAAACTAGTGTTCATGTTACATTTTTTTTTTAATCTATTTGGGAGTATTTCTTGATGCATGTCATTGCATGCTTAAAGGGAGTTTATTTGAGGTTAATTTTTTATTTTCATCAACATCATAATACATATTTAAGTATTCCATGCACCCATTAAACATATTAAAAAGTCGTGATTTGCATTTATCATCATTTTTACTCATAAAGGCAAAAGTAACCTGGTAACTAAGAAACAAGGTGTAACAAGGTGATTGTATAAATAGACCACTTAATAAGTAAATGCTCAATGAATAAATCTACATTGAGTGGATGAATAATTAGATGTTTTTTATTTCTCCAACAATTAAATATAACCATCATAGATAAAATTAAAAAATTTAATGTAATAAATGGTTTTTTTCAAGATACATTAGGAATATGAAGAACATGACTCGATTAAAGATGAATTCCCATATGAGAAATTTTTTTCCATTTCCATACATACACCTTGATTCATAGATATAGAAAATTATTTGGTTGTAGGAGAATATCCACCATATTGTTTTGTGAAACAAAAGAGGTGACTAGTTAGAGAAAGCATAAATTTTAAATGGCTTAATGGTTTGTTTAAATATGGACCTAATTTAGATTTGTGCAGGTGTGTAAAAATTGATGAAACCTACAGTATCATGTGAGTTTATCACAAAAATCCTTCAAGAGGACATTATTACACAGAAATAAATTTCTTTAAAATATTAGATATTGGGTATTGTTGGCCCTCTATTCACAAGGATGTTAAGAGATATGTCCGACAATGCAATGGATGCTAAAGAATGAGAAGACCAACATCATCTAGCAAAATTCCCCTCCAACCTTAGGTAGTCCTAGAACCATTTAAAAATTGAGGATTGGTTTTCATAAGGCCCATTGATCCATCATCTCAAGTAAAATAATACATGTGTGTACCAATTATCTCACAAAATGGGTAGGGGTGCAATTGTTCAAGGTAGTCGAGGAAGAGCAAGTTGCAAATTTTCTCTATAACAAAATATTTCTCAAATTTTGAGCACAAAGATCTATTGTAACAAATCAAGGACCTCAATTCATGTCAAAAATTATTTTAACCTTCACTAACCATTTCCAAATGAGCCATAAAAAATCATCACCATATCATCCTCAAGAAAATAATAAGGTGTAAGTAACTAATTAGGAGTTGAATATTTTTAGTAAAACAATTTTAACAAGTAGGAAAATTAAGCTAGGAAACTACATGAAGCCATATAGGCAACATATAATACTACTTGGAAATAAACTATAGGTTTTACACCATATGGATTGGTCTTTGGAAAGAAACACATATTACCTATCAAATTTGAACTCCATACATTAAGGACAACCATGGGCGTGGATTTATATCTAAACTCAATTAAGATAGAATGAGTTCTCCAATTAAATGAGTTGGATGAGCTTCGATTGGAGGCTATACAACAAACTAAATTAATGTAGCAGCAAAGAAAAACATGGTATGACCATCATATAAAATAAAATAATTTTCATAAGGGATATTGGGCACTGTCACTTGAATCCAAATATAAAAACTTAAAAAAGAAACTCTAAAAATGTTGGTTGGGACCTTATGAAGTGAAATAAATATTCACTATCAGAGTTGTGCATCTAAAACTAATTGATGGTGATAAAATAACACTTATGGTAATTGGTCACATATTATGTTTGTATCATAATCTACTGAGCAAGGAAGAATTCATCCAAATGATCAAAGAATAGGTTGACATTTATTATGTGAAGCGAGTCTTTCCTTCCCTAGAAAAAATGAGGTAAGTAATTCTAATTTAATTACTTTAAAAAATTAATAAGTCTAAATAAATATTTTGTGTTCTTTTAGAAGCATGCTTTCAATGATGCTTTAGAAGGTTGTTTGTGTTTCCTCTAGAACCATCCTTTCAATGATGCTCTAAATTTTTTTTTGTGTTTTCTTTGGAAGAATCCTTTCAACAATACTAAGGAATATTATTCATGTTCCTTTGTTCAACCATGCTTCAGAAGATTGTTCATGTTTCCTCTAAAAGTGTCCTTTCAATAATGTTCTAGAATATTTTCATGTTCCACTAGAAGCATCCTTTCAACGATGCTTCAAAAGATTATTGGTGTCCTTCTGAAAGTATCCTTTTAATTATGCTCTAGAAGATTGTTTGTGTTCCTCTAGAAGTGTCCTTTCAACACTGCTCTAAAAGGTTGTTTATATTCCTGCTAGAAGAATTATTTCAATAATGTTTCATGTAAATTATCCATATTTTCTCTAGAGCATGGTTTGTGAATCCATTCATAGGAACTTGGAGCCTTTTTTTTAACAAATCCAAAGTAACATTTGTCATCTCTTTGAAATGACATCTAAACATTATTTTTTTAAGTTTTTGCCAATTCCATCAAATAAAGATGTCCTTTTATATTTATGAAATAGAGTACAAATCACTCTCAAGATTGAAAGTACACAATATTATTAAATCTTTATCATGATTATGATATGTCACACATCTTACAACATGGAAATTTTGATTGACAGTAGTAATGGTGACAAGTATGTACATATGTTAAATTAGGTAAGTAAAAATTAATATCGTATAATTAGAATAATTCTCATAATTTACCTCAATTAGTAATAAATCAACCATTTATAAATGATGTCACCTTACTCTAACTAACAAAAAATAATGATGAAAGAATAATCCATGAGAGTAGCCATTATAACTACATCGCCAAACATTAATGCAAAACAAGTCTAGTTGCCTCTATTATCCTATGTTTTTTTTCAAATTTCCTATATAATTTCTCTTTTTCCTACCATATCCATCTATACATCAAACTCTACAAATTGTGATACAAAATATTTCCTGCAACATCATTTTTCTTCACCTTAGTCAATCATAAAAGAAACCATAACCATCAAGAGAAAACAAAAACCTAATTCTCCTAAAAAATGTTAAAGGATTGAACAACAATTGATGTCTTATAGGTTGTAGGCTAGCTAAACTTCCTACAATTTTTTTTAAGGATATAATCTAGACCTAGTAGATGAATTTGTTCATTTTTTTTTCAAAAAATCATTCCATGGTCTACAAATAAAAAATTAAGGCCGGTCTTGAAACCATTTCCCAATTGTTTGAAATTTTTGCAGAGGGTATTAATCTTTATCATAAAAAAATATATACCAATAAATCATAGATAATTTTTCATAGGGAGAATCCCTTCCCCAACTTGTAATAAGCAAGAAGGTGAATAATAAGGGTATCAAAAAATATACAAGATGAACCCTAAGGCACAAAGGTTTGTAGTAGTATAGATAATTAAATTCTTTACCCATGAAGGTCAATTCGACATACTAGTGGGACTAGCATTTCAAATAGTGACCCACCTACACCGTGGAGTAAAACATCCCATATTAAAAATTAACCTACCAACATATTTATTTGAATCTTTAGAGATTATAATAGAAATATATAATAATGGAAATGGGTCTTTGAAACACCATAACCACATTACATTGTTGTGTAAATAATGATTGTTGGAAAATCAGAAAACTGACAAGAAATGGATATTTTTTATAAAATATTAAGAATGAAAGGAAAAAATAAGAAGTGGAAGAAGCATATGGACCTTCTCCTTCAACAATCATTTCTCTAAAATTAGAACACATTCTAGAGATTCATGCTTCCCCAAATGTGTGGGAAGATCCTAAGGATCTAGCCTAGCCATCAATTAAGGGATTACCACAAGAGCATGAAACATAAAAGATTCATGTTCAACAAGAAAAGATAGAGGTGATTGCTTCAAATGAAGACAAGGAAACAAATTTGTTGGCCACAAGGGAGAAAATAACCAAATGAATAGTGCAAATGTTACACCTCGTTTCTAAGTTACCAGATTACTTTTACCTTTATGAACAAATATGATTTTAAATGCAAGATCATGACTTTAATATGTTCAATGGATGAATGAAATACATGAACATGCATTATGATATGATTGCTTTTAAATGCTTTAATAATTCAAATGATATGGGATGAATATGATTTTCATGTTATCGGCTAACTTCGTTTATGATGCACTAAGTTGGATGTAGGAAACAATCAAGTCCTCTGGTGATGAAAGGGAGAGTATCACACAAGAGAGGAATTTGGTATGGAAACCACTAATGTACCTACTTGAGTTTATGCACACACTCATGACCTAGGTTAGACAAGCCTTGACGAGTCAGTTTAGGCTAGGTGTCGATAAGTAAACCTTAGTGATAATTTTTGGGTTGATAGGGATGTTTGGGTGATTTTCTTTAATTCATTATGTTTGTCTAATTGATTTGAGTTATAGTGTTATATCATTGTATTGAATATTCGATGTACTTTGTGTATTAAATATATTATATATAATGGATATGTATATATATTAAATGTATATATGTATATATATACGGTAACATATATGTGAATGTATACATGTGTGAGAATGTGTAGGTAGAAATACTTATGTATACTCACATGTGGATACATCATACATATGTGTAAATCAGATGGATATATATATGTACACTTTATATATATACTTATCGATATATATATATATATATATTGATATTGTAATATATTAAAATAATATTAATATATATACATTAATATATATGTATATATCGAGCGAGACGGATGTGGGTGGCGGTGAGCATTTATGTCCCTTAGGAGGCCTTCAGATCATATTGGTTGTTCATCTGACCGCTTAATTCGGCCTGACAGCTTGGTCAGGACGTCGTGGGGAATTGTGAGATGGGATGTCAGATGGTGTTTATATTGCCGCCGGGTAGTGTGAAATCCACATGCTCTTCGATGGATTTAATGGAGTCCCCTATTAGCTTGTCATTTGGTAGGAAGCTCTAGGCTTTCTACGGGAGCATATGGCATGGGCGTTTGAATTATGTCTTCAAGGTTTGGGATGAGCTTGTTCTTGGTGCGGCAGAGGTTTTGCTCGGGGAGGAATTCGTGATTGGGTCGAAGCACTGACGGATCAACGCCGACATAGCGGCCAGGTTTCTTGGCTCGCTCCTGGACTTGGTTGTGTCGCGAGCAATGGCAATTTTGATTGCATGGAAATTGATTTGGGAGAATCTTCTAGAGGGCGTAATGGACGTGGTTTTAGTTGTTGTTCTAGGTATGGGGGTGTTGAGGCCGCGAGACTTGCCGAGGGCTCTAGTTCCTGGGGAGCGGGTGGAACTGTTCCCATTCATTCTGGACATTGAGGGTGAGGATCTAAGGCGGCACCATGAAAAGGTAAGATATAGGCTTATTTTCTTGAAGCACTTCTTATTTTTGGAACTGCCAAGCGGTGTGGATTGGTGACGACTTTTCAGGGACTTCTTGATTATAGACGATGTACTGTGGGTTGATTGAGGGGTTGCTTGTCTGTACAAGTGCAAAATATTTTTTCAGAAATTAATACAAATATTCACGTATCAAAAATATATATATGTATGAATTAGATTAAATATTATATATACACATATACGTATATGTTAATAAATATATGTATGTTAAGATTGGCAAAATAATAATTTTAAATATATATGTTAATACATATATATTATAATAATGAGTAAATTATAATATATATTTTAATATATATATTATAATAATGAGTATTATAATATATGTGTGTGTTTTTTAATTGAATGTTATGATAATATGCTATTCGCATATATTAATGCAATGGAGCAAGCAAAGTAATAGCTGAAGTATAGCGCATAGTATAATACACATAAGATACATGGTAGCACATTCATTTAATAAGTAAAAGTTGAAGTATTGCGCATATATTGTTGCACCATATAAAGGGCGATGATAACACATTTAAATGGTAAGTATTGTTGTGTATTAAGTTCCACACAAAGGCAGAAATAAGAGGTGTTGGACTAACTCAAACTGCCACGAATTGGCAAGGTGGAAAGTGATTTTTATTTCTATTTTGAAGTGCATTTGCAATATGACTGTTAAACAACAACAACCTCATTTTAGGTGCCTTAAAGGAGCTAAATGAAAGGTTAAATACCATGAATAGATTAAGTAAGCAAATAGGAAACCAATGAGTAATAGCACAACCATTTGGAAAAGCTTTGACTTAGTAAATCAACATGTGCAATTTGATTTTAACGACCTGGCCAGGGAATAGAAACTGAATGCAATTTAAATTGTTTGTGTCAAATGATTGACTCTTTCAGTAGCTAGTAATATAGGAATGAGGCGCCCAACTCTGCATAATCGACCTACACTTGCATTTGAGTTCTTCTTTGCAGTTTGAGAGGTGGTGACTTAAGGGAAAATATGGTGATTACCATAGCTAACTTTTAGTGTGAAGTGTTTTCTTTTTTATTGTGAATTATTTTCTTGAATCTGTATAAATAGGGGTCAATAGTTCTTATTTTGGAAGGGAATGGTGATTACATTCTACTATTCATTTTTCTATGATATTTTATGTGAGAGTTTGTGAGTAGTTTGAGGAGTAATTTTTGTATGAGAGAGAGAACAGTTTATTGGGAATTTGGAAGTTTAGTACAATGAATTGGATTGGAGATAAGATAAGCTTAGTGAAGGTAGAAAGCATAGTTCTTCATTGGAAGATTTATTACCATGCATGCTAGTATTCTTATCCATTCTATTTTTTCTATTTGGATATTGTGTTTGCCATTTGCAAGTTATTGTTTGTTTATCATAGTTAATGAATCAAGCTTGTACATATAGCTAGATTGGATATAAGTTGTTTTGTGGTATCTTATTAGTATGATACATATATATAGTTATTATGATTGTCATAATTGTATGTCATAATTTTATGTGAAACATATAGAAGGTATACATATGATACCTAGGTTATTGCATGTTGCTTATAAAATTGTATGAATTATTATATTAATAATACAAATGGAATAATATCATGTTAGATGTATTATGCCAAATTTGTTAAGGTATGATGTTTTGTAAACCTATGATTGGTAGTCAACCATAAGTGGAGAACGTATGTTCTCGGACACTCTTATTTCCTTGAAATTAGGAAGACTATTTATTCCCTAGGGTTAGGGTATATACACTTGAATGTGATTATATTGATATTCAACAATAGGTTGAAAAATGTATTAGGGATATATAATATCTAATTACCTTTCTAAATGCTATTATCTTATACTTGACCGAGAGTCTATACCTATTCACGGTATTCTAGTCTTAAAGATGAGGACTTTATGTCTCGACAACCCAAAGTCGTAATACGAGGGGACTTTAAGGTGCAGAAGCACCAACTCCTCTCAAGTGGAAAATGTCCTACATAATGGATATTGACTTATCATACATAGTAAACATATTATTATATGTGTCATATTGAGGGAAAGGATATATGATTGTTTATGAACATACAAGCATAGGAAGCTTACGTAAATGATGCAAAGGATAACTTGGAAAGAACCATGAAGAAATTGGAGGTTAGTCGAAAGGTTCTTAGTTGAATTTACTAAAGGATGAATAGCTTATTATGATGATTCACTATTATTAAACATTACTATGAACATGAGGCTTTATATGAAATTTAATATCAAGGATAACCAGATTGGTTATGGTATCCTAGAAGGATGGATTCATATTAGATATGACAATAAAGAGTCTAAAACACAGTATGAGGAAGTAAACTTTAAACTAAGTTAATTCTAAATTTATATCGACATAGTGACAGTGCTTTGGATTGAGACCAAATGTGTATATTCGGTGACATGGTGTCATCAATATTATTTAGTTATGAACTAGGAGAGTCGTTACTCCCATGATTAAAGAAGAGAACTTGAATAAGAGGCAGTTGCCAGTCCCAAGAATGTTACATATGTGTAATAGGGTATTCAAGAGGTTGGATTAAACCTATTTGGTTAGTTAGATCAACTAAGTGTGACATCACTTTTTGGAATGGAATATTGTCATACTATATTAAGGTCAAACCTAGTCAAGATCTATTTATGGTCAATAGGGTTTCCAAGTCGAGCAAGGGGGTGGGTGAACATATGACACTGCTTGAAGTACAGAGCATTTGTATTAATTATATATATGATAAATCTTTGGCTAAAGTAAGTGTAGTTGCCACTGCATACACTTTGTTTTACTGTGAGCCAAGATTGCATAGGTATTAGGGAGTGTCATGCATGTTAGGTAGGAATCCAATGTATGGCAACACTAATTATGTAGGAAACAACACCATGCTTAGGTAGGTGTAATTTATATTAGAGGGTTTCCATACCAAAATCTTCATTGAAGGGTAGGGCCATATTACTAGTTAGGAAGATGTGTGGGGGACCACATTAAGTCTGTGGTTGGCAGAAAAGCACTTGTGTGATGCTCTCCCTCATGTAGTTGGCAGTTGAGACTTGTGGGAAATAAAATAAGATGAAGATGTGTGTTCCAAATGCGGACAACTTGACCATTGTACTCTTGTACCATTAAGCTCAAGTGAAAGTTGTGTAAGCTCTTGTAAGCGATGATTTGTAATTATGATCTTGAATCTATTTGGAAAATGTATATAAGAGATGAATTCATTAGTTGGGATTATGTACTTTATTCATGCAATATAAATTGGAGTGGGTTTTTTAAATGGGCAATGTGTTATTGAAAAAGGAAAGTTTTATTTCCATGTATTTGTGATCTTGATCTTTTCACATTTTGAGTTAAAACTTAGGTTAAATTAATAAGGTAAATTGTTGGGGTATGTTACAACAAAGCCATCCTCCTCTTTGGAGGAATAAATGATAAGTTATTGAATTAGTCTCCAACACAACTCATACCTAAATACAATAACCACACCATCAAAATTAGCTCAAATGTAATCCTTTGCAATTTTGGAGGTTCTAATCTACAAAAACCCTATAGAGACAAATCTAAAGGATGAAACACTTGCTCTAGATTATAATTCCAATAAAATTCCTCTGGAATTGCATGAGTTTCCTATTATTGAAATGCTAGCACAGGGAAGTAGCCCGATTTGGAGGAGGAAATGGTAATGATTTCAGAGGATGGTGAAATGGATATTCCTCTTTAATGGATCCCAACCAAAGGGAAGGATCCTATGATAACCCTATGGGATGATGAGGATAGAATTCAAAATGCAATACAATAGATAATTGAATTGTCAAAATCAGAGCAAACAATTTTTTAGTGATAAGAAATAGAAAAATTGAAAACATTATTAACAAAATAAAGATAATAAAAATTGTAATTTTAGGAATAAATAAATAAACCATGGAAAATATCAATGGAGTAGCCTCAGAAGGAAGGTCTTTGATAAATTTTGTTGGAAATAGATAAGAAAATTTTGCATGAAGTGTTGGTAAATTTGTAATTCAAATATTATCATTAGATGAAGCCAAAGCAAAAGCTTGTAAAAAAGGATATTTTTTTCTTATACATGCAGGATACCCTCACGTATGTACAATATTTTTTTGAATGAATAACTTTTGAGGGGGAAATTACAAATAATTTCTTGTAATTTACCATGACCTCAAGGATAAATAATTTCTAGAAGCCTACAAGATTGTTGCTCCAAAATAATAAAATTAACTATGTGAATTCATTACACACAATTTGTCGGCTGAAGAATACACAAATTTATTTACCAACCTTTTTGTTGGGGAAGTAAAACTAAGGTCTTTTTACTCAACCATGCAAAATCAGGTGGCTTATCCTAACAAGACAATATAATATAATCAAGTAGAGAAAACTAATTTATTGTTGATGAGACATTGGTATCATAAACCGCAAGCATTCCAAAATCAAGTTCAAATAATAGTCCAATATTCGATAATGATAAAATAGTATACCAACATATTGAAAAATGTTACCAAGCCTTACAAAATGGTATTCCCTAGTTGCTTAAAGTTGCCTTTGTGGCCTACAAAGAAAGGTTCAAATCTCTACCTATGCACCTTAAAATACATAAAATAATTTCTTTAAGGAACATTATGTGGTCCTTTTGATGAGACAAGACAATATCAGAGATGATACATCAACTAAAGGGGATATCATTAGCACGAGGTTCAGACCTCCCCTAATTCTTCAGCTAGTCTCCCTAGTGCATGTTAATAGTGAATATTTTGAATGAGGGTTTAAAATATGGTATAATAAGGTAGAAGGTGGTAAGGGATTCATCATTAATCCTAAACACAATGGATCCTTTGAAACATTTAATTTATGATAATAGCCAAAATTTTGAAGAGGATTATAAGAAAAGAGAGGTAAATATACAACAATAGATAAAAAGACAACAACAAATAGGGGGGCCACACAACAATAAGTAAGAGGACTTGCATAACCTTAAGCATGGGGGAGTAATGAGGTGAGGTTTGGCCTCGTATTTTAAATAAAAGTGTATTCTTATATTACCTAAAAACCTTATCATGTTATTATTAATCTAATTATATGATAAATTATTGGCTATCCTAACTAAGAGTAATGTATGTATTCCTATTTTTCAATTCTATCTAAAAATATTCTAATGTTAACATATCTTTGTGAAAAACATTTTTTTTTTATGAAATAGGGTAATAAAAGTTTATCAGACTCTAAAGGGAGTGGGAATGGATACTCACATCTCAAGAAGCCCTAGAATGTTCATAGCTCCAAAATGTTCACAACCCCGAAATACCTATGAAGGCAGTTCTTGATAAATTATAGTACACTCTATTCATTACACATCCCTTATTGGTGAATATTTTGAATATTTTACAATGTGGTCTATCAATGATACATAAATCTATCTAATAAGAATACTCTTGTTGAATATTTATTTCCCTAGTGTTTTGATTTCTTTGTTGTTGATGAAGAAAGCAAACTATTTTGTTAATTACAATTAGACTTAGTATTTATGATTTTTGTTAAAAAAATTAAACACAAAACTGTGCATAAATTGCATGATGCAAAATCAGAAGCATAAATATGTAGGAGAAACAATATATAGCTCTGTGATGTTCATTTCTAAAGATGATTGTTTTGAATGGATGTAGTGAAAATACAACTCTATTTTACTTTTAGTATATTTTACAATTTATGTGATGATGTAAGTTCTTACAATTTCTATCCTCTAGAGAGTTGGACACTCAATTGGGAAAGAGGAATAAAGATTTATAGATAAATGTTTTATTTTTTGTTGTTACTGGGAATTACTATCTTTATGTTGAAATAACTAGTTTTAGTAAATGTAAATTAATAAGTTTTTACCTATAGGATAGTTTATTTTATATTGTCTAGTGTTTTGATTATATTGGAAAAATAGATTTTGAAGGGACTCGAAACCATTTACATCACATTAGATCAAAAAAATTCTACGAAAAAGAATACTCAATAAAGCATAAGCAGCAACCAACAACCAAAAAACAACCAAACAATAAGAAAGCAAACAACACAGACACATAAATCACTTCAGATTCTTTAGGGTATTGGCCACCTCAATCTCCTAATTATAGTGTAGGTTAACCATATCCATCAAATCTTGTTTTTCTTCTTCAAACGTCTTCCTTAGGCTCCCCCTCATTTTAGTGCTCGAGCCTTTAGCCTCCTCTTTGACATTCTTCTTACCATTCCCCTTGGAAGTCTAATCCTTCTCAAGAATTTTTGTAAAGTACATTTGATCCTCATGGAGCTGACTTATTTTCCCAAAGAGAACCTCGAAAGAGTCTACACTATTCTTGACAAAACTATGACTAATCAATAAGAGCTTTTTGATATCCTCATTCATTTCCTTGATCTTTTCATCCATTACACCAAGGCGACTTTCACACTGGGCTTTGAAATCATAAAATGAGCATTCCAAATCCACCAACCTCTCAATGAGAAGGTCTGAGGAAGACCCCCTCGGTTGGTTAGACATGCACTCCTTCAAGCCCCTGATTTTAATGTTGACCTTGTTGAATTCCTGCAACACCCATTTAGCAGGTTTAAAGGTGCAAGTAGCACCAGACCTAGTCATGTCCAACAGCTCATACATGGTAGTTTTATCATCATCGAGATAAGAAAAATTATTAGATAGAGGCTTGATATTTAAAGGATTTGGCTTACCAAGGTCCAGGTTCTCACTTGCATCCTCATACACATCCCTTTCACCCAAAGCAACTTCGGGCACCCAAATCCCCATCAACGTCCACATGTGGAGGAGTCTGTTGAGTAGGGGAATCCTCAACATCAATGGCATTATCAACAACAACCTTTACCTGTTCCAAAACCACATTCTCACCCTTCCCACCACCTTTAGACCCCAACCTGTGCAGTTTAGCAAGTCTTTTGGAGGCCCTCTGAGGAAGCCCCTCATCCACATTGTCCCCCAACTAAACGGAATTCTCCTCCTCATCCTTCCTAGAATCAACAAAACCCTAGCCATGAAGTTCAACTTTCTTCTTAGTCGAGTGATGGTGAGACCCACCTGAACTCTACTCAGTATCATCTCCACCAAACAAGGACCCATGAGAATCCGACCTCTGCATAACAAGTTTCTTGGTGGGTCCCTTCTTTAAATTCCCCTTTTTCGTTTTCTTATAAGGGGAAGCCATAGGGGAAGAGGAGACCCCCATAGTATTGTCCTCCTCCACCTTCCACTCTTCATCACCATCAACACTCATCTTCGAACCAAAAGAAAGTGAATCTTCACTAATGGTCTTCTCTTTGCTCTTAATTGAATTAGCTGGGGTATGAGCTCTCACATGCTCCATGATGAGAAAAATGAGCCCTTCATGAAGAATAAGGGGCCTATGATTCTTGAGGTGGGCATAAACTGAAGCCTCCGGAGAAGAAAGAAGAAAAAACAAAAAGGAAACATGCATATCATGTTTGAAGTGGTTTAGTAGAGTAAATTGATGCCTTAGAATAGCACTAAACCAACCATCAAGATTAACATACCACATTAAAACTTTCACTGCACTAGCCCAGATTCTTTTAAGGGATAGTCGTTCATAACCCCACAAGGGAAGCTTCACTAGTTTATCTTTCTCGTTGCCCTTAAAAAACTAGTCCATAGAATCTCCATTACTCTTCCTCTCTTTATAGAATTTGTGCCCATTCGTCAATAATCCGGTAATGAATGAAAATAAAGTCTTCGTTGATGATAAACTCTATACCATTCACTTTCAAAAACCTATTATGCCAGCAGTAAACAAAATTCATAGAGGCTTCAAGGTCATGACCATGGAGCCTTTCCAAATAGGGCATGATATGCCCATGTCTCATAATCTGCCAAATTCTATGCTTGTTCTTCCATTTATCTCATGAGATGGGCTCAATCTTGCTCCTATCTCCACCCATTTCAACAATTTCAAGCATTAACAGATAATAGAGCTGAACCACACTTTCAAGGATACAAATGAGCACGAGAATGGGCAAAACATAACCCATAAACTGTGTGATAATCAAGGGGGCGATAATTACTCGATCACCCCAAATTGCAAACTCAAATCTAGCTATCATTTCGCAATAAAAGCTTAGCCCTCTCAGGAAGGGAAAATTACTCCTCCCATGCCTTGAAATTATTAAGATTGATAGCCTCATTAGTGTTGTCTAGTGTTGTGTGTATTGTTTTATGCAATATTTAGTGTATTTTTGGTTTGCTGAAGCATTATATTAT
Source organism: Sequoiadendron giganteum (assembly GCA_007115665.2). Lineage (NCBI taxonomy): Eukaryota > Viridiplantae > Streptophyta > Pinopsida > Cupressales > Cupressaceae > Sequoiadendron > Sequoiadendron giganteum. Next base: position 433,892,485 of record CM021104.1, read on the forward strand.
GTAGAAGGAAAATTAGTGGCTAGTTTTACCTTAGGAACTTTATTCATTGAAAATGCCTTGAAGAATTTAGTAGTGTAGATTTTCTTTCTCAAAAATGTCAAGTAGTTTAAAAATTTTGTTTCATTTTTGTAACAATTTTTGAATGCTTTCCATGGTTTGAATTTTGAATATTTTCCTAGTTTATATTTTAAATGTTTTCATGGTTTAGATGTTTTTTTTTGCATAAGCATTCCTTTTTATTTCATAGCATTAAAGATAATCACTAGAATGAGATATTTGATTGCCTATTACATATAATCATTGGACACCACTTGAATTGAAAACATAACAATTTACTAAATTATGAGGTTTGACAACACCTCGTCAAGGGGTATGCTAGATGATAGAGCCTCAATTAATGTAGTCCCCTTCTCCCTTTTATAGAAAATGGGAGATGGGGAGATAACATTATTGACTCTTGTAGTGTTGTAAATTGTCACCTTTAACAATTTCACATTATATTTTTTCCCCCTAATTTATTGAACTTAATTAAGCTCCTAATTTTCGAAAGTATGCATTCCAAGGCCTAATTTTTATCGTTTTCCAAAGGATTACAAGCATTGAATAAATACATCCAATTTTTATTTTGCTCCCAACTAAGTGTGTCCTAGAAATTTGGGCCATGGGAAAATGTGTCCCCCTTCTTATCCAAGACCCAAATTCAAATATATTGTTGGCGGTATTTTAACATCCAAAATTTAAATATCAAGTGTCGGATTTTAGAATCTAATTTTTGAGAAATTAGTACAATTGTGTATAAATACTTAGTTATTTTATCATTTGAAATCTAACAACTAGAACAAGCATTCATGAGCAAATACTATTGTCAATAGAAAGTCAAGAGCAACATTTTTAGAGCTTCATTGTAGCAATTCAAGATCTCAATTCTATGTGAGTTTATGTGTGGTCATTTTCATGTTTTGTGAAGGATAACCTTTATTGTAGATGAGGTCCATGGTTCTAGAAGAAAGAATATAATTTGAGTGAAAATTGGAATGGATAATGCACAAGTGCTTTTTTTGTCGTGACCAATGTAAAATCACTACTCCATGGACGTGCACACTTATAAGGATGGGAGTTATAACATATATTTTGATCTTAGGAAAATGAGAACAATGTATAAGAAATATGTAGTTTTTTGTGCCTTCTTGAGCTATGTGGCCTATTATAGAGGTGTTATTATGAACTATGAGCTTATGACCAAATATAGTGCAAAAAATGGATTACCTATCTAATGGATGGAGTGTTATAGATTGTTTATCAAAAAAATTCAATAATATTTATGTACTTACTTAGAGACATATTAAATTAAAAAAGATCTAGGTAATGGTGTCTTTCACTTATGCACTATGTAAGGTGAATCGTTTGCAAAAACTATCAATGCCTTTCATCTTAAAAGATATTGTTTAGATCATTGTAGTTTATATTTTATATTTCATGCTAGTATGGTGCTTTCGATTTGCACAACATATCTTGTTTTCCTTGCTTGTAATAGTTTCAAGTACCTATTTTGGGTTATTCCCAAACTTCATACTTTTTTTGTATCAAATATTACCATTATCACTCCCTTTTAGCCTTTCTTGCATACTGTTGGTTGATAGATTGGT